>BKCP01004113.1:398497-412086 GCA_008636005.1 Striga asiatica
TTGATGATATCAAAGTTTGAATACATACCTCTTCTATTTATAAGAAAAGAAACTTGCTCTAAGCACTTCTCGAAATTGCTCGGTTTCTCTCTTAAATACTCGATTCTCACTATTTCTCTCTTATAACATAAATTCTGAATTTTTGAGGTGTAATTCTAACTTTGATGAATGCTCCTATTTATAGGAAAATTTTAGGGGACAAGCATCTCCATAATTCAATTAAATATCATTTAAAATACTAATTTCTTTAACAAATATGCTAAATAATGTCCCACTCTTAATTTTTAATTTAGTTGACTAATATTATTTAATTTTTCAGCTCATCAATTACATAAAATATCATAACAATGAGTCATCATTAATATAAAAATTAAGATGCTTCAAATGATGAAGATTCTACAAAATAAAAATAATTTTCACAATTTATTTTTATTTTTTCTTTTGAATTTCGAATTTTTATCAAAAAATCTGAAAATAATTTTTATAAATTATTTTTAACTTATATTAATATCTCTCATAATATCTAAATCATTTACAAATGATTTAATGAGGAAAAACATGCTTAAACATAAATACTTTATTTTCTAATAATAGCACTAATTGTAAAAATTCACAATTAATTAAAATTATGCTATT
Source organism: Striga asiatica (assembly GCA_008636005.1). Classification (NCBI taxonomy): domain Eukaryota; kingdom Viridiplantae; phylum Streptophyta; class Magnoliopsida; order Lamiales; family Orobanchaceae; genus Striga; species Striga asiatica. The sequence goes on from BKCP01004113.1 coordinate 399,134, forward strand.
CTTAATCTTTAAAAATCCATAATAACTAAACTTTTATGCTTAATAAAATTTAGATATCAATAATAAAATTTTCGGAATCAAAATCGGACTTAAATTCCATTTACGATTAAAACCGAAGATTTTATTATAATCTCTACTGTTCTCGATTATGAATTTTTAACTTAACCTTGAAATACTTACTTATTATCTATACTCAATTAATCACTCTTACTGATTTACCTTATAACTTTTTATTACGGTAAATAACTTTTACTGCAGTAAATAATTTTTACTACAGTAAATAAATTTTTACTGCAATAAATAAATTTTTACTGCGATAAATAAATTTTTACTGCAATAAATAAATTTTTACTGCGGTAAATCATTTTTTTACTGCGGTAAATAAGTTTTTACTGACTTACTAAAATATGGGGTATTACAACTTCAACACATAATGGATTCAACTAAAGAAGTAAAAAATCTGCTGAAGGAACTATATTGCAAGGTAAATATTTAAATATTGGTTGTATTCATTGCTTGACTGCCCATTTGTTATTTCTTAACTGTATCTTACTGCAGCTATAATGTTGAATAACATACCTGTTTGCAGTTCATATTGCCATAACACAGTGTATGTAATTGTCGATGTTCATGCTTTTGTTTGATCATTCTCTGTATTTTGTACATGCAGTTTGTACAGAAACATAAACATAAATAAACAAAAAATTATTAATAGCTTTATGTATGTTTTATAATTTATTTTATCAATGTATACGAAAATCTACAGAAAATATTACTTGGCAGAAAAGAAGTTTACCCTTTATTTTTCTGTATATATAGCTGCGGTTTCATGGTTTGGTCTGCTCGGTGAGGGCAAGGATGATATATTTTCTTGCATGAATCTCCAATGTTTGTGTTCTATACATTAAAGATTTGTGAACTGCATGTTAATAGAATATACAGTTGTTTTTAATAAATCAACTTCACTGCAAATATTTACGAACCTTTAGTAGAATATGGCTTAATTTCATGATACTCAATTTGTAATTGAAGCGGACGGCCACTCTAACTCCGGATTTTTATTTTAGACCTTGCAATTCAACATCAAATTGAATGATTATATTGGAATTCGAATTTAATAAATAAGTACCAGTATATTATGAAATCTATATATACAGTAGAAGTTATTTTTATGGTCGATTCTAAAATCTAAATTCGAAAATTACGAACCTTCATGTAATTGTCGATGTTCTTCGTCAAATATATCTTCTAATTGGCCGATCTGGTCAAACGAACTCGACAAAATCAAAATACAATGATTAGAACATGTAAATAAATTAAAACACACACTGACACGTCTAAAAAAATAAATTCTCAGTTCGAATTATTAAAAGAATTATAAGTTTACACAGAGTACCAAATGAGCAGATAATATGACAGATCTATAAATTACAAGTCAAAATGATGGCCGATTCAACAATGTAATGAACAATAAAAAAAAAAAATCCAATAGATACCAATACATGTAAATCTTCTCATCCCTGTTGTTAAAACCCGACAGCCGCTCTGATGGATTTGCTACAAACATAACACTGTTAAAATCGAACAAGAAAAATTCAAATTCTCAGAAATAAAAAGCCTCTAAACTCGGCAGATTCGTAATCATAAAAATGTGCAATATTTAAAATCCCAACATAGAAGAAGACCCGAAATAATTCAAAATTGCATGTTGGATCTATGTATATCAACCGTGAAGCCCAACCAAATAGTGAGAAATAACAACTATGAAGCCCGAAAAAATCAAATATTTCGCCGGATCTATGTATATCAGACATAGATCGGACTACAATTTCGGATTTCAAAGGCAAATGTTAGAAATTAGGATATCTTTTGCGTATTTTTTTTTTTTTGAAATCAGACAACCACAAAATGACGAGAGAAATGTCTAGAAGGGGACAATCGGTGGATGGTGAACGAAATGGAAACACTACACACAACTTTTGCCTTTTATACCCATGCCTAACAGATTGCAGCCGTCCGATTATTACATGTGTAGCGATACTGATCGTTGGATCATTCAACCTTTTTTTTTTTTTGCCAAAACGATAGAGGAATTATATATAACAAACGCACAGATGTGCAAAGATACAACCCAAGGTTGAATACACGACCCTAAGCTGAGTAAACTGCGAGGACAGGTCTGACGACTGCCTAGAAGCCCGATGCTAGCAACTGCTAGAAACAAAAACACGACTCACAGACCCACAAAACAACCAAACACAAGAAACTACAACGAAAGCTCCCCACAGGAGAATGGAGAAAGAAGTTGCTCCCCACAGAAGAATAATTTGCTCCCTCTCACACTGAGGCCAACGGCCCAAACCAAAAATACAGGACACAAACACACAGGTAAAACGCCCAGACCAAAAAAACAATCCTAACACAGACTCAAACAAACAAAAACAAAAGGTGCAACACAAAAGCGAGCCCTTCCCCAACAGTCTAACGAGTCGATACAGCAGAGAACAATCGATTCCAATAATAATCCGAAGCCCAATCCAACTTCCGAAACTGCTGTCGAACGCCTAGACAGAAACCAAACCCGGACCCCAAACCTAACCAGAATCGACCCACCTCCAACCGAGAGGGACTAAAGAGCAACACCTCAAGCCAGAACAAACAAACCCGTCTAACACCACTAGCCGAGCCTGGAATACTCTGGACCCAAACCTTTATTCATGTTGGGCATTTTTTGGACAGCCCGAATAATAACTAATACAAAAAAGTGGGTCTTGCTTTGGTAAAATTGGGCTGATGATATCGGGCTTCTCTTTTAACAACTTTATGTGCAGCCCTTATATTTTATTAATTGGGCTTCAATCTGTGTTTTATTGGGCTATTTTTTAAGTACAGTTATGTGTTTTATTTAACTAATCTATCCCAATATTTGAACACATTTTTATACTTTATTCAATTCATATATGTTGAATATTGTAGTGATCCATTATATTATTTTTTGATAATTTAGTACAGAAATTTTATTACTTTATTATTTTATTTTATGTTATAATATATGAAATGTGTATTTTTTATACACATTTCTATTTCCATTCTTAATTAGCAATAGTTTCGTTCAAAATTAATCAATTTTGTTATGTTATTGTTCTTATTATTGTTGTGTATTGATTATGTACTTTCAAAATATCGATTTTGCAAATAAATTGAAAATAATCTTGGAATTCTGTTATTTTGATTAGGTACTATGGATTCTGATATTCGCTCTGGAACAAATGTTACTAAACGTCAAATAATTAGAGGATCGGGAAGTTCATCAAATGCTTCAAATTCTATGCTGTTCTCTGATATTACTAATGATATTGTATTTATATTTTAGTTTATATATATAGATCAATATATTCTGACCTTATATTTTATGATATTTTAATGTGTACTTTTACATTTTTATTTAAATATACAGGCCAGTCTAACTTTCGTGAAAAAAGATCGAATAATTCCAATATTATTGGATCGGAAAGCATCGTCATAGACATTTTGAGTGACGACGTAAAGGAAAATACAATTATTACTCCTCCAATCCCGATTTCGTCGTCTAAGCGGTGCAGATCATGTTCTGTACCAATTGCGAGTGATGTTATCAATTTAACTCAAGATGATCGCATTCAACCCACTGTTGAAAAGAGAAAGCGTGGTCGTCCTAGAAAGATTCTTGGATCAACCTAAAGATTATTAGGTTATTTTTTTTAATATTAACATTAAAAATTATTATCGTCTTATTATAATGGAATATCTAATAAATTTATTTTATTTATATTTGCAGAATACTGGGACATGGGAGATGGAAACTACTGTTGCAAATATTCCGGAGCAAAGTTTTGGTACGAGGAAAGAAAATCTCATCGTCGGAAACCTGTTTGTCCGGATTATTCTGGATGTTGCTTTAATGTATTAGTAGAGCTTCCTTCTGTACGAGATCCTCCTCAATTTTTGAAACATTTGCTTCATGGAGATGGCCACATGAGCAAACATTTTCAAGAAAATATAAGATCTTACAACAACATGTTTGGTTTCACTTCAATGGGCAGTTAAATTGACGTGGATATCAATAAGGGGTCAGGACCACCTGTTTTTCCTTTGCACGAACAAAACTATCATCTGACTGGAAGTTTGTTGCCGACCTAAGGTTCTACTCTAAAGTTTGCGCAACTGTACATATATGATGCTAAAAATGAAGTTTCCAATAGAATTAATGTTGTGAGGTATATTATTTGTCTTTATACACATTTATTTGCCTTTTATTATGTCATTAGTATTTATTGTTTATATATATATATATATATATTGTATCTTATATAAAATGTTTAAAATAAAAATGACGGTTGTATTTTATTTATGCGGCAGGAAATGATGATACCAAATTGCACGAGGGTATTGTTGCTGGTTTGAAACAGATGCTAGACCAAAATAATGAATTGTTTAAATCATTTCGTATGGCGAGAGACAGAATGCAAGAGCTCGAAGAGGCTAATGTTAGAGTTCGTCTGATTAGACGGAGATATAACGATGCTAGACGGTACAACCTCCCAACCAGTTCTGAACTCGCTGTGTTGGTTGTTGGCGATTTTGACCAAGCCATGGGAGATAAAGACATCTTGGTTGAAACCAAAAGTGGTATTCTAAAGCGTATAAATGAGCTCAACGCTTCTTATCTGTCACTACAATATCCTCTATTATTACCTTATGGTGTGGATGGTTACCGAGAAGACATACTCTTCGCCGAAGGAAAAAAATCAAGTGAAGGTGGACGGCAACATGTCAGTGTCCGAGAGTATTGTGCTTTCAGGATGCATGATAGAGACCATGAACCGGCTAATATTGTTTCAGCAAGAAGACTGTATCAACAGTTTATTGTGGATACATATACCATGGTCGAATCATCGAGACTGCGATATATTCGGTTCAATCAAAAGAAACTCCGTTGTGAAATGTTTAACGGTTTGGTCGATGCCGTTCTTCGTGGGGACACAAAAGCCAGTTCCTGAGGAAAGAGGGTTATTGTTCCTTCTTCGTTCACAGGGGGTGCTCGGAATATGATTCAAAATTATCAAGATGCAATGACTATTTGTAGATGGGTCGGTCATCCTGATCTGTTCATTACTTTCACCTACAATCCAAAATGGTCGGAGATTGTTCGATTTCTTGAACCGAGAAAATTATGCCCAGAGGATCGACCAGATATTGTCTGTAGGGTCTTTAGATCAAAACTTAAAGAAATGATTAAGGATTTCCGTACGAAGGAGATATTTGGCAAGGTTATTGCAGGTGAGATATTATTGCATGGCAATTATCTTATAACAATCATTGTATTTGGACTGCTTAATTTAACCTTTAACGATCTATAACTTGAATGAGTGTTAATGATTTTGGTACATCATTTCTTGTGCAGTCGTCTACACAATTGAGTTTCAAAAACGTGGATTGCCCCATGTTCATATACTTCTGTTTTCCAAAACAGTTTGTCCAATCAACCACTGTTGATGAAGAAGGTTATCCTCGGTACAGACGGCGTGAAGATGGGAGGTCTATTGGCAAAAATGGTGTTGTTATCCACAATGGATATGTCGTGCCTCATAACTGTGGTCTTTTGATGAAGTTCGGAGCTCACATCAACGTGGAGTGGTGCGATCAATCACGATCAATAAAGTACCTCTTCAAATATGTCAACAAAGGCCACGATCGTGTGACGACATCTTTCTATCAAACGTCAGCTGAAGGGGAACCTGAAAAACCTTTGGATGAGATCAACATGTACTATGATTGCATGTACATATCTTCATGTGAGGCTGCATGGCAATTGTTGGGTTATGAGTTGCAATACAAAAAACCTCATGTTCAGCGGTTGAGTTTCCTTTGAAAGGAAAGCATCAAGTTTTTTTTTTTTTTACGATGATGATAATCTTCAATATGTTCTCGATAAACCATCTATAGAGGATAGCCAATTTCTTGCGTGGTTTGAGGCCAACAAAATATATACGTCAGCAAGGGAACTAACTTATGTTGAGGCTCCGTCGAAATTCGTTTGGAATTAAAAAACCCGCGAGTGGACTCCTAGAAAAAATAAAGACCAACCATCTATAGGTCGTCTGCGGTATGTACCATCTAGGTGTGGAGATGATTTCTATTTGAGGTGTTTGATAAATGTTGTTCGCGGTGCAATGTGTCATGAGGACTACATGAAGGTTGGAGATGCTCAGTATATTACATATCGAAATGCTTGCTATGAAAGGGGTTTGTTGGAGGATGATAGAGAGTACATAGACGACATCACTGAAGCAAGTCAGTGGGCATCCGCAGACTCTCTAAGACGCATGTTCGCATCGTTGTTGGTTTCTGGTTCGTTTGGTAGACCGGAGGAGGTATGGACAAGATGTTGGCAATCTTTGTCGGATGACATTCTTTACAGACTGCGACGACTGTTCAACAATGATGGTATTTTATTATATTAGTGATTAGTGATATTATATTCTACATATGATGTGCCTTGCATTTTTATATACAAATTTATATTCTTTTTAATTGTTGTGATACTAAATTATATTTTTTCAAAATTTAGGATTGTTGCTTACAGAAGAGCAAATCCAGAATCTAGCCCTTGCTGAGATTGAGTATTCATTGTGACGGCGTGGAGCAAGTCTTAGTGATTATTCTACTATGCCCTTTCTTGATAGCGATAGTATGCAATCAAATTTAAATCGTCTGATTTTGGATGAGTTGAGCTACGATCGAAAGGCTCTTGCTGTTGAACATGCTATGCTTCTTGAAAAAATGACTGACGAACAGAAGAAGTCTACTCAACAATTATGTCGTCCGTGGATTCTGATCAAGGCAGTGTTTTTATGGTGAAATGGGAAAAACATATTTGTGGAGAACGTTATTTGTTGGGTTGAGATCCAAAGGTGGTATAGTGTTGTTTGTTGCATCGAGCGGAATAGCATCACTTTTGTTGCCTGGTAGACGAACTGCTCATTCTCGATTTGGCATACCATTGAATCATCACGAGGACCCTTCTTGCAATATCAATTAGGGATGCCCTCTCGCGAAGTTGATAATACGTTCTTCTTTGATAATCTGGGATGAGGCTCCAATGATGCACAAGCATTGCTTCGAAGCTGTACAGACATCGTTGCAAGATATTATGGGAGCAATTGATCCTTCTAACAAGGACAAACCATTTGGAGGTAAATCAGTTGTTTTTGGTGAAGATTTCCCTCAAATTCTTCCTGTAATTCCGAAGGGTAGCCGTCAGGACATAGTGAAGCTGCGATTAATTCTTCTAACATCTGGAGGAGTTGTACTGTGCTCAGGCTTACCAAAAATATGTGTCTTCAGGGCCTTGAAGATTTCGAGGAACGTGAAGAGGTTGCTCGGTTTGTTGAATGGATTGCGAGCATTGGTGATGGAACTATAGGAGGGTCAAACAATGGTTGTGCAATGATTGACATACCTGAGGATATATTGCTTCAACCATCTAATGTCCCGATTGCTCAAATTGTAGAAAGCACGTATCCAATGTTTAAGCAGACAACCAATGATCCGAGTTATTTGAAGGACAGGGCAATATTAGCACCGACGCTTGATGTTGTTGAGCTTATCAGTGAATACATGACTCGTTGAATTTATCATATGGTAATACGTACTTGAGCTCCGATAGTACTTGCAAGTCTGACTCTAATAATGATTTTCTTTCTGATATCCATACGCCCGAGTTCTTGAATAGCATCAAATGTTCGGGAAGTCCAAATCATCAGTTGCATTTGAAGATTGAAACCCCGGAACCCCTGTCATGTTGTTGCGGAATATGAATCATTCTATGAGTTTATGTAATGGGACACGGTTGGTTGTGACAAAACTATCCACTCATGTTCTTGAGTGTAAAATACTCTCTGGGGACCACGAAGGCGAGAAGGTGTTGATTCCTAGAATGGTGATAACTCCTTCCGATGTTAGAATTCCTTTCAAGTTCCGGAGGCGACAATTTTCCATTATGGTATCGTATGCCATGACTATCAACAAGAGCCAGAGACAATCGTTATCGCATGTTGGTTTATTTCTTAAGAAGCCGGTATTCAGTCATGGGAAATTATATGTTGCCGCCTCCCGTGTCACCAATCGAAGTGGGTTGAAGATATTAGTTTGTAATGACGATGACTTTCTACCAAGTCAGACCCAAAACGTTGTGTACAAAGAAGTATTTATTAATTTATGAAGTTTTAAATTTATTTTTGTCCATTTTACATTTTTCATATATCTACAAAGTGTATTAAATTTAATGTTAATATTAAAAAAAATTAAAAAAAATATACCAATCCCGTACATCGCACGAATCAATACGAGTTTTATTCATATATGTGGAAATGCAGATCTAGAATACTAGTAATTTACCATAGGCGAAAAGGCGAAAGGGGATGGCAAAACAAAAGGCAATAACAGCATTTACTTTGTCCCTGCTTTATTATTATTCTTTGATTTGATAAAATGCGAACCAATTTTACATTCTTGAATTTGGGCACTGCCTTCTGACAATCGCCGGCGGACCCTCGTCGTTGTCTTCTTCCCCCGTTCGGAAGCTCTCCCATTTCCCAGATATCGACAAGGTAGCTGACATATATTTGTTTTCTTTCTTTATTTCCCTAAAAATTGTGAGTGGATGATATTTGAAAATTGAGCAAGTCTTTTTTCAAATGCGCTCACACACATGAAATGTTACATTTTTTATTGGTGGAATCCGCGAACAATAATCTTCTTCTCTAGTCAAATGTGTTGAAATGTTCTGAATCTGTTGATTATCCGATGTTTATGAAGTTGGGTTCTGGGGTAAATGTGAAATTTCTCTCGGTCGGTGCGTGATGTCTCAAACTTTTAAGAATCGGAAACCCAAAATGAAGAATGAGATATGTGATTAGTCTCTTCAACTGATAATGGGAAAACGAGTACTGTGATCTGGGGGTTTTTCAGATGAACCAGAAAGAATTTGTGCACCCACCTTCTCTGCTTGCGTCTGCTATATGTACATGTTTTCATCTTTTTATTTGATATTGCAAGTCTGTTCAAGTTAATGTTTGAGGGATTTCAATTTTATTACTCGCCTGTGATGTTTGTTTTTGAAATGTCCGGAGCCTTCATCACAGAACTCTCTGTAACTGTATAACATCATCCTTGTGTTCATGGTTACATACCTATCCAGGTGTCCATTACCGAATAAAGTATTATAATCTGAGAAAGCAAATAATTTTGAACTGGGGATTCACTGGTTAAAATGATTGAGAACTTAATAATAAAGATCATGGTCTGGATTTTGGTCTTCCGGGTAGATCTTGGTTTTCTGCTTGAGGTTCTACCCTGAAGGCAGAATGTATCACTCCTTCACCGGAAAAGGCTTTATCAACAGCTTTGATTGTTGATTGTGCTGCATGATTTTGTTGTATTAAACTTTAGGAGCTAAGATGTTTACCAAGTCCAAAAATTATTATCATTTATTGTTTGCAATGGAATCAAAACTGATCTTCTTGAATAAGTGCACCAAAATAAGTACTCTTTCGTTCATGGTGAAAGTATTCAACTACTCATAAATATGCTAAGTTATTCTTCTTACTTTCCCATTGGATGCTCTTGTGATGTACTGGTTTACCTTTAAACTCTACGTAATCTCTAAGTTCCCTAAATTCTTTATGCATTATCTGGAAGGTAATGGCAGGAGAGGAAGGTATTCACATGCCTTCTCCGAAATCGCAGTTTGACCAAACACAAGTCAACTGGAAACAGGAGATAGAGAGAAGCCATTCTCAACTGGATGCCTTGCAAGAGAAGCTTACAGAGGTAAAGGCTTGCATAAAAGGGTCAGAGGCAGATGCAAAGAAGGAAGTAAACGTTCTCTGGCGTAGGGTCAAAACTTGTGCAACATTGTTGACTTACTTGAAATCCAAAGCCCGAATTATGGCTGTCCCACATTTATCCCACACATCTTGTGGTATAAAAAATTTAGACGGTGTGGGTTTTGTAGACAGAAATGGTGTGCCATTGTCCGGATGGTCAAGGAATGTTGATATTTCGTCCTTTGACAGTGCCGATGAGGAAACATGGACGGCACTTAGCAGTCGGGAGGGTTCACTTGACGAACATGATGGGGTTTATATTAATGAATTACTCAAGAGTGTCCAAATGGTTGCAGATGTAATGGAAACCCTTGTCAAGAGAGCTATCATGGCAGAATCTGAAATGGCCACCGAGAAGGAAAAAGTGGTGGTTGGGCAGGAAGAGATTAAGAAGAAGACAGTTCAGATCGAGAATATGTCTGTAAAATTGGAAGAGATGGAACAATTCGCGATGGGCACAAATAGCGTCTTGAATGAGATGAGACAAAGGGTTGAGGATTTGGTTGAGGAGACATCTAGGCAGAAGCAAAGAGCTGTAGAGAACGAGCAGGAGCTTTGCCGTGTAAAACAAGACTTCGAATCCCTGAAATCTTATGTCAGCACTCTGATTAGCGTGAGGGAAACACTGCTTTCTTCGGAGAAGCAGTTTCAGACGATTGAAAAGCACTTTGAGCGGTAAGTTTATTTTATTTTTGTCATTTTTCTTTGGTCTTCGAGTGCCTTACCTTTTTCCTTTTAATTGATGCTTGCGTTTTGTTATTTGTCATGGTGATATATATTGTTTCTGTTATTTTTTCTTAATTTTTTGGCCTTGTTTGGATGTTAGCGGATTGAATAATATTAGTGCATTGAACCTCATTTCAAGGTTTGACCTGTCAAATCCGCTAATTAACTTGGTTGGTAAAGAGCCTATTTGATTCGCTTTTTGAGCCCAAATCGCTAATTCTGAAATAGGTCATTGTAGGAGCGTTTTGAGAAGAGAGGATTAGCAGATAATATAAAATTTCCAAAATAGTTATACAATCCAGTTATTTACAAACAACTAATATAATCAGCTATTGCAATACAATCAGCTATTCGCTATCAGCTAATTACCAAACAAGACCCTTATTTTTTTGGCATTGTTTTCAACTCCTATTTCTGTCAATATTACATTGTGTTAAGTTGTTTTGCAATGTTATTGTACTTTATCTGTTTATCATGGAGTTCCTCTTCATGTTATCATTTTGCTGCAAAGTTATTAAATCCTTGTTAACTTTTCTGAAATGGCACGAGTGCTGGACATTCAATGTTCTTTGTTGTTGGCCTCTTAAGACAACAATCTTTCTTTTTCTCATTTTTCCACTCTTTCAACACATGCATTTTTAAATATACAAAATAAGCTTTTTGTAATTAGCTATAGTGATTCTCATTCTAATTCAATATCAGACTCAATAAATCAATAGTCTATTATTAATCCATGCAGTTAGAGATACTAGTTGCCATGGAATTACCATATGGTCTGAGTGTTATTGGCACGATAAGTTCCCTTTGCTTTTCACAGTTCACATAGTGAAGACTTTTTTCACCCAGTAAGTATCGGTAAATGCTTGCACGTATTTGTTAGACGGGGAGGATCAGGAAAAAAAAACTATTATATACATCTGATGTAGTTGAGATAGTTATATTTTACTCGATCAGTTTTTTTAATATTTGCAGGTTGTAGTCATTTTTTTAATACATTTACAAACTTATATCGTGATTATTTGAATAACCAACTCAAACTGATATAGTGATATTACATTTTCAAATGCTTCCGAGGCACAGCTTTCTGGTTGCAATGAACTCGAACCAAGACACAATCTTTAATCTAATGCTAGAAAACCCACAGCAGCAAAGAACTAAAAATGTCATGCGCTTCCATAAGCACCAATATCCTACCCTTTAGACTGAGAGAATCAAACATCCTTAAAAAACTTGCAACAGCCAACGGTCAAAATAATGTTGCACACTATGTAGCCACCTCAGACTCTTCAAAATTTATTTTGTGGTTGTCCTATCAATGAAAGATTAGAAGGAAAATTCATAAAATTGGCCCAATGAAAGAGACATGAAATCTTTAGGGACTCATGGCAAGTCATTTGGGTTGCATCCACGAGAAATGGTACTTTGGCAACAACATAGGGAGGTCGTGTGCTATGTCTTACTGATTATCCAAATGTTAACACCATTAAATTAATAATAATTTACTCCTTGGAATCTTGCTTGTGGGCAGGCAAATTCAATTATAATAAGGATTAGTAGGGGAGAGGCCTAATTTTTNTTTTTTTTTTTTTTTTTTTGTTCTTCTTTGTCAATTGTATTTGTTTGACCTTGAGAAAGAGGTCATGTTTTAATTTTGTAAACTCAGTTGACTAAAGAAAATTTTGGTTCTCTGTTATGGACAATATGGAAGCAGAACACATGGTTGCCTACTATAAGAATGTTAAAAGGCCAGTAAGTTAATTTGACTTGATTTCAAAGTGGGTAATTAATTATGCTGATGAGTATTAAAGTCATTTTTAATTGTGATGAATTACGTGAGTGTTGCGTTGTATACGGTCATAGCTTATCTCTTTTGACATGTTGGAAACACTTCTTAAATGGACTTTTGGATGCAAAAATCCATTCGAATCAATAATGGACTTATGGGAAACAAGAGATGAGATTAACCAGATCTATATTTCAGGCAAAAATAAGACTCTTAGTGACAGCCATGTTTTACCTTTTATCAAATTATTCTTGTATAATAGGCAAGATTACTAATTATTTCTGTACCTAGTGAGTTTCTGATTTCAGTCCATAACTCTCAATGTCCCAATTTAAATCCTTGATGCTTATACCCTTCATTTGACGAACAATGCAACTTCATGATCGCTTACAAAGTCAATTTTAGCTTCATAACTTCCAATGTAATATTTTGTTTTTCTTCTTAAGAGTAAATGTCTTAGTTCCTTGGAGAAATAAGATAATCTGTTATGACCATAAGTACCATATTAGGTTCTT
>BKCP01004113.1:412112-466908 GCA_008636005.1 Striga asiatica
AAAAAGAGTACCATATTAGGTTTGGCTTTGGAACCTAGGCCTTAACTCGTTTTTTCACGTCATGAAGAAGTTTAGGTGTTTGATGACTGGGTATTGTCTGACAATCATGTAAATGTGTTGATAGTGCTTGACAGAATTCTATGCCCCTTTCCTATATTTGCACCTTCTGTTTTTGTGTTTGCAAAAATACCACTTGTGAATGACGCTTAAAAAGAGGACCACAAGCGGCCGTGACTCCAACCAAGATGGCAATTTTGTGAACACACAGACAAAAAGTGGCATCTTCTGAATTTCCTTTTTTCTAATTCTTGTTCTGTATGATCTTGAGAAACCTTAAGCATTCTGGTAGTCCGTAATTTGAAGTAGAGCTATCCAATTTTGTTTATTTACTTAATATTATTATTTTTGCTGTTTTGTTTCCTTATTATTCTTAATATTATTGGTGTCTTAATCAGCATCTGGTGCTGTAAGAATTCACTCTAGTTCAAAAATACTGTAGACATGGGCTTAAATAAAACAAGTTTCCCGTTTTAAAACTTTATTTGGCTATTTTCTTTTTTTTTTTTCCTCCTGTTCGTGGTTTTTCAGGCTCGTGGCAAAGACGTCAAAGTTGGAAGACGAGAAGATGCAGAAAGAAGCAGAAGTTCGAAAACTGATGGATGAGAATGTGAGGCTGAGTGCTCTACTTGACCAGAAAGAAGCCCAACTCGTGGCCATGAATGAGCAATGCAAGGTTATGGCACTAAATGCTTCTGACATTTAGTTTGATAGTGTTGCATTCACCTTCAAGTAGGGGAAAAAAAAAACAGATTGGTACTTGCTTTGTTGTTGACTTGTTGTATTTCCTCTTTGACGAGTGTAAAAAATTTGATCGGATGCAGTAATTTTTCACTTTTGTGTGACCCTTTTTCTGTTTGTGCTTGATTAAACTCTTTCGTGTAACCAGTTGGCCTGTTGTTTTCTCTCAAGCCCTATCAATTGAATGTCTTTAGAAGTTCTGCTCGTATTAAAATTATCTATGAAACATATGAAGATTAATTTTACGTTGATGAGAACTGGCTTCTATCATGAGAAGTTTCTCCCAAGTCTTGGCCAACTTTAACTGTGTTTTCACCTTCCAACTGATGGCCCAAAATTCTGTGTAAGCCATTAGCTTGTTGGGTGCTGAAAGACCATATAAAGGGAATTTACAACTATGATGAAATTGAAAGACATCTTGGGCTTGTTAGCTTAACTGTTGGGTGCTGAAAGACCTAATAAAGGGAATTTATAATTGGTACTTAACTGTTAGCGGATTCTATTACCTTTTTTTTACCAGCGAAGACTAATATACATTGTTGCTAGTGTTTCTGAAAGTTTTTTGTATAATACGATCATTTGAAAAATATTTCATATTTATTTTTACATTGTCTTTTTATTGCAACTTTACGAGATTTTTCTTAATAAATTTACATTTCGTTTACTTCAGTTTACCATAGGTTCATAACAGTGAACTACAAATTAAGGAAGCACAAAAATACAAGAACTACAAATAATGAAATATAAACCATACTTATACCTATGAACATGAAAAATGGGGCCTTTATTTAAATGGGATGGTCAAAGCATTATATTATATAAATGACCCTCTCAAGATGTTTTTTGTTCAAATGACCCTTCATTAAATAAAATGTAAATAGATAAATGAAATACCTAAAATAGCCTTATATGATAAATGACTATATTAACCCTTCTTCTAATGACCAACATTAAAAATTCTCTCGCCTGAGAGCGCTCTGCATTCTCTCGCCTGAGAGCTTTCCCGTTTGTTAATATCCTCTTCTTCGCTGATTCTTTCAATTCTCACTCCCCATCGTTTCAATCTCTCGCACCTTCGTCATACTCTATTTCCTTCTCAGTTCATAGGGTTTTATATTAGGGTTCATATGGGATCCCCAAATTGCATTGGGCAAGATGAAGAATTATCCCAGAAGCTGCAGAATGTGTCCCTATCAGCTAAAGAGCACTCCTTTATAGACATTGGGCATGAAGACATTAAAATCAGTGCGGATGAATGTCAACGTAGCTTATTTGGGAAAATTGTAGGAGACCGGAAAAACAGTTGGATTGGCGTCAAACGGACAATGAGCCAGATATGGAGGCTTAACCAGCCCATGGACATTAAGGAACTCGGGCCAAACTATTTCCAATTTATATTCCAAAGCAAGGAGGACAAGGAGCGAGTGGCCAAGGGCATCAACTGGACGTATGACAACCAGTATCTCATTCTTTCAGAATGGAAAAGAGGTCTGTCTTTAAACCACCCAACATTTAATGACCTCAACTTATGGGTTCAGGCCTTCAATGTGCCGCTGGACTGGCTAAGCACTGAAGTAGGCAGTAAAATTGGGAAGGTGTTTAAACAGGTGCAAAATGTGGTTATTGTTAGAGCTGGCAGCCATGGTGGAAGAATTATGCGCCTTCTTGTCACAATAGACCTAAAGGAAGCCCTACCTCGATGTGCTAATCTCAGAATGGATGATCAAACAGTCAATGTGGGTTGCAAATATGAAAAGTTAGTCAACCATTGTCATTACTGTAGCCTCATAGGACATCTAGATAGAGCATGTGCATTGAGAATGGATGATATCAAAACAGGAAATGTTCAGGAGGGTCAATATGGTGCATGGATGAAGGCTACTGAAAGCCACCACTGGGCAGGCATTAATTCTCAGAGAGCTCACAGTCCTTCAGACACAGAAAACCCATCCTCACCCACAACCTCTAACACCCGCACACCTACTCCATCCTCCCACCAAAATGATGATAACCTAATCCTCTCCATTGAAGGCTCACCAACTCATCACCAAAACTCAGCCTCTGAAACCTCTACCTCACAACCTATTCAGGTCCTTTCTCCCATCTTCAATGATATGCCTCAGGACATTCCCTCATCCTCTAAGTCCCCTCAGGAAGTTCTGGTGCCTCATAAGCCAATCCAAATCCTCGCTCAGGAAATGGAAGTGGATAACTCTCAGCACCCTATTAACCTGGAGAAGTCTCTGCAACTTTCTACTTCAAGTAAGCACCTTGCTACACCTAAACTCTGGAAAAGATCAGAATCCAAATTAGGGAGATTACAGAGACAACCTATTGCCTCTCCACTCCAGGTGGCTAACACATCAGTTAAGAGAACCAGAAAGGACAATGATGACCAAAATACAGCAAATCAGTCTCAAAACCAGAATCCTGAAGGGAATAAGAAGCAGAAAATTGACTCTGAAAAGGTGGGGGTGGCCAGCCTCGAATGGCGCCCAAGTGACCAATGTAAGCCATGGTGTGGAATTGTGGAGGGCTGGGTGGGCCCTCTACAATTTCCCAAATTCGAGAGTCATTGAGAACTCACCACCCTGCTTCTATATTTCTGTCAGAAACAAAAAAATCCTCAGCCTTTGTTAAATCAGTAGTTAGGAAGCTTGGTTTTGATAATAGATGTTCTATAGTGGATCCAGATGGCCTCAGTGGTGGATTACTTCTGTGTTGGGTTTCTGAAGTTCAAGTTGACCAGATCATTTCTCATCCCTTCTACATTGCCGTTCAATACAGATTTGTAGGACAACCCCACCTGGGGGATTTTTATTTACCTTAGCACCAACTCCTTGGAAAGACAGGCACAATGGGCAGAACTGGAATTAGCTAAGCATCAATGGGGTCATTCCTGGTATATTCTAAGTGATTGGAATGCTATCTGCAGAGGGGAAGAAAAAAGAGGAGGCATTGACAGACCCTCTTCTAGTATCGAAGGTTTCAACTCTTTTATTAATCACATGGGGATGGAGGAAATCAGAATGACAGGGTATAAGTTCACTTGGTGTAACAATAGATTTTCTGAAGGACTCATAGAAGCCAAGCTTGATAGAGGCTTTGCATCTGCTGATTGGTTGGGAAGTCACCCACAAGCCTCCATTTTCAATATTGCAAGACCAGCTTCTGATCACACCATGCTTTTGCTCAACTCAGGAGACAGATCTGTAAGAAGGAGAAGCAGGTTCCATTTTGATAAAAGATGGCTTTTAAGGGATGGAATTCATGACATTGTTCAAGAAGCTTGGAGCAAATCTTTTACTGGCACTCCCTTCTTCATTCTCAAAGAGAAAGTTAAGGCAACTAGGCAAGCTTTATTAATCTGGAGTGCAAATTTCAAATCTCAGAACCAATCTCTCATTGACAATCTTTCAAAAAAGCTGGACTCTATGCAGCAGGAAGAAGGTGTTACCAATTGGGATGAGTGAGTCACTACAAAAGCTGAACTTCAGCAAGCACACAAACTGGAAGAGCTTTTCTGGCAACAAAAATCCAAAGTTCAGTGGCTCAAAGAAGGGGACAGCAACTCTAAGTTCTTCCATGCATACACTATGTCCAGAAGGAGACAGAATGCCATTACTAGACTCCTTACAAATCAGAACACCTCCTGTGAAACTCCTCATGAAATCCAGAGCCACATCAACCAGTTCTACTCTGATCTTTTCACATCAGAAGGGTCTTGGGGGGGTGATTCCATACTCCCTCTCATAAATCCCTTTATTACTGCTGAGATGAACCAACTTCTTCTCCTACCAACCTCAGAAGATGAAATAAAGGGAGCTCTCTTCAGCCTTCAACCAGACAAATCTCCAGGAGAGGATGGTATGACTGCTCTCTTCTACCAATCCTTTTGGGAACTTATTAAAAATGATGTGGTGTCTGCTACTTCCAGTTTCTTGAATGACAAAGGGCTTATTTTAAAATACTGGAACCACACTATAGTCACTCTTATTCCAAAGTGCCTGAACCCTGACTATGTGACCCAGTTTAGACCTATCAGCTTGTGTACTATCATCTATAAATTGATTTCTAAAATTCTTGCCACCAGACTTCAAAAGTGTATGGATGTGTGCATCAGTGACTCTCAGTCTGCTTTTATCAAGGGGAGGCAACTTATGGACAATATTATTATTGGTCATGAGGCCTTTCACTTCTTAAACAGGCATTCTTCTTCTAGACACTGTTTTATGGCCTTGAAACTAGACCTCATGAAAGCTTTTGACCGAGTAGAATGGATTTGTTTGAAAAATATTATGCTGCAAATGGGATTTCATCAGGACTTTGTCAATCTAATCATGATCTGCATTTCTACTTCCTCATTCTCCTTTAAGATTAATGGTGAAGTTAATGGTTATGTTCTGCCCACAAGAGGAATAAGGCAAGGGGATCCCCTTTCCCCTTATCTGTTCTTAATCATTGCTGAAACCTTATCTGCTCTGATCAACCAAGCTACTGCCTCTGATCATCTTACTGGTTTGAAGCTATCCACAAATGGCCCTGCACTCTTCCATCTACTCTTCGCTGATGACTCTCTGATTTTCTGTAAGGCCACTGTTGATCAGGCACACTCCATCCTCACTATTTTGGAAAGATACAAGCTTTTCACTGGGCAGTTGGTTAATTTCAGCAAGTCTTCCATCTTCTTCAGCAGGAAAACTCCTGATATTCTCCAAAACAGAATCTGTGCTGCTCTACCTGGAATTGTTAGGCATAGATCTACCAGATATCTCGGCCTTCCACTAGGCATTGGTAGATCTAAGCTTGACACTTTCCATTTTATTATTGATTCTGTCCAGAAAAAGATTAGCAATTGGAGGTCAAAGCTACTCAGCCAAGCTGGGAAATCTGTGCTCATCACTGCTGTTTTACAAGCCCTTCCAATGTTCACTATGTCCTGTTTTATGCTTCCAAAAACTCTTTGTGCAAAAATTTCTCAGCTATGCTCTCAGTTCTGGTGGAGCACAAATGATGATCATAGCAGTGGTATTCATTGGAGAGCTTGGAACAAACTGACACTTCCCAAGGACTATGGTAGACTTGGTTTTCTTGATCTTCAACTGTTCAATGCTGCACTCATTTGCAAACAACTGTGGAGAATCACCACACAGCCCAATCTCCTGGTGAGCAGAATCCTAAAGGATAAGTATTTTCCTCATTGCTCTATTTTTTATGCTGTTAAATCTCAATCTTGTTCTTGGTTATGGGCCAACTGGCTTGAGGTTGTTCCTACTTTTGCCAAGGGATATGCTGTTGAAATCAGAAATGGTATGAATACTAGAATTGATGATGTAAATTGGGTCCCCAGCCTACTTCAGCCTAAGCCTTTGCTGGTTGATTTTGCCAGAGGACATCTTATTTGGGTCAATGAGCTTATTGATAATGAGGGGAAAAACTGGAATTCTTGGCTGATTAACCAAGTGTTCAATACTCAGGACAGCAGTGCCATCTTGAATATTTCAACTCTGAAACCGGGGAAGCAAGATAGGCAGTACTGGAAATTCAATAAGAATGGAGACTTTTCAGTCTCTAGCACCTATTCATTCCTTGCTCACCAAAAACTTCTTGTTTTGGATATGCCTGGTTGTAGTAGAAGGACAGGTCCACATCTGATCAAGCTCAGGCAAAGATTATGGAAATTACACATTGTCAGCAAAGTGAAAATCTTCATCTGGAAATGCATTGAGGGAGCTCTCCCTGTTAAAACCAATCTGAGGACAAAAGGGTTGCCCTGTGATGTTATATGCAGCATTTGTGGTGAGGAACCAGAGACTATAAACCATGTTCTTTTCCAATGCTCAAGAGCTGCAAATCTGTGGAACATTGCCCATGTCACTTGGAACCTTCTGCCATCTCAAGGTTCAACTTTCAGCTGCTGGTGGTTTGATATCTGCTCCTTATATTCTTCAGATACATCAGAGGCTAGAATCCAGCTCACCATCTACATCCTATGGTGGCTCTGGAAGACCCGCAACCTGAGTATCTTTCAAAACATCCTCATGCCAATCCAAGTCACCTTGCGGGCTGCTCATCAGGATTGGCTTGACTATGCTGTGCTGAAGAACTGAATTGCTGCTGCTTGCTTTTCTGTTGCTTTTGTGTTTTTGTTTTGGTCTTTGCTTTGGTTGTTGATAGTCAGGNAACCCTTCTTCTATTTTGTTACCAACTTTGTAATAATAAATTAAAAAAAAAATCGATCAAATCGTTCTCTTTCTCTCCCGCGTCTCAGCTCGTTTCTCTCGCTCTCATCTCTCTTACTCTGCTCATCTCTCTCGCTCCATCCTCTCTTTTCTTGAAAAGGTGAGAACAAAATATGATCATTATACATAAACTTTGGATTCAATATTGCAAAAGTAATGTGGTGATTGTGGAAGATCAACAATTAAAGCATGTTAGGGTTTCTTGTTATTTTAGAGATAAAGCATTTTGGTTCATATTTATGATTGATAAACATGTTGGTTTCATATTTATCATGTTTTTGTGGCATTGAGGTTTTTTATTTTTATTTTTTTTGTACATAACGAATGTACAGTCGTTATGTAAAGAAAATCTCATAACGAATTTAGATTTATTATCTAATTATTTAGCCAATGTAGATCCGTTATTTGATGTTTATGTCATAAGGAATGTAATTTCGTTATGACATAACGAATGTATTTTCGTTTTGACATATCCCAATGTAGTTTGGTTATGACATATCCCAATGTAGTTTCGTTATTATACTTCGATATGCATTTTGGTTTCATTTTGGTTTTCATGTTTTTTGTGTCATTCAAGTTTTATCTTCCATTTTTTTTAGATGATGTCGCATTTGATATTGCATAACGAATGTACAATGGTTATCCATTGCCGTAACGAATGTACAGTAGTTATTTGATGATTTGCTCATAAAGAATGTAGATTCGTTAGATGATTATTTCATAACGAATGTACTTTCTTTATGACTAAAATATTTGCTTATATATAAATTGTAAAGAGTAAACTTAAGAGCATTGTATATTATCTCCTATTTTAGTAACATGTGTTTCCACAATTATCTTGTTTAAGTAACATATATTTTTTTCTTGTAGATTTATTTTAGCAAAGATGGTGTGGATACAAGTATGCCACTATGTTGAGTTTAAAAAGAGTACGGATGGCACTTGGACGTGGAGATATGTGAATGAAAATGAAGAGAATGCCAATCCTATTTATGTTCGTGACGACATATCTTTCTTGGAGCTTGAAGAAGCGGTCTTGAAAGTCATAAAGTTCGATAGCATCTCACACGTAATAGAATTGCGATCACTTACCCCAAGAATGATGAAATTACCAGTAGCCCCCGTGAAGATCGATTCTGATGAGAAAGTGAAATGGTTTATATCTGTTTGTGAGGATCATCCTCTTTGCGTAACACTTTTTGAAAAACTTGTTGAGGAAGAAACGAACAATCAAACTTTAGAGGTGATTAAACCACTTACATGGGATACTGAAATTCACGAGCCGCTCGAAGGTCAATGGGACAGTATGATGGTGGAGAATAGAGATAGTCCCATCGAAAAAAATCTTGAAGTTGAAGAAGAAACGAACAATCACAATTGAGACGGGATTGAAACACTCACATGGGATAATGAAACTCACGAGACGCTCGAAGGTCAATGGGACACTATGGTGGAGAATAGAGATAGTCCTATCGAAAAAAATCTTGAAGTTGATGATGAAAGAAGAATCACTTTGATGATAGAAGATGCGCGTGAGAATTTTTCAATAGAATATGCTATGGTTGGGAATGCAAGCTCTTCTATGAGTCCGCTCCATTGTCCATCTTCCGTGAGAATCCCAGAGAGTGAAGATTTGCAATGTAACAATCTCTTCTCAACCAAAAAGGACTTAGTAGATAAACTTTTGTTCTTGGTTGTGAAGTACCACTTTGAATTCAGAGTGGTAAAATCAACCAAGACTTTGTATGTTGTTCCTTGTACTAAGAGAAATTGTCCTTGGCGTTTGAGAGCGGTGAAGATAGAAAGTGGTGAAATTTTTGTAGTACGTAAATATGTTGGTAATCACACTTGCTCTATGAGTGTGCGCCGTAAAGATCACAGGCATGCAACGTATAAGCTGATTGAGAAGCACATTTCCGAAAAGTATAAAGACGTCAATCGGATTTATAAACCGAATGATATTATTTTTTATGTCCAAGAGAAGTTCGGGATAACTATCAGCTATACAAAAGTATTTATGGCAAAGCATTATGGATTTGGTCTCATTCGAGGTTGCCCAGAAGAAAGTTACGTAAAGCTCCCCCAATATTGTTACGTTTTGGAGCAAAAAAACCCTGGGACGGTCACTTTCATCGAGACAGGTGTGGATGGCCATTTTAAATATTTTTTCATGGTTTTGGGACCGTGCATTCGTGGATTCCGCTCTTCCATCAGAAGAGTAATATCTGTGGATGGTACATTCTTGACCGGGAGATATCGTGGTACTTTGCTCATTGCAACATGTCAGGATGCAAATCTTCAAATTTATCCACTTGCTTGGGTAATAGTAGACTCCGAGAACGATCTTTCTTGGACTTTCTTCTTTGAAAAGTTGAAAGATATAACAGGTGATTCTCCCGATCTTGTTATAGTTTCGGATAGGGGAACAAGTATTCTTGGTGCTTTTAATACAGTGTTTGAACATGCACACCATGGATGGTGTAACTATCACTTGCTGAGAAACTTAAAATCTGAGTTTCCAAGGTTGAAATTGGATGCATTCTTTTGGGCAACAACCGAAACATGCATGATACCTGATTTCGAATCCAACATGGCAGCATTATGCCGGCAGCATTATGCAATAATAATCAGCAAATGCGGACATACCTAGAGAAAGTTAATTTGCCCCGTTGGGCCAGAGCACATTTTAGAGCAACTCGTTTCAACATAATGACAACAAACAATGCTGAATCGTTGAACTCTGTGTTGAAGCGTGCTCGAGAATTTCTTATCCTTGGCCTAATTGAACATATCAGGGCGACACTGCAAAAGTGGTTCCACGGACTACAAGTGTTGCATGTAACAACAATGATTTTGCAAGTTGGTGAAAGACATGTCGTTGATCTTGACCAAATGTCATGCTCATGTCGAAAATTTCAAATGGATCATTTTCCATGTTCGCATGCCATTGCCGCAATAAAAAATTTGAATAACAACGGCTACAATTTCTGCACTTTAATGTATTCGAGCTCTGCTTGGAGAGAGACATACTCTGAACTCATTCACCCTTTGCCCAATGAAACCGATTGGATGGTTCCAGAAGAAATTATGTCAAGAATTGTGTTGCCCCCACCATCACGACGTCCAAGCGGCGGACCTACATTCGAAAGGAAAAAATCGGCAGGTGAGGCTCGAAAAAAATCAACTACTACTAAACCTCGCCAAATTCGTAAATGTAGTAGGTGTTCCAAAGTCGGCCAAAATCGTGGAAGGTGTCCAGAGAAAAACCTCAATGAAGCAACTTGAAGTTATATTTTGATTAGTGTATTGTTTTTTACTTTTTAATCTTTTTGTATAGTGTTTTGACTCGGCCATATAGTGTTTTAACTTTTTGTTTGTTGTTTTTTATGTGTTCTCCAATTCATTAAAGTGAGTTGCTAAAGTTTGAAATTATATTTTGTCTTGTGTTTAATTTTTTATGTGTATCCAATGTAGAGATTGTTGAAAATATTAAGGGTAATTGATTCACCTAATGTACTTATTGAACAATTGTTATAGGCAATTTGGAAACAAACGACTATAGTCTCGTTTTATAGTATTATATAGTAGTAGTACAATAAAAAAGGCTAAAAACGAAAGTACAGTCGTTATCAAGTATGAAACAACGAAGGTATCATCGTTGTCCCTATCGCGGGCGTGATAGTTATCACGGGCGCAACACTGGAGGTTAAGATCCGTAGGGCAGAGAGCTTCCCAGGTTGTCGCGGGCGCGACACTCTGCTTTTCTTTTTTGGACAGACAGTTGTCCAGGATGTCACGGGCGCGTCACGTCCCGCGACCGCGACCAGTGCGACTGTCGCAGGTGCGACACGAAATATGGAGGTGCAGAAGCTCGCGACGGCTTGTCCCGGGCGCGACAGGCAGGTTGTCGCGGGCGTTTTTTAATTATTTTTTGAAAAATGGATAGATAATGTAGAATCGTTGTTTATTCGTTATTTTACACTAAAAATGACTAAAAGTAGACCTATGACGAGTTTAATATTTTTATAATGTATTATATGACGAATACACGATCGTTTAAGGTGGATTGTGTCCAAAAAAACCATCATAACTGTACATTCGTTATAACGAATGTACATTCGTTATAGTTTTTTCCGACAACAACCACGCTTTCTTCATGGCTTTTTTGATCGAATTATTTGATGACGATTGTATATCCATGCTACATGTCAATGGAACTATAGTTTGAAGTTTTTAGAGCATCGAAACACTCACACGAAACTATTTTTTAAAATAACAATACTTGTTCTTTAATTTTTTTTAATTTTTTTTTTTTTGAAAAATGGAAAGATGATGTAAAATCTTTGTAAATTCGTTATTTTACATGAAAAAATGAATAAAATTATACCTATAACTAGTTTAATATCCTTATAATGTATTATATGATGAATGCACGGTCGTTTAAGGTGTTTTTAATCGAAAATGAACCATAACGACTGTACATTCGTTATAACGAATGTACATTCGTTATAGTTTTTTTGACAACAACCGCGCTTTCTTCATGCCTTTTTTGATCAAATTACTTGATAACGATTGTATATTCATGTTACATGTCATTGGATCTATAGTTTGAAGTTTTTAGAGCGTCGAAACACTAACAACGAAACTATTTTTTAAAATAACAGTACTTGTTCTTTTATTTTTTATTTTCTTGAAAAATGGAAAGATGATGTAAAATCTTTGTAAATTCGTTATTTTACATGAAAAAATGAGTAAAGTTAGACCTATAACTAGTTTAATATCTTTATAATGTATTATATGATGAATGCACGGTCGTTTAAAGTGTTTTTGATCGAAAATGAACCATAACGAATGTACAGTTGTTATGGTTCAAATCGCAACGAAAGTGCTCCCGTTTTGGGTTTTTTTATGGAATCACGTGTAAAACATTGTTCCCAGTCATATATCAACTTTGAACGATAGTTTGGACCCGTTCGAGCGTGGAAATACTCATAACAAAATGGAAATATTCATAACTATACTTGTCTTTTTTTTTTGTTCTTGGAAAATGAATGGATCATGTAGAATCTTTGTACATTCCTTATTTTACATGAAAAATGAGTAAAAATTTTATTTACAAAGAGTGTAATATCTTTGTCATGGATTATATATCGAGTTTTTGGTGTTTTTGATCGAAAATGAACCATTCGTTATAACGAATGTACATTCGTTATGGTGCAAATCGCAACGTAAGTGCTCCCGTTTTTGTTTTTTTATGGAATCACGTGTAAAACATTGTTCCTGGTCATATATCAACTTTGAACGATAGTTTGGACCCGTTCGAGCATGGAAATACTCATAACGAAATGGAAATACTCATAACTATACTTGTCTTTTTTTTTTTTTTTTTTGGAAAATGGTTGGATCATGTAGAATCTTTGTACATTCCTTATTTTACATGAAAAATGAGTAAACTTGTATCTACAAAGAGTGTAATATCTTTGTAAGGGATTATATATCGAGTTTTTGGTGTTTTTGATCGAAAATGAACCATAACGAATGTACATTTCGATCAAAAACACCTAAAACTCGATATATAATCCCTTACAAAGATATTACACTCGTTGGTTTCCGCACGATGGGGTCTCGCCAAGTACCCGGTGATTTTGACGTACACAAGAATTGGGCCGTTCTCTCTCCATGCCACAAATTCAAAGTAAAGGGCCCATCAAATGGGCTAATCAAAGATGTGGCCATTGCAGTGGTACATAAATTTCTGCGCTACAATGTTTTTGGCAAGAAAGACTCCAACAAGGTTAGTGAGAAAGAAGTTTATCTCTTGTCGGCAATGTGTGCAAAGAAGCCCATATGCATTACTGCATTTGTTAAAGAGACACTCCGAGATACGAAAATCTTCGCCAACCGCCCTCAGAGATTGGCCAATGTCGTCACCGCTCTCGCTAAGCACTTCAAAGTTCAAATTGATGAAGTGTCGCTTCAACCGAAGAAGATCGTGTTGTGGGATTTTACGAAAGCCGAGCTCGTTTCAAACAGCACCACGATCATTGATTATAAATTTCGAGGTTGCTACAGGGCATATATGGCAGAGCTGAAAAAATCGTCCGACGTAGGTAGTTCCTCTCAGCCACCACCTGATACCGAGGACGAGGCAGAGGACGAAGAAACACAGACCAACCCGACGGACTATTTCCTCCCTCCACCAGTCGATGTGGGCGCTCCGGACGCGCAATCTCAACAAGCCCCCGCTTGGTTCGATAACTTCATGGAGCATAATGATAGGCGTTGGGAGGAGCACAACAAGAGGCTCGATACCTTCATTGAGCATAATGATAGGCATTGGGAGGAGCACAATAAGAGGCTCGATGAACGTTGGACCCAATGGGAGTATCGACAATTTGATCAGTGGAAACAATAGGGCGACCAGTTCAAGAAATGGGACGTTCGCTTGAGTTCAGGCAGCAGCCTACCCTACCCTCCACCTCCACCTCTACCTCCACCATCGGATGCAACGGATGCACAGTGACAGTGCGTTGTTTTTAGGCAAAGACTTTTATTCCAGACTTCATAATTATCAGTTTTATCTTTTGGATTTGGTTTGACTTATAAATTTGGTTTGTCTTTTTTGGATTTGTATTTTCTTATTGATTTGGATTGTCTTTTGGATTCGACATTTGTATTTTCAGTTTTCTTTTTTCTATTGTAATGTGGATTTGATTCATTATTTGGTTTGTGTTTAGATCGCAAAATAACCATAACGAATGTACATTGGTTATTGCACACATCATAACGAATGTAAATTTGTTATGGTTATTTTTCAATCAAATACAACGATACTTCATGATATTTCCATTTCTGAAAGAAAACAAGTATCGTTATTTCTCAAAATGAGTTTCGTCGCGACCTAAAACCGAACAAAAATTAAAGAAATAAAAAAAATAAAAAACGCCTGCGACAGCTTGATCGTCGCGCCCAGGACAGCCGTCGCGAGCTTCTGTAGCGCCCGCGGTGATCGTCACGCCCGCGACAGGAAATGTCAAGCTGCAGAAGCTCGCGACGGGGTCACCGCGGGCGGGACAGAACCCTTGCCAGGATGTCGGGGGCGCGACTAGCACCGCGGTCGCGACATTGAAGGGGACAGAAC
This sequence comes from Striga asiatica, assembly GCA_008636005.1. Taxonomy (NCBI): domain Eukaryota; kingdom Viridiplantae; phylum Streptophyta; class Magnoliopsida; order Lamiales; family Orobanchaceae; genus Striga; species Striga asiatica. The sequence continues at coordinate 426,294 of BKCP01004113.1, forward strand.
CCTTGCCAGGATGTCGCCGGTGTGACGATCTCCGCGGCCGCGACTCTGGATTATATATATATATATATATTTTTTTTTAAACAATTAAAAAAAACATTAGTACAAGGTTCCTCGGCTTAATTCCGGGATCTCAGCATCGAACTCCTTCAATCGAGTTGCGAAGGGCTGATAAAATGTTATTATAAAGAAGGTTTATTCATTATGTAATGTATTATTTTATCTACAGGACTGAAATTGTAGCTATAACAATGTACTACCTCTATTATATAATGCATTATACCGTGACTACAGTCATTCCAAAATTTCTATAATAGCTGTTCAAGAAATACATTAGGTGAATTAAATGCCGGTAATACATTAGGCAAATACGTGAAATAACAATACACCAGTCAAAAAACAACTTAAAAACCTAACAACTCGTTTCATTGCACTGAAAAACACATAAAAAATAATACAACAGTCAAAATATGATATCCAAAACATCCCTACAAGCCATTGAATATTCAACTCCTTAAACAAACTAAGGATCAAAATGTTGTGCAAAAATTACAGCTGCTAGTTTGATACGCCAAGAGGGAATCATTTTTTGCTCTACGCCTTTAACATCCTTCCCAGCATGCAAAAACTCAATGAATTTGATTGTAAACATCCAACAGTCAAACCTGTAATATAAATGTACAATATCTATTAGTTTACCAAGTTTGATAATACACTTATAATCATGATATGATGAAAATATATGTTATAAATACCCATTTGCTTGGCTAGGACATGGTAATCATTTCAAATCAAATTTTTCTGCACTGTAGGTAGCATTCAACATCCTCATTAGCATAGGTACGACAACTCGAATGGGCTCCAATTCCATTTCAAATTGTCGCTTCCGCATGACACTCGTTGAACTATCATATACGTCAATGCATCTTTCGGAGAGATCAATATCGAGTGCTACCCAATGTTCATTATTCTCAGTGCAAAAGGGAACATACAATATTGTACAACTAGTCTACGACTTTGCATGAGTGGGTAATTTCCCTTCGGCGTACTTAACTAATGCCTTTGGAAAATTTGTCCTATCAAAGCTTTCAACTTTTGACGCATTTTTAAAGAACATTCTCGCATAAGAGACGAAATGCGGGTCTAAGATGGCATAATCTTGTCTAAACAAGAGAGGGTACTGTATAGCCCGACCTCTCATGTGAAAAAGGGCTGCATCTACATGCTAAGAGTATATAATGTTTATTAGATTAGTAATGTCATGTTTAGAGAGTAAAATATCGAAAAAAAAAAATTGTAATACTTCACTTCACTACAACGCCATTTATTGTCCAGAAGGTCATTAAAAAAAAATTTCCCTGCGCTACCGTTACCCCAAGCTACGTCAATTTCATCACTACATAAAAAAAGAGTAAATTAAACAAAGACAGACAACCTTATATATTAGAATGAGTAGCCCACAATTAACTTAACACAAAAATACCTTTCAGGGGAGTTCGCCAACCACCGCCTTAAATCCTCAAGTTTAGCTTCATCCACTGTCCTATGATGGTCGTACTCCGTCACATTTGGAATTTTTTGTCTTTTTACGGGATTCCTCCACGGAGTAAGTAGGACGGCGGCCTTTCTTTTCTTCCCGTGCCCTCTTCCCTTAGGAGACTCGAGTGCATCATCTTCATCGGTTTCCTCGATCTCCATAGGTCGTTCTTGGAACATCATTGATGACGGGTCAGTCACAACACCTACAATATGCAAGAAAACAATCAATACTCATTTATTAGAAAGAATAAACTATCAAACTACGTATAACTACAATTACATTTTACATACCGGTATCGAATCCATGTTCATTCTTCTTTGGTGAGACAGCCTCCTCAGAAAATTTGTCTTTGACCAAGACAACTTTATCTTTTGCCCTCATTTCCAAGCCCACGTCATCATGAACTCCCACCTTTTCTTTCTCGGGCATGGGAGATGGTGAATTGATCGTGTCTGCAAAAGAAAACAAAAAAATTATGTAATTCAACAATATGTTGCATTTGTTTTAAAATATATCTTTATGTAAAAAAAATATTACAATAACTTGTTCTATTTATTTTTTTAATACTCGAGTAATAACATTAATATGATGCATCTATTTTAAAAGAATACCTTCCACACCATCTACTATTCGAGCGGTCTCCGTATCAACATTTGTCCCGTCATAAGTAGCACGGGTAGATGGACTATCTTTTGACTGAAAAACTAAATCTGTTATTCGCTCAAAAAACTTGTCCATCTTCATTTCCATTCGCTCAAAAAACATGTCCATCTTCATTTCCATTTGCAAAGAAAATAATCTAATCTCATCCTTCACAAACTTCTTGACTATAGCTGAAATCTTTTCAGCACCAAAAACTTGCGATTGTGGCGGATCAGACTGAGATGCATCATTCTTCTTCTTCTTCTTCCTCTTCTTCTTCTTCCTCTTCTTCTTCTTCTTCTTCTTCTTCTTCTTCTTCTTCTTCTTCTTCTTCTTCTTCTTCTTCGCTTATCATCTGCAAAAATCAATCAGAAATTTTGAGAACGAAGCCTAACGAATAAAAAAAAAGAAAAAAAGGATTCTATGCGTGAAAACTGGACGGAGTTTGAGAACGAAGCCTAACGAATAAAAAAAAAGAAAAAAAGGATTCTATGCGTGAAAACTGTATGGAGGTGTGTAGAGAGAGAGAGTAAGATCTGTCGTGAAACTAAAGTTAGGGTATATATTTAAACAAAAAACTGCTTCTTCTTCTTCTTCTTCTTCCTCATCTTCAGGGACAATACGGAATTCCTTCAAGTATGAAGTTTGAACTTCATCCCTTGAAGGTTGTAATGTTCGCTTCTTCTTCTTCTTCTTCTTCTTCTTCTTCTTCTTCTTCTTCTTCTTCCTCATCTTCAGGGACAATACGGAATTCTATCAAGTATGAAGTTTGAACTTCATCCCTTGAAGGTTGTAATGTTCGTTGAACTTCAACCTGATTATAGCATAATTAGTTTTTTTCAAAACTATAAGAATAAATAAGATGAATTATCCATAACAAAAATTACCTCCGACGTGTTGAAAAACGTACTAAGTTGCTCGCTTCGCCACTGTTTTTTCATTTTCCAAGACAAAATTCTCGGAAGTCTGGCACACCCACCACAAGTTTCAGAAAATTTTCTTCCAAGCTCAGGCAGTGCCTCAAATGCCCAAACCTACTTAGCAAACAACGAAAAAAAATTAAGAATACAACTAACATAAATAATAAAAAAAGAGCATAAATATATATTTATATGAAAAATACCATGATAGCTAGGGGAAATCCATGCAAAGAATACTTCATCTCTGTATTTTTTTTTAATATCAAACCTCTTTCGCTTGAACAACTTTACGGTGTACTCGTATGACAAGTTCCCCCAAGGATAGCTATTGAACTCCTCCAAATTTTCAACGAGATGAAACCATTTTTCATCCACAAGAGTCCGGCACTCGTTAGACAAAACCACATGCTCCAGGATCGTGAGAAGCCCCAATTTGAATATCAAATTTGCATCTTCCTCCTTTACCAAATCATCAAATTTATTGAGCAAGTCTTTCTTTGTTAGCTTCCCTCGCTTCCTTTTGAATAAATACAAAAGCGAACTACTTCTTTCCGGGACCTCGTACGAAGCCACATCATGCACAATCTTGAATCCGCTTACAAGAGAAAATTCTTGTAACCCGAATCTAGCTTTTCTTTCTCCAAATTTGAACCAAACGGCGTCTTTTTCGTTCTCGCATAATTTCAAGGTCCTTTGAAGAAGGTGGTGGATTATTTGAGACGCCAATTTCAAATTGGGAATGCGCACTAGTGGCCAGAAGCATGATTTCACAAATAGAGCTTTATGTCCATCATCTAGATTCTTAAATACATGATCGGCAACCTTGAGGTTGCACCTATTGGTCACGACTCCTGAGCATGACGAAGGTATATCGAACGCTAACTCCATTTCCGTTCCTAAAAGAAGAAAAGAAAGACAACTCAATTAAAGAAAACTCATCAGAAAGACAACTCATTTTATTAATATTAATACAAAAAAAAAAAATTATACCTATATCTGTCTTGTTATAGGAAGAAAAATAGTTTTACTTATTTTGTTCAATATATATTACTCAACTACGTATTTCATTGTATAAATTGTTTTCATGTTTAGTTTTTAATTATTAAAAAAATGATAGAGTTACTCCTTTTGTTCTGTATATTGCTAGCCCTTTTAACTTAGATCGTTTTTACTCTTGCAAAACTGTTAGTGCGAGTCTAATTAACATCTCTAGTTAGGTGAATAAAAATATAGTAACAAAATTGCATACTTCATTGAAATGTAAAGACTGAAAACCAAGAGTTGAGAGCTACATTTTAGATGTACCCATGGGTGCTCTAATCCCCCTGTCAACAAGCCTTATTATTTTATTTTATTTTCATGCAAATTTATCATGTCATTCTTGAAAGCAGAAAACAGAAAAATTCCTCAAGTTATTGTAGACTAGTGAAGCTAAAAATTCATTGGCACAATCTTATCACACACCTAAACATATGAAATCTGGACTTTGGAGTAAATTATTAGATACTAATTAAACAATCACTAATTAATATGAAGGATAAAATACATACACATAATTTAGATAAAGATTGTGCAAAGTGAAGTTACTATTTAGATGAGTGACAATCTTGTAGATCGAATACAACTATAACGATTCTACCTTCGTTCTAATGTCATATATAACGAAGATAGAATCGTTAACACATCATTCCATCGAAGATAGAATATCGTCCTAAAATATCGACACTATAACGAGTTTAGAATATCGTCCTAATGTCATATATAATGAAGATAGAATCGTTAACACGTCATTCCATCGAAATAACCATAACGAGAGTACATTCGTTATGGTTATATTTCTATCCCAGTCGATTAAGTACACCTATACCTTCAATATAGTTACAATTTAAGTGATTTTTAATGGTTCCAAGTATACAACAACTAGCATAGCGAGCATTTCATCAAACACATAGAGTGCACAAATTACTATCTTACTTCATTAACTCAATTCTACAAGCATTTCATCAAACACATTGAGTGCACAAATTATCATCTTCAATTCCATCAAAACTAGCAAAATAAGATGAATTCACATAGAACAATCAAACTTGCTCCACCAATATCAAAGGACCAAACAAAGAACAAATTGACAAAAATCGAAAAAATTCGTACCGGGATTGACGAGAGAAAGTTCCATAGTGATTGTCCACGAAAAATTGTTGAAGAAAAGCAGAGAGAAAAAGAGCGAGAGAGAGCACGAGAGAGCGAGGAGTTGCAGAAAAAAAAATGAGGGTGAGAGAGAGATTGGGAAGGAAGGAGGGTGGAAAGGGGGGTTTATTTTGTGTTGAGGGTATATGTGTAAATGTCTATTTAATATGATTATTTGTTAAATTTTATTTGTAAAATTTGAGTCAAAGGTCATTTAAACAAAATGTGATGTAGAAGAGGTTAGTTGAGCCAATTCCCACCGTGAAAAATATTCGAAAACAAATATACAAGTACCAACCAAAAACATAACAACATCCATTCTAAAAACTTTTCCAACTTTCAACCCTAGTTTTGAACACATTCATTCTAAAGGGACATTGAATATGTGAACCCAAAGATTCAGTTATGCAAAACAAACATCTTTCTCACTTATTCCTTTCCTCCACTCTTGGAGGATCGGAAATTGATTCTCCAAAATCCACTTTGTGCCCAACATAACCTTCTTCAAATCCGCCCTATTCTCAAATATGAATTAAAAAAAAAGGGCTAAGTTTCCTTACCTCAAGAGGTTGTTGGATTCTCCAAATTGATGCCATCGTCCTTCGTAGCCCTAACAGCGATGTTCGTCGATTACCTACCACTTTTTCCACAAAACTCGGACTGCATTCCTCCGCGCTTGCTTTAATGTCCTCTACGCCTATGTCAATTACTAGATTCTCGGCTCCAGAAAGGAAAAAATTCTTCATCTTTTGTGCCATTTCCTCAACTATCCTTCTACCCTTCTCTTCGTCACCCAATTTTGATGCCATTATGAGAAAACGACACACTTCTTTTCCTTTTGTTCAAATTCACCGGCCCTCTCTTGAACCAGAAGAATCCAACTTTCAGTGAAAGAATCAACATTCACCTCTCAAAGAGAGAACCGTCGCTCCCATAAGAGAAAATTCAAAAAGTGGTAATTACTTGGTATTATACAAAGAAATCCACACCCAAAAAAAATAAAATAATAAAATTTACATTTTGCATACTATATTTTTGTTCAATAATGCGAAATTAGATTTGCTTACTAGTTTTAACCCGTGCATTTGCACGGAAAGCAATATAATAGAACAAAAAATAATAAAAAGATATAAACAATAGAAAAAATCATAATATAATCATTGAAAAATGTTCAAAGAAAGAATAACTAAATATTATTAAACAATTCTTTATATACAACGTTTGTGGTTTTTCTATCAATAGAATTTCCATCCATACAAATCACTATTTTCAAATTAAGACATATAATGGTTTTATTTTTTAAATAATTATTCTATTTTGTACTATAGATCATATAGGAAATTAAAAAAAAAAAAACTAAAAAAATACCAACAAAATATTACAAAATAAATAATTGTATTTGGTTGATAAATAATGATATGTGCCAAATATTTAAGACATTTGAACAAAATGGCAATTTTTGGGCCATAAAGAAATATATTGATTGAATGATAAAAAAAAGCCCAAATTAGAAGTCCACTTAATTTTTTAGGGTAGCCAAAATCAAATATAAAACAGGTCAATGATAACATGACTATAAATAGAGATAAACCCCTTGAGAGTGATGTAAGCCATTTTTTTTTGTTTGATGTCGGCGCTTCTCTCGTTATTCACTCTGTCTGATACCATAATCCTTAACCCGATCTTACGACAAACTCGACGAGATTCAATACAAAACAAATGTTTTATCAGAGATTTTCTCCCGGTAAAGGCTTAAAAAATTAAAAAAAAAAAACATCAGAGAAATGTTGTTTTGTGGCTAACAGTAGTGATCGAAAAATAAATATTCGTCCCGATTTCTTAATCTCTGTTGCTAAATCTTAACAGGTCGGTCAAAATCGGGCGATAATATTACAAAAATCTGTGAAGAGCTGAAATATTTTTTGTTAATATAGTTTTTAGTTTTTATTATTTTCAATGATCTGTGTCGTTTTTCGAAAATCTTTGTAAATAAGCTTCAAATATATATCATATTTTATACATAATTCAAAATTATTTAGATGTTTTTCGAAATCGTTTTTCGAAGAGAACATGACATTGGTCGAACTTTATCAAACTTTTATGTATTTTGTTGAGGGTTTGAAAAAATAAGTAAGTTTCTAACAGATCTGTTCAGCTCTACTAACAAATATATAGGTAAGTTTATAACATATCTGTTCATATCTGTTTATAACATACATATGTAACTTTTATGCATTTTGTAAGTGAAGCTTTGCTAAAACTTGTTCAAAATAGCTTTTCGAAGTTGTCCAAAGTCTTTTGCCGAAATTTTTCAAAGTTTTTAGTACTTTGTTCAGAATTTGGAAATATTAGGTAAGTTTATAACAAATCTATTTAGATATATTTATCGCATATTAGGAATTTCTTGTTTAATGTTTAAAAGTTGAATGTGTTGGTAAAAGTTGAATGTGTTGATAATGATAGGGAGATGTGTTGGAAAAAGTTGAATGTGTTGATAATGATAGGGAAATCAAATTATTTTTCTTTCTATATCGTATAGTGTCCAATAATGTTCCACATAATTTGCTGTGTTTTTTATTTTGATTTTTTCATATAAATTTGACTTTTTTTTTGTTGATTATTAATTATGTTTGATATTTCTATATTATGCAACAATCTGCCATTACATATAATGTCTTGTCAATCATCATTCTTTGACTTTGCCAATTTCCGTTTAATATGATTTTTCTGTTGCTGAAAGTATGATTTTTAATGCATTAAAATATTGATGTTCTAGACATGTTTTGATGCTATAATCATGCAGAAATTTGTCCCGCCACTTTTTTCTTAAAGAGGAATTGTTTAATGAAAATTAATCATATTTATATATTTTTTTTTTACGAAACGATAGGGGTTCTATAAATAAAAAACTCAAGCGAACCATGTTCGAATAATACAAGCCAAACCGGAAAAGAAAAATGAGAGGACACGCATATAGCGGCCTAGAACCTCAACAAGGAAGAAAATAAACAAAGAGAAACAAAGGCCTTAGCTCTACCTCCACTGCCAAAGCCTAAAGATAAAGCCAAGGCCAAACCGAAAAGAAAACATAGAAACTACACAAAAGGCTACAGTACATAGATCAAGAGAACCAAAAATAATAACAGACAATGCAAACTAGAGGCTAGAGAATTCCAGCCAGTTGGTCAGTGCAGCTTTGATCACCATATGCACTGGCATTTGAACTTCTTGAAATAAGCTGAGGTTGCGAGTCTTCCAGAGCCACCAGAGGATGTATGTTGTCAATTGAATTCTATCCTCTGATGTTCCTGCCTTTCCAACCGAGCATATAAACTTCCACCAGCAGCTAAAAGATGAGTCCACCATATGATTTGAGTCCCATGAGACTGGAGAGTATTGCCATGCACTGTTCGCTCTTGGGCAGTGAAAGAGAACATGGTTAGCAGTTTCAGCAGCAGCCCCACAAAAGTGGCAGATAACATCAATATCCATACCCCACTTTCTAAGATTGGTCTTCACACAGTGAGTTGGTTATACACTTCCAAATGAAGATTTTGATTTTGTTCTCTATCTTCAGCTTCCATAACCTCTGAGTGGCCTTGCTTAATGATTGACCATTGAGGGAGCTGCAACCTGGGATGTCTAACTGATACAACTTCTGTTGACAGAGGAAGGAGTATGTACTAGATACTGAGAAAGTTCCTTTTCTGTGGAATAATATTTTTTTTCACAGCCAACAACTTTTTTTTTTAATGAAAAATATGAGACAATTTATTCAGCACACTTTTTAATTTATAAAACAGAATGTTGATTGCGATAATCAAATTTGCAAAAATCATGCATTTTATTGAATAGTAGTAATATAAAGTATTTTATTATTACTACAAAATGGAAAGTCAAAGATAGTTAATTTTGCACTATTAATTATGATCATATGGATTTTTTTTATACATATGATTTTTTCAATGAACTTTTTAAATGATAATATTGACAATATAGACTTTGCTAAAATAATTATATAGATTGTGCTATAATAATAATTTATTATTTAATTCATTAATCTTTTTTAATTCATCTTATTATGCGTATAGTCTAAGTTTATAAATTATATGTCATTTAAATGTATCTATACTACTAATTTATAAGGTTTTACCATTTGTTGGAGCTAAATTTTAAATTTTAATTATGAAATTAATCTTTCTTATCATTTTGCAGCTATATGTTTGATGGAGTATGGCAGGAAATTAAATTACAAAAAAAATAAGTTCATTTTTTATATTGTAATGTAACATGATCTGTATTATAATGTTTGTATTTAATATATTTATTAATATTTTTTATAACTTTAATTGCTTATTCAATTCATAATGGAATAAAAAAATAATAGTATATAGCTTCTGCACAACAATAATGACTGCCACGTTTATATATATAAATGAGAATAAGAAACATAAATGTGGGTTTAACTAAAAGAAACTTTTTTAATTTAGCCATTAACTAATTAGGTTTTGATATAGGATATTATATACTAGCAGTTCTTAATGGATAAGAAGGGAATATATTGAATAATATGCCTACACATGGCTAGGCACGTGACATGATGCTATTGGACAAGTCCAACTTGGGTTATAAGGTACACTCCCCCTATAAAAGGGGGCTAAGGTACCTCATTCTCTCACTCTCTCTACATTCATAATTATACTCTTGGGATTTGGAGTGATACTGACTTGAGCGTTAGAGGCCCGACGCCGGGACCTCTCCCGGCGTTGGGTTCTTGCAGGTCTGATGGCCGTTCGAGTTGAAGGAGCCCGGGTGAAATCTTATTCACTTCATTGGCGCCGTCTGTGGGACATAAGTTCATAAATTCAAATTTTCAAACATGGTGATCGAAATACAGCAGACACAAGTTCAAATTTTCAAATTCAAGATTTCGGGGAGTGGTCATTCAGTTCTTGTTTTTCGACCTCATCGGCGGTTACTCGATTTTAGGTATTCGACCTCAGAGGCAGGTCTTTTGGTGTTCAACCCCAGTGGCGGGTCATTTGGTTTTCGACCTCAGTGGTCGATCAGCTTTCGGTGTTCGACCCCAAGGGCGGGTCATTCGGTTTTTGACCTCAGTGGTCGATCAGCTTTCGGTGTTCGACCCCAGTGGCGGGTCATTCGGTTTTCGACCTCAGTGGTCGTTAGCTTTTGGTGTTCGACCCCAATGGCGGGTCTCTCGATTTTTGACCTATGTGGTCGTTCGGCTTTTGATGTTCTACCCCAGTGGCGGGTCATTCAGTTTTCGACTTTAGTGGTCGACATTCGGTTTTCGACCTCAGTGGTCGTTCAGCTCTCGGTGTTCAACCCCAGTAACAGGTCTCTCGGTTTTCGACCTAAGTGGTCGCTCGACTTTTGGTGTTCGACCCCAGTGGTGGGTCATTCGGTTTTTGACCTCAGTGGTCGTTCAGTTTTGGGTATTCGATCCCAGTGGCGGGTCATTCGGTTTTCGACCTCAGTGGTCGTTCAGCTTTCGGTGTTCGGCCTCAGTAGCAGGTCTTTCGGTTTTTGACCTTAGTGGTCATTCGGCGTTCATTTGGGGTCCCGATGCTCATTTGGAGGATTGGTGACTATTTGGTGGTCGATGATTTATTCAAATTATAACCTCAGCGGCAGGTTGACGGAAACAGCCCGAAGAGAAATTTCACTCTTGGATCGAGTCATGCTTATTCGACCAGAGTGGGGAGACTAGATGATATAGGATATTATATACTAGCAGTTCTTAATGGATATGGAGGGAATATATTGAAGAATATGCCTACACATGGCTAGGACACGTGGCATGATGCTATTGAACAAGCCCAACTTGGGCTATAAGGTACACTTCCCTATAAAAGGGGGCTAAGGTACCTCATTTTCTCACTCTCTCTACATTCATAATTATACTCTTGGGATTTGGAGTGATACTGACTTGAGCGTCGGATGCCCGACGCCGGGACCCCTCCCGGCGTAGGGTTCTTGCAGGTCCGGTGGCCGTTCGAGTTGAAGGAGCCCGGGTGAAATCTTATTCACTTCATTGGCGCCGTCTGTGGGAACCGTTCAAAAGGCCAAACGGAGTTCTGACCGAAAAATTGGAGAAATTTTTTAGCAAGCTCCTCCTTCTCCATCGGCCGCCGCCACCGCCGGCCGCCACCCTTGCCGTCGGCCGCCGGAAAACGTGCTCCGATCGGAAAATTCTTTACGTCATTGGATAGATATTTTCGAGGTGGATCTCCCCTTAAAATTTCATGCGAAAATTTCTCGGAAGGCCGTCAATTTTGCGGTCAAAGTTTCCAGATCTAGCAAAATATTGGTCAAAATCGGACATTCAAATGCATTTTCCCGACGATCCGTGAGGACTATGGACAATCCGAGGGTACCACCAGAATCCTCTCGACGAGGCGAATCTACAGAGCCTGACCTTCGTCAGATGCTGCCGCCGGCCGACGCCGCCTCTGCCACCAGCCACCGCAAAAAAATCTCCGATCGGAAAAATCTCTACATCATCGTGAAGCTCTTCTCAGGCTCGTCTCGCCCTTAAATTTTCAAGAAAAAATTCCTTCGGGAAGTTGGTCAATTTTGCGGTCAAAGTTTCTAGATCTAGAGAAAATTTTGGTCAACCGGTCATCTTCCTCGATTTTCCGACGATGTCCGGCTACTTACTTGAAACCGGCGGCACCACCGGAAGCTTCTCTCCAAGGCGCATCCCCGGTCGGTGTTCTTCGCCGGAGCTGGAGACGTCTTCCGGTGACCTCTGCCCGGCGAGCCATCGCCGCCATGCTCGTAGATCCGCCTAGTGCAGAGCTCTGTGCAGCCCAGCCCACAGCCCGTCTCTACACCTCAGCTCAGTGCACGGCCTGACGGGAAGGAGCCCAGATGATGGCCCGCGTCTGTGGAAGCTGCATCCATGAAAGGCCCAACCCGCGGCCCATCTTGAAGCCCAGTGGAGAGATCCACATCGAGCAGCCCAGCAGTGAAGGAAGGAAAATCGCGGGCCGCGTCCGGCCCGCAATGAGCCCACGTCCAGCCCGCCCTTCTGCCTGATCCAGCCCGCGATTGGCCTTGTCCGCAGCCCGCGTTCGGCTCAGAAGTCGGCCCAGGATCAGCCTGTGAGCGGCCCAAACGTACAGCGCGGCCCAGTCGCCCCTGTACGGCCCGCCAGCACCTCAGCGCAGCCCATGACGCGCCAAGCCCCCTACAGCAGCCCAAAATGCTACCAACTTGGTCCAACAGCCCTATTTTGTGCTCAAGCCTAATTCGGGATGATCCGACGCGCACGATGAGGTAATTTGAGATAATATTCTCATGAGGAAGGTATGGAGCTAATTTAAATTATTCGGCCAAGGGATTTTTTAAATTGGTGAAATTGCAAAATTATTGGATTTATCCATGGAGCCTATTTGATTTTTTTTGGTGGAGCTTATTTGATTTACTTGTGGAGTAATATTCGATTGGTCGAGGACATATTATGTGATTTGTTCGTGGAGTATTATTTAATTTATTTGAATAGAATATTTGATTGATTCGTGGAGAATATTTGACATATTTGATTTATTCGTGGAGTAATATGGGATTTGATCGTGGAATTATTTGATTTATTCGAGGAATTATTGGATTCGATCGTGGAATTATTTGATTTTTCTGTGGTGGTATTTGATTTTATTAGTGGAGAACTTATTTGATTGAGTAAATGCGGGTCGTAATGTCGAATTGAGGATATTTAGCGATTGTTTTATCGTGTGCTTGGTGCATTTATTGGTGGGCTCGAGGAGATAAATTGAAATGATATGATTTGATATCTTGATATATTCGGAGCCTCTCATTTGGATTTTCTTGTGAAATGTGGAATTTTGTTCGAATTGATTATTCATAATTTTTAAGCATGTCATTGCTCGAGCATATCTTAAATCGAGGAGATGGTGATGTTTGTATTTGATCTCTTGTTTCTCTTGCGTGGATAATTGCAAAATGGATAACGTGAATATAATGTGGATAATGATATCTCTCTGAATTCTTGTCGAGGAAACACCGAAATAACCCGAGCCTCAACAAGCTATGGTGGATGAGTTGTGGAGTTTCAAGGACAAAATGAGCGAGCATGGATCCATCAAAGCAGGGTGATAAGTAGGGACGAGTCTGGATGGTGCCAATCGCAGGTGGCAATTTCAGAGGTAGAAATCATTCTCTTTTGGAGAGGTAGGATAACTGGGAGTGGCGTTCTCGACTTTCAGGTATAAAATTAATCCCAACTCTTGTGAGTGGTCAAGTCCGACCAACTCAATATAATGAAACATTGAGTCTCTTAGCATTCTTTTTTGGAGTAATGTTCATTGTTTGAATATTCTGGGCGAAATATTGCTGAGATTGTGGTGTATGTGGATATGTCCGGAATTATTATTGGGGTGACTAACAAAATGCAGACAATGAGGAGTACTTGGAGCCTCGAACAAAATCTGGTACGACTAAGGCCTTCGGGCTGGCCAGTCTCGAGTCGTCATGACTAAGGAACTCGGTATTGGGAGTAACTCAATTGAATTTTTGTGTAGTGCATTCGGTTAATGATTGTTTGTAGCTGTAGAGTATGGTTTATTGTAATTGTTTGTTGAATTCATGGCTTTGTGAAATTCTGGTCGACTGTACATTTGGGTGGGTGTTTATGCGATTTCATATCCTGGTAGAGGCTTGCATGTAGATTGAGGTGTGGTATAAACGAATGTGGACCAATGTGATTGCTTTGATTTATTCGTCTTTTGTTATTATTGCTATCGGGATTGCAAATTGGATGATGTGGATAAAACCCGACTAATGGAACTTGTTAAATGTGGTGAGGAAAATGCATGAGCAGGTGGACTGGATATTGGTTACGGTGAGGAGTGAAAAGCATGGAGCAAACAGCAACTCAGGTCATCGTGTACAGACATGAAAAGGGAGGTCAAAAAATATGCTTGATTTTTTTTTATCTGGTGCGATATAACTATGTATTTAATAGGACTAATGAAAATGATCAATTACTATCCGGTCTCGTGGTGTTTGGTGTGTTTTCTTTCCGACCTCAGTGGCAGGTCGAAGTGTTCGAGCTGTTTAGGAGTCCGAAAACCCACCCCGAGTGGTCGTCTGTTCAAACGGTCCCATTAGCGGGTCGGGCAGACGTTAATTGGTGGCCCCGAGGCCGAAAACCCACCCCGAGTGGTCGTCTGTTCGAACGGTCCCATTAGCGGGCCGGGCAGATGTTAATTGGTGGCCCCGAGGCCGAAAGCCCACCCCGAGTGGTCGTCTGTTTGAACGGTCCCATTAGCGGGCCGGGCAGACGTTAATTGGTGGCCCTGAGGCTAAAAATCCACCATGACTAAGGCCTCCGGGCTGGGTGGTCGCATGTAACGACCACTCCTTTGAGGGTGGACATGTGTTCGAAGACAAAAATCCCCCATGACTAAGGCCTCCGAGCTGGGTGGTCGCATGTAACGACCACTCCTATGAGGGTGGGCATGTGTTCGAAGACAAAAATCCACCATGACTAAGGCCTCCGGGCTGGGTGATCGCATGTAACAACCACTCCTTTGAGGGTGGACATGTGTTCGAAGAAAAAAATCCACCATGACTAAGGCCTTCGGGCTGGGTGGTCGATCCTAGCGTTGGGTCGGGGAAGACATGGATCCTATTGAAGACGTCGATGGCAGGTTGATCTTTACTTAATTCTGGTTTCGTCGAATTTATTTTTCGACTTCAAGAGAAGGTAGATGGAGTTCATTACGGATAGCTCGAGCAGACCTCAGTGGCATGTCGTTGATCTTTACTTGATTCTGGTTTCGTTGAATTTACTTTTTGACTTTAAGGGCAGGGAGATGGAGTTCGCATATTCGTACTTTGTCGACGCGCGATTTCGTTTCACCATTTGACTTAAAGACTCTGAATTACGGATAGCTCGAGCAGACCTCAGTGGCAGGTCGATGATCTTTATTTGATTCTTGGTTTCGTCGAATTTATTTTTTGACTTCAAGAGAAGGTAGATGGAGTTCATTATGGATAGCTCGTGCAGACCTCGGTGGCAGGTTGATGGTTTACTTGATGCTGGTTTTGTTGATATTCATCATTGCTCGAGCAGTGGCAGGTTGATGGTATTAATTATTGTTCGAGCAGGTTGATGGTTTTTGATTGGTTTGGCCTTGTCGAAATTATCTTTCGTCCTCGGTAGTAGGTTGAGGGGATTCATTATTGATCGAGCAGGTTGATTGCTTTTTATTTGGTTATGGTTTTGTCGAATTTATTTTTCGACCTCAAGGGCAGATAGAGGGCATTAATTACGACACGAGCAGGTTGATGGTTTTCACTTGGTTTGGTCTTGTCGAATTTATTTTTCGACCTCAGTGGCAGGTCGAGAGAGTTCATTCAGAGTAGTGCACGAAGTCAGGTCATTCGGATTTTGAGGGAATATACAACAGGCTTGAATTTAAATTTTGAACTGGGGGGCGATAGGACGAGGTGGTCTAAGAGAGCTCGAACATGGTGATCGAAATACAACAGACATAAGTTCAAATTTTCAAATTCAAGATTTCGGGGAGTGGTCATTCAGTTCTTGTTTTTCGACCTCATCGGCGGTTACTCGATTTTAGGTATTCGACCTCAGAGGCAGGTCTTTTGGTGTTCGACCCCAGTGGCGGGTCATTTGGTTTTCGACCTCAGTGGTCGATTAGCTTTCGGTGTTCGACCCTAGTGGCGGGTCATTTGGTTTTCGACCTCAGTGGTCGATCAGCTTTCGGTGTTTGACCCCAGTGGCGGGTCATTCGGTTTTTGACCTAAGTAGTCGATCAGCTTTCGGTGTTCGACCCCAGTGGCGGGTCATTCGATTTTCGACCTCGGTGGTCGATCAGCTTTGGGTGTTCGACCCCAATGGCGGGTCTCTTGATTTTCGACCTAAGTGGTCGTTCGGCTTTTGGTGTTCTACCCCAGTGGCGGGTCATTCGGTTTTTGACTTTAGTGGTCGATCAGCTTTCGGTGTTCGACCCCAGTGGCGGGTCTCTCGGTTTTCGACCTAAGTGGTCACTCGACTTTTGGTGTTGGACCCCCGTGGCGGGTCATTCGATTTTTGACCTCAGTGGTCGTTCAACTCTCGGTGTTCGACCCCAGTGGCGGGTCTCTCAGTTTTTGACCTAAGTGGTCGCTCGACTTTTCGTGTTCGACCCTAGTGGCTGGTCATTCGGTTTTTTACCTCAGTGGTCATTCAGTTTTCGGTATTCGACCCCAGTGGCGGGTCATTCGGTTTTCGACCTCAGTGGTCGTTTAGCTCTCGGTGTTCTGTTGGGATCTGTGAGGATCTCGTTATGTACAAATCACGAATTCAATAGCAAACGTTAACCTATGCACAGCGGATTTAAAGGTTTGACGTAGAGAACTTACGGCTTAAAATTTATGTAGATCTGGTTGACCACGAACGGTTGACCGCAATTTATTGACCGCAAACCAAGTCTTGGGTTGCGCGAACAATATCAGATCAAAACCGAATCAAACTGATGCAAACAGATCAATACGAGATTTTGCTGCCAGGCACCTTCCGGCGGCGCGTGAGGGCGCGTGCGGCGTCTGATTCCGGCGACGTCGGCGGCGATGGAAATCTCTCGTCGAGACGGTCGTCTGGGTGTAGTGTACGTCTCAATCGGACTTCCGGTTAGTTCTGTAGGTCAAAATATATTTCGTCTCGGTTTACCTACAGATCTTCTACTATATTACTCAATACACCCTTCTTCAACTTGTACCAGTGGAGCAACAAGAAGGAGATAAAGCTCGAATGAGATCTAGAGAGAGAGAGAGGCGTGGGGCGTGTATATCTCGTGAATATGAGACTTCTGTTCTCTTCTCATGAGCTTAATGATGTATATATAGAGCTACAGTAGGGACCCTAAGGAGATTAGGAAAATGACTCCTTAATTAATTAGACTAACTGTGGGCCAAGCCCACTCCTCTAATTAATTAAATAATATTAATGGGCCACCAATATTATATTATTGCACTCCCTCTTCCTAGCCCAAATTACATTTGAGACTCCAATAATAATTACTCGATTTACCTCCCCACGTTTAAGATATAATGTCCATTAATTAATTCGATTACTGACAATCAAGAATTAATTAATTTATTATTATTTCACCGAAGCTAGCGCTCGTTCATCACATTCTTATTATGTCGGAACTTAATCCACCTGCAGGGTTTAGCATAACAATCCTTCATGAACTCACTCCGGGGACATCATCAAACTAACGCACATGGTGACCGTAAATATCCTAACAGCACATCCTATATATAATAATATTATCCAAAACAGTAGGAATATTAATCCAGCGAACTGAACCTCACTCATGTGAATCAAAGTAATATATATTATATACATCTGCCTGTTTAATATCTTACGGGTTAAGAGAACGCAGTAATTAACCGAGGCCTAGTTCATTTACGACGATCAGTATAAAATGAACTTCTCCTCTCTGGGATCCTGTTCAATACATAAATGTACTAGTGCAACTAATCAGTCAAGACAAACTGTACAGTTGACACTACAACCGTTCGGATGGAGTGTTCATGTCCATCTAGGTTGTGAACAACTGTTCTTATTCGCAAGTAACTGATAGAGTGATCTTCGGTACGCCCGATGACGACCCACTCCATCTAAGTGCAGAACAACAGAATGTAGAACTTGTTTAATCTAACATGATTCTTATTCATAAAGGGTAAATGTGTAATAACATGCAAAGCCAAGCTTTCAGTATATAACACTAACAATCTCCCACTTATACTTAAAGCTTTCGCTTTTACAGTATAGTCCTATCAATCCGTTATTCTAAAAGACCTATGTCGATCCTATTTCCATGCTCATGACTCCCATTCCTTCCACGTGTTTGAGGAAGACCTTCCCCGGCAAACTCTTCGTGAAAGAATCAGCTAGGTTGTCCTCTGACGCAATCTTGGCAACATCAACGTCTCCTCTACCAACAATATCCCTAATCAGATGGTATTTGCGCTCTATGTGTTTGCTTGCCCTTGTGGGCTCGAGGTTCTTTTGAGTTCGCTACTGCTCCACTGTTATCACAGTACACGGTGATACCACGTGGCAAACTCGGTATAACCTCTAAGTCCACTAAGAAGTTCCTGAGCCATACTGCCTCTTTCGCTGCCTCTGAGGCTACTATGTACTCGGCTTCCATGGTGGAGTCTGCCACGCATTTCTGCTTAGCACTCCTCCATGAAATGGCTCCACATCCCAAAGTAAAACACATAACCTGAGGTTGACTTACTTTAATCCTTATCTGACTGGAAATCGGAATCACTGTAACCCAGAGGTAACAAGCTGCCTGCACGGTAAACTAACATGTACTCCTTAGTCCTTCTCAGGTACTTGAGTATATGCTTCACCGCAGACCAATGTTCCCGTCCTGGATTACTTTTATATCTAGCTACCATGCCAACGGCGTAGCTAATATCCGGCCTTGTGCATAGCATTGCATACATGAGACTTCCTACTGCCGAAGCATAAGGAACTGTCTTCATCTCCTCTATCTCCTTAGACGTCTTAGAAGACATCTCCCTAGTTAGAGGTATTCCATGTCTGAAAGGTAACATACCTTTCTTGGAATCCTGCATGCTAAATCTGGCCAAGACAGTATCTATGTATGAAGACTGGGATAAGCACAACATTCTCTTCTTACGGTCTCTAATGAACCTAAAGAATGTGTCCTGCTTCACCTAAGTCCTTCATATCAAACTGCTTAGACAACCACACCTTTACGTCTGATAACTCCTTCTTACTGTTTCCAATAAGCAGTATGTCATCTACGTAAAGCACAAGAAACACCATCACGCTCCCACTGATTTTCTTGTAAACACAATACTCATCCGGACATTGAGTGAACCTGTACGACTGGATCACCTCATCAAAACGGATGTTCCAAGATCTCGAAGCTTGCTTTAGTCCATAAATAGACCGATTAAGCTTACACACTAGATGCTCACGACCTTCAGCAATGAATCCCTCTGGTTGCTGCATATAGATGTCTTCCTGCAGGTTCCCATTAAGGAAAACTGTCTTGACATCCATCTGCCAGACCTCATAGTCCATATGAGCGGCTACAGCCAAGAGAATCTGAATGGACTTAAGCATAGCTACTGGCGAAAAGGTCTCATCATAATCAATACCCTCGATCTGGGTATAACCTTTCGCAACAAGCCTAGCTTTAAAGGTTTGCACCTTCCCATCCAATCCTCTCTTTCTCTTATAGATCCACTTACATCCAATGGGTCGTACCCCATCGGGTTGTTCTACAAGATCCCAGACCTGATTGGAGTCCATTGACCCTATTTCAGCTTTCATTGCAACATTCCATGAATCTGCATCTTTATCTTGGAGTGCCTCATCGTAAGTTCTTGGGTCCGATTCTAGGCCTCCTGGAACTGAGTCCGATAACTCTCCAAGACCTATCCATCGGTCGGGTAAATAAGAAACCCTCCCACTGCGACGAGGCACAGTCTGCACTGGTACACTCTCAGTGTGTCGTGTTGCAGTATTATGTGATGTATCTACTTGCGCACTCGGTGGGGAACCATCGATTTCACCCCTTAACTCCTCTAAGACTAGTCTACTGGCGGGCTTATGATTCATAATATAGTCTTCTTCCAAGAATCTAGCGTTCGTCGAAATGATCACCTTCTGATCCTCAGGACTATAAAATAATCCACCTTTCGTTCCCTTGGGATAGCCTACAAAAACTCGTGCTTCCGAACGTTTCTCCAACTTGTCAGGTTCCTGCACTAACACGTGTGCAGGACTACCCCAAACTCGAAACTGTGAGAAACTGGGCTTGCGCCCTTTCCACATCTCATAAGGGGTAGTGTCAACTGACTTCGACGGAACCATGTTCAGAATATACGATGCCGTTTCCAATGCCAAACCCCAGAACGAATCTGGTAACCTCGAATAACTCATCATAGACCTAACCATCTCCATAAGAGTCCTATTTCTTCGCTCTGCAACCCCATTCTGTTGGGGCGTGTCGGGTGCAGTCAGTTGGGATTCAATCCCAGCTTCCGATAAGTATGTCCTGAATTCTCCATAAAGGTATTCGCCACCTCGATCAGAACGAAGTGACTTGATACATTTACCATGAAGCTTCTCCACAACTTCCCGATACTCCTTGAATTTCTCAAAGCATTCGGACTTGCGGTGCAACAGATAAACGTACCCATATCTCGAGTAATCATCTATGAAAGACACATAGTACTCAAAACCTCCTCTAGCCTGGATCGACATAGGACCACACAAATCAGAATGAATCAATCCTAGCACTTCTTGGCTCCTATACCCCTTTGCCGTAAACGGCCTCTTGGCCATCTTACCTTCCAGGCATGATTCGCAAGTTGGATAGTGCTCTTCCAATGGACCGAGATGTCCACTGGCCACTAACTTTTGAATCCTCCTAAGGTTGATGTGTCCAAGTCTAAGGTGCCACAGATATGCTTGATTCATCTGCGAAGACTCCTTCCTCTTATTAGATGTAGTTATGACATTATTCAATTCATTATGTTGCACTGTGGGAGAGTTCGGTTTGAGAACATATAAATTGCCAACTAATGAACCACAACATATGAAACGATTTTCAAAACGAATAATAACCATGTCATCAAACGAAACTGAAAAACCATCCATAACGAGTTTAGAAACTGAAACAAGGTTCTTTCTAAAACTAGGAACATAAAGGCAATTTCTCAAAACCAAACTACTACTATCGAACGATAAAGTAACGTCTCCCACTGCAACAGCCGCCACTTTCGTAGCATTGCCCATGTAGACGGTGATCTCTCCCTCCCTAAGTCGCTTGGTTTCCTGGAACCCCTGCAAAGAATTGCAGACATGATCAGTGGCTCCAGTATCTACACACCAGGTTCTGGTAGATACAACCGCTAAACATGTTTCTACGACATTAACGAGAGAGTTACCTTTCTTGAGGAGAGGGCAATCGACCTTCCAGTGTCCTGACTTATTGCACTTGTGGCATCTTCCTTTCGGTTTCTTTGCCACAGCCTGAGGGGTCGGTCGTGGGTAAACCGGAGCATCCTGTGCCTTCGCCTTTCCTGCAGACTTCTTTCTCTTCCTGCCCTTGTGAGGCCTGGAAGGTCCAGCCTGCTCGGCGACTAGCACCTGAGGTGCTTGAGTGAATAAGGCCTCCGCCGACTGAAGCTCTGCAAGCAGTTCTGGAAGAGCCATATGCATCTTGTGCATGTTGTAGTTCAACCGGAACTGATCAAAGCTCTTCGGCAGAGATTGGAGCATAATATCAACCTGGGTTTCCCCGTCAATATAACCTCCCATAACCTCAAGCTCATTGAGCTGCGCCATAACCCTGAGAGCGTGCTCCCTTACGGGTGTGCCCTCGGCCATGCGCGTACTCATCAGAGCACTCAAAGCCTCTTGCCTAGCAGCCCTAGACTGATGTCCGAACAGATCCCTGAGATTGAGAAGTATATCTGCTGCAGTGTCCTTAGACTGATGCTGATGTTGAAGAACATTCGACATAGAAGCCAGAATGTAACACTTCGCCATCTCATCAGCCTTCTTCCACCGAGCATACTCCTCTTTCTCCTGCTCAGGAGCATCAGCCGCCGGCACCGCCGGGCAAGCATCAGTGATAGCAAACTTATAACCCTCAGCAGTCAACACTATGTCTAAGTTCCTCTTCCAATCAATGTAATTAGGACCAGTAAGCTGATTTTCTTTTAGAATGACAGACAACGGATTGAACGACATGATGAATATCCTGAGAATCATGCAAATAAATTTTACAGATTAAACACTTTTGAATTTAACTGTTAATATTGATATCCTCAAAACAACATTAACTTAAATCCACCGACATCTATTACACCTTGTGAGAATGCATGCTACGAGGGTCGCCCTACAAACTCGCATTTTGTAAGAGAAGGGCTTTTCTAAGGCCCATTAATTTCCATAAGTCAAAACCAAATTCATGACGAACGAAATTAATAGTCGGTCTCCATTTGGCCATGCAATAGAATTCAGGGACCCCGAGGGGGGTTAATAAATTTAATCGCATTCTAAGTGAATCCCATTTCTCGGTCCTAAGGTCGTCAAATTTGATTATACGTCATCCGAGGGGAAGCCCGTACGCTCTCATAAGATTTCCTCTAACCGTCTACTTTTAGAAATTTGTCCTGGTAATTTCCTACAATTAATTTTAGCAATGTCACCCGAGGGGGAGCCCATAACCGCAATTAATTGATTTACCGACAAATTAGAAATGGAGGCCTTAGGAATTTTACAATTAACTTTAATTTAAAATCCCTTCTCAAACTTAGTATAATTTAATGAGGATTTTTAACTATTTATACAATTCCAAATTAATCTATGTTAATGCAATAATTAATTAACATGCATATTAATTCATGCAATTCTAAATTAATCTATGTCAATGCAATAATTAATTAACATGTTCAATAATTTATGCAATTCTAAATTAATCCATGCCAGTGCAATAATTAATTACATGCATAATTTATTGACACAATTCTAAATTAATTCTATGCATTACATAATTAATTAACATGCATAATTAATCTAGCAATACTAAATTAATCCCATGCAAGAACATAATTAATTAACATGCATAAATAATAATTTAATGGCATAATAAATTTAATTAAATAAATAAATAAATCCACTATTATGGCCATTAAATATTGAGTCTCCTTAAACAAGGAAACTGTGACAGTTCTTTCCCTGTTCAACTGGAACTCCTTTAAGCAGTAGAATCCTGGTTGATCTTGTACTGCTTAATCATCAAGGCAAAAACAAAACCACCAGCTGCCGCCACCAGTCCGCCGCCGCCGGCCACCGGTCGCCGCCTGCCAGTTCGCCGGAAAAAGCCACCGTTTTTTTTTTCTTTCTTTCGAGGCTCGTTGATCTCTTGTGATCTCCCGGTCATCAACACACGATCACAACACGAAAAATATAATTTACAAAATTGTATAATTCGATCCTAGATCCAACGAATGGATGTACATGTTTTCTAGACAAATAATTAAATCTATCCGGTCAACCCCCGAGCGAATAATTATTACAAACATTCATCCATAAATTCCTCGACATGCCCGAGGCTTTAAAAACAAATTTAAAACCATACATCACATTCAACAACATTCATCAAACACATAATCGGCCATAATAGTGGATTAACTATTTTCCTGCAAAACCGAGTTATGCAAATATAATTCAATATATGGTTGCGTTTGAACACATCTTGTCAAATAAAGCCGTAAAAATTCGAACCTTGTACAAAACAAATTAACCAAGTGCTCTGATACCACTTGTTGGGATCTGTGAGGATCTCGTTATGTACAAATCACGAATTCAATAGCAAACGTAAACCTATGCGCAGCGGGTCTACAGGTTTGACGTAGAGAACTTACGGCTTAAAATTTATGTATATCTAGTTGACCACGAACGGTTGACCGCAATTGATTGACCGCAAATTACGTCTTGGGTTGCGCGAACAAGGTTAGATCAAAACCAGATCAAACGGATGCAAACAGATCAAAACGAGATTTTGCTGCCAGGCACCTTCCGGCGGCGCGTGAGGGCGCGTGCAGCGTCGGATTCCGGCGACGTCAGCAGCGATGGAAAGCTCTCGTCGAGACGGTCGTCTGGGTATACTGTACGTCTCAATCGGACTTCCGGGTAGTTCTGTAGGTCAAAATATATTTCGTCTCGGTTTACTTACAGATTTTCTACTGTATTACTCAATACACCCTTCTTCAACTTGTACCAGTGGAGCAACAAGAAGAAGATAAAGCTCGAATGAGATCTAGAGAGAGAGAGAGAGGCGTGGGGCGTGTATATCTCGTGAATATGAGACTTCTGTTCTCTTCTCATGAGCTTAATGATGTATATATAGAGCTACAGTAGGGACCCTAAGGAGATTAGGAAAAGGGCTGCTCCTTAATTAATTAGACTAACTGTGGGCCAAGCTCACTCCTCTAATTAATTAAATAATATTAATGGGTCACCAACATTATATTATTGCACTCCCTCTTCCTAGCCCAAATTACATTTGAGACTCCAATAATAATTACTCGATTTACCTCCCCACGTTTAAGATATAATGTCCATTAATTAATTCAATTACTGACAATCAAGAATTAATTAATTTATTATTATTTCACCGAAGCTAGCGCTCGTTCATTACATTCTTATTATGCCGGAACTTAATCCACCTGCAGGGTTTAGCATAACAATCCTTCATGAACTCACTCTAGGGACATCATCAAACTAACGCACATGGTGACCGTAAATATCCTAACAGCACATCCTATATATATAATAATATTACCCAAAACAGTAGGAATATTAATCCAGCGAACTGAACCTCACCCATGTGAATCAAAGTAATATATATTATATATATCTGCCTGTTTAATATCTTACGGGTTAAGATAACGCAGTAATTAACCGAGGCCTAGTTCATTTACAACGATCAGTATAAAATGAACTTCTCCTCTCTGGGATCCTGTTCAATACATAAATGTACTAGTGCAACTAATAAGTCAAGACAAACTGTACAGTTGACACTACAACCGTTCGGATGGAGCGTTCATGTCCATCTAGGTTGTGAACAACTATTCTTATTCGCAAGTAACTGATAGAGTGATCTTCGGTACGCCCGATGACGACCCACTCCATCTAAGTGCAGAACAACAGAACGTAGAACTTGTTTAATCTAACATGATTCTCATTCATAAAGGGTAAATGTGTAATAACATGCAAAGCCAAGCTTTCAGTATATAACACTAACATGTTCAACCCCAGTAGCAGGTCTCTCGGTTTTCGACCTAAGTGGTCGCTCGACTTTTGGTGTTCGACCCCAGTGGTGGGTAATTTGATTTTCGACCTCAGTGGTCGTTCAGTTTTCGGTATTCGACCCCAGTGGCGGGTCATTTGGTTTTCGACCTCAGTGGTCGTTCAGCTTTCGGTGTTCGGCCTCAGTAGCAGGTCTTTCGGTTTTTGACCTTAGTGGTCATTCGGCGTTCATTTGGGGTCCCGATGCTCATTTGGAGGATTGGTGACTATTTGGTGGTCGATGATTTATTCAAATTATAACCTCAGTGGCAGGTTGACGGAAACAGCCCGAAGAGAAATTTCACTCTTGGATCGAGTCATGCTTACTCGACCAGAGTGGGGGGGACTAGATGATATATGATATTATATACTAACAGATTTTAATGGATAAGAAGGGAATATATTGAAGAATATGCCTACACATGGCTAGGACACGTGGCATGATGCTATTGGACAAGCCCAACTTTGGCTATAAGGTACACTCCCCCTATAAAAGAGGGCTAAGGTACCTCATTCTCTCACTCTCTCTACGTCCATAATTATACTCTTGGGATTTAAAGTGATACTGACTTGAGCGTCGGAGGCCCGACGCCGGGACCCCTCCCGGCGTTGGGTTCTTGCAGGTCCGGTGGCCATTCGAGTTGAAAGAGCCCGGGTGAAATCTTATTCACTTCAGGTTTAATTAAAAAAAAAATCTTCTTAAACGTGGGATTAAGTAGTAATTAATTAAAAAAAATGTAACTCCTTTTGAACGGAAAGTGAAAATGTTTTTATTAAATATTTTATTAAATGAGATTAGCTAGTAATTATATATATATATATATATAGAGAGAGAGAGAGAGAAAGGATCATATGAGAATGACTCTTAATGCGAGAAATGAAAATGATTGTAAGCCATTGGATTCATCAAGTCAATGGTCATGATAAAGTCAAACATAGGGTGGCAATACGGTAAATAAATGAACATGTTGGGATAAATATATACAATTAAGCATTATGTAAGGACAAAATGGACATTTCAACTCTCCCCTCATCCACCCACGTGGACCCCACCCATCCCACCCACCATCACCCTCTCTCACACACAAACACACACTTTTTCTCTCACATAACACACGAACACGAACAGAACACACACAGTAGATCTGCTCCACCGTGAGCTTGTTAATTCCGCCGCCGGCAGCTATCAGTTCCACCACCGATATCGACGCTGCCACCCTCTTCCATATATTACGACGTCCGCCACCATCCCTTTGGCCACGGACGTGGATGTCGCCGTAAATAATGCCCGACTAACGCACGCCGCCGCCTTCGTGACAGAGAATGTCACCGTCTTTTATTAACGCCGTCTTCGAACGCCGCCGGTAGGTTCTCGTGCGACTCGTCGTTCTGTAATTTCATTGTCGGGCCTCGGTGCCATAGTCGATTTCGAGGAGGTACAACTTGAATTTTGACATCAGGCGTCTTCTTCCCGGGCGAGGGTCTTCTCCGACGACATAGAATCGGGCGGCGGGATGAACAATGGCGGCGTGCCTCGCGGAGGAGGGTGGTGTTGCAGCAGATCCAATTTCAATTTTTGGGCCTTCAAATTGAAAATTTGATAACTCATATGGGCTTAGTTGCAATTCTCAAAAGTTTGGTATATTGCAATTTGGTTCGCGGGTCAAATGTGTAATTTATAATAAATATGTTAAAATGCACAACAATGATAAAAAGAGCACACAATATTGAGTGTGTATGTGCATATTAATTTATTTTTTTTTAAGAAAAATAAAACAAATAGTGCAAAAATGTTAACACACTACGGAATTCACAATATTGTTCACCGGTCGATTTGGTCAAATCGACTGACCGAACTATTAAAATTTATGTTCGCAGTTTCTCGTTCGATTTTGTGTAATATGGTATGCATTTATGTGCGATCTGTATAACTCTAATGTGCAACCGCAATATATAAAATTTGTATATAAAAAATTAGTAATTTTTTTTCATAAACTAATATAAAAAATAAATATGTAATACTTTTCATATAGTTCGGCATGTTATATTATTTTTTCTATTAAAAAAAAATTCGACATTTAACCAACTAATATTATTCGACTGATTAACCGATTTAGTCTATTTTGGTACGTGCAACGTGTTGTCTATAAGGTGCAACATGTTGTTATATAAAGTGCATCGTATTGTTGTATAAAGTGCAACGTGTCGGTATATAAAGTGCAATATTGAATTTTTTGTACGTTAGCATGTTTGTGTTTTTTTGTGTATATCTGATGAGATTTATATTAAATTATTATGTAGATCTATTTTTTAAAATTTTATCTTGCATTATATTATTCGATTGATTAGCATATTTAGTCTATTTTGGTACGTGCAACTTGTTGTTTATAAAGTGCATCATGTTGTGATATAAAGTGCACTGTATTGTTGTATAAAGTGCAATGTGTTGCATATAAAGTGCAATACTGAAATTTGGGTACGTTAGAATGTTTGTGTTTTTTTGTGTATAGCTGATGAGATTGATATTAATTTATTATGTAGATCTATTTTTTAAAATTTATCTTGTGTAATATTTTGTCGGGAGCTGTTGACATTAATTGTGTAGTGTGGTGATCAATATATTTTTATGTGCATTTGAATATTAGAAATTTTTTTACTATGTACTTCAATCAACATTATTTTACATTTATCAAATTATTTATACAATAAAATAATATTTGGTATCTATATTTTTTATTAAATATTGTATATTGTTATCTGATGAGAATTAATAATACGTATAGACAAAATATAAATATTCTTTTTTATACTGTTATTTTATTTTTATTTTTATTTTTTATGTTTTTGATTTTGTAACTACGAACCAAAATATCTGAAATTTTAATATATGTGAAAATGTACAATGTTATAGTAATGTATATTCTTGAACGCATTAATGTGCATTTAGTCCAACATTATATTTTTTTGTAAAAATAACCGAGTTCAAAATAAAAAAAATCGTACTGAAATATAATTATTTGAACCAAAGTTTTTAGTGCATTCGTGGTTGTGCAATCTGATAGTCATTAATGTGCAATTTGTATAACCATAATATACTTTCAATTTTTTGTATCGTAAATTGGAGATATATAAAAGAATCCTTCTGGGTTCGAAAGGTGTGGTCAGCTTATGTTAGAGAGGTATATGACATATTATAGAATAGAATAGGTAAATCCCTACTGGGCACTTACCTCAACTGTTGCAGAGGTTGTTCGGAGTTTCCCATCCCTATAGGGTCTATTACATTGAGGACTCTTCTTTTGTGCTCCCCACTTCTTCATGTACAGGAGTCCTATAGCCTAGTTCTTAAACTCTTACCGCAGCTGGTACGGAGTAAACGAGTTACGTGTTAAAGCAAAGGGAACATAGACATACGGCAGGACAGCGCGAAAAAAATAATCTTTTGGTGACTTCTCTAATCCCTTAGCTAACCCACGTCTCCGCCAGTGGTATGAATTATTCATTTTATTCGGGAATAGCCTTTACTAAGCGTAAGCGAAAGCAGGCTGGATTGCAGGATTGACAGAGCCGGGACAGTGCAGGAAGGACGTATGAGAGTAAGACGAGGAGGAAGCATGAACTTTAAGAAAGCCCGAAAGCGATGAAGACGTAGATTTTGAGTCGTCCGGATAAGCCGGCGTATTCCTCTCATCCATCCCACAGACTACCTCCGTACCACCCGAGAAGAGCGCCCTCACCGCAAATCCAAAAGCAAAGGCTAGCCCGCCTGAGAAGCCCATCTTGATCATAAGGACGAGATGGTGCGGCTTCCCGCGGCTATGAATGCCTTAGAAAGGAGAAACTGAAAGACTTCCATTTGGTTAAGAACCAAAAATATGGAATAAGATAGAGTGACAAAAACCACGAGGAGCAGACACCGGTCAAATTTCGCACCTTCTAAGCACTCCCTAGTTCTCTTTCATCGATTGATATGGGAATAGCAAGCAACCACTCCACTTCTATTATAGGGAATGAGACTCTATAGCGCCACTTCTTTTTCTTTTCCAAGCCTATCCGGTTTACCGACCTCTCGACTCCATTTCGGAGCACTACTGAGAGACGCATTGGCTCCTGGCTCGAGCTGACAGACGGACATCCCGGTTTTTCTTCTCTTATGATAATAAACGCTTGATCAGCTTTCTTAGGCCGATCTTCCTTATATCCTGTAAGCTTTAGATGGACTTACCGGAGACATCAGTCCTATCCCCAGCAGTTCCTTCAGTTTCAGCAACTGAAAGTAGACCAGAAACAGCAAGTACATCAGCTCCAATTTCAGCCTCGTCATCTAAGCTTGGAGCCGAACCAGTCACTCTTACTTAAGAGATATCAACTCCAGATATCGTAACTGCAACATCAGTCTCAGCTCTTTCAGTACCAGTTGAAGCTCTAGCTCCGTAACCAACCGAGCCTGGAATCACGTCATTGCTAACATCAGTTCCAGTTCAGTCTCTCTTAGTCCCATCCGCTGGTATTGGATCTGTCTACATCTCCAAGAAATGTCTTATTTAGAAGGGCAATCAAGATGTCAATTATATCGAGCCATGGTTGGCCGTATGCCTGGGGGTTCAAGTAGCTCCTTTCATTGAGTCGTTGGTGCCATATCTTCCTGTGGTGCCAGGCGTATAGTCGCTCACTTGAATTGCCGCTTTCCTGCCGAACTCTCTTCTAATCTCCATTCCTATTTGTGCAAAGAATTGGCTCGATGTAATTGACCTCTCTTGCTTCCTTATAAAGAAAGCTTCAAACAGCACCCTTTCGCCTCAGCCCCACAATAAATTACGTTACATAGAGTTAAGATGAAACCTTTCATGTTGCCGAACCTGTTGGAGAAAGTGAAGTGAGATTTGGATAATCAGGAATAGGGTAGGCTTCATAGGAGGATTTCCCTAGAAGGTTGGAGTTTTCACCTCTAATTGAATTTCCAGCCATTGATCTAATTCGCAAGTAGAGGTTGGCGGGGAAATTGCAATTGGATTCCTAGGCGAATAGCATATTTCCACCATCAACTACTAATTAGAAAAGGAACTTTCTTCCTGCTACATTTCAGTACACCCCGCCTTTATTCATATCGCCCGCCTTGACACTTTAATATCAAGGTACTCTAAGTTCTAAGTGAAAGTCAATACAGGTGCCGCATCTTCTCCTTAATCGTAAATAGCTTCCCTTGATCAGATTGACGAGCTTACCCTGGGGTTAGACTTTAATAGCCAGACAGGCGAAGAGTCAGAATAAGCCAAGAGGGGGAAATTCAACCTCTGATAGTAATGGATATGAAAGCGATAGCGGATTCTTCCTCCACTGATCACTACCTTTGAGCTAACTGTATTCGGCAAGACCGCCTATTCAGAAAAGACTGGTGATTCCTTTACTCTATTGCTAATGGGATCCGAAAGAAAAAAGAGAAAAAAGTGAGTTCTTCCAAAGAACCAGTAGCGCATTTGCAAAAAAGTCTTTCTTTTTTTACCCAACGAACGAAGCGAAGCGCAATGAAGGAAAAAAGAGATGTAGTAGAGAGCTCTCTTTTTTCTCTATCGTAGCACCACATGAGTACCCCTCTTCTGTCCTGTCTAGGCAGTTTGTAGGCAGCAGAACTTAGTGAGATCAAAGCTAGTAGATTCTACTGACCTGCTGCCCCACCCTCTGACGGGCTAATAGAGAACCAAAGGCAAGGGTAGATTGAACGGATCAAGAGCCTGAGACGGAGATTCGACAGAAAGATTGAATGTCCGATCTAAAGCTACTTAAGAATAGAAATAGAGAGAAGCTGTCAGAAACGAAAGCGAGATATTGAAACTAGATTGAAACTAGTGAATTTAAGATACAAAAGTATGGTATCTTCGAGGTTCATTCAATTACATCTTTTTTAGTAAGAAAGATAGTAGAGTAGCTCAAAGCGTCAACCATTCCTCTCGAATGGAGAAGACTGATTACATGTCCGACCCTTCCTTTATGACTTCACTGAACTTTGCTTCGAAAAGTTCGTTGGGTCTGGAGAGCTTGGGACAGATTAACATTTCCGGTTGCTGAAAACGGCCTTGCCTTGCGCAGTTTGGAGGATGTATTGCGTGCCTTCTCCTGTAAGATTTGGTGGAAATGGTGCATTGGTAAGGGCTTGTGGGCGAGGTATCTCCAACAAATTTATTGGGAGAATTCCGTTGCTCGACACCGTCTTATTGATGTGGATTCATTGATGCGTTCGAATACACTAGTTCAGGTCTATGATGGCTCTTCTTCTTTTTTATTTGATGATTGGACTGGTAATGGTGCATTAGTAGATCTTTTTGATGAGGCTTATGATGCTGATTTGCGGTCTTTGGCCCTTAAGGATGTTAATCTTAATGGAAGGTGGGATGTCTCGGCATTGGAGGAGTTGCTTCCTCAAGATGCTTTGCAATATGTGCTGACCTTCCATTTCGAATTCCTGCCTAGATCGGATGTGATCATTTGGAAGCCGAGTCTCCAGGGGGATTTCGCTGTTAAGTCTATTTACCAGCTGGTGCGCAAGAGACAACCTACACATGAGGTGTTTGCATTCATCCATTCCACTTAAATTATCCATTTTCTGTTGGAGCCTGTTAAATAATCTTCTCCCGTTCCCGGATATATTAATGGACTTCGGGTTTCAGCTGCCTTCAAAGTGTCCTTGTTCTTTCTCATCTGACTCTGTGGAACATTTATTCTTGCATTGTACTTTGGCCCGCGATGTATGGCTGTTTGTTATTCATTTTTTTGACCTCTCGCTGGAAGTTGGTCTTTTTGATATATTCCACCAAT
Source organism: Striga asiatica (assembly GCA_008636005.1). Lineage (NCBI taxonomy): Eukaryota > Viridiplantae > Streptophyta > Magnoliopsida > Lamiales > Orobanchaceae > Striga > Striga asiatica. The sequence goes on from BKCP01004113.1 coordinate 458,302, forward strand.
GCTGGGACATCACTGGACGATCATTAGCGATACGCCAGATTTGTCGGCTTCTTCCTTTGATTGTTCTGTGGGCTTTGTGGTTAATAAGCACTCGAATCCTTTTAGATGGAGGGGTGCCTGCTCTAAGTTCAGTCCTTCAGAATATAACAGGGATGTTCCAAGCAATCACAGGACTTCGGCCAGTTCGGACGTCTAGCAGCGATTCATCTTTGATGGGGTGTAATTTTCTTTTCTGTCGCAAATTGCAGCGAGTTGTGCTTCCCATTTGTTGGCAGCTGCCACAGCATGATGCACTGAAATTAGATGTTGATGGCTCGGCTTTGAATGTTTGAGCCACAGACAGATTCCCTTTATCTAAGTCCCTTTGAGTCTGGGCCCTAGAGATAGATGTAGAGCAGAGGCATTCAGCGTAGAAAGCTTGGGTCGGGACTTGGGTTCATGGAATAGATTTCCATTGACTGGAAGGTCGTATCGAAGCTATTCTCTTCTCTTGTCTATCCCCTATCGACGGCTAGAATGCCGCTTAGCAGCATACTCGCTTCCTTTGCTCCGTACCGGAGGCGGTAGAAAGAAATAGAGATGGAGCAGGGGATTTGGATGATAGAGATGAAACTGTACCTGGCAATGGGGATTCAAATGATGCTTCTGCTCATGTTGAAGGCCTACGCGCTGGTAATGCAGATATTAGGTTTATGTTCAGCTTATGGGCTAAACAGGTATATTTATCGAAAGGGAAGCCCAGGAAAAACACATTAGCGAATACATTAGCGAATACTTTGAGTCTTTAACTCCTTAGTAACTCAAATAAAAAAGAATCTGACTCCGCACCTCGCTTCTTACCGACCATTCTTTTCTTTCCAGGACAAGCCTATCGAGAATATCATTCTTTCTTCACTCGGAGTTATTGCTTTCTTATGACTATAATGTACACGGTTTTGATCGTTATTGTGCAGTCTGAATCGATCTAACTTTTATCTCAAACCAAATTAAAATTTGAACCAAAATATTTCATGATTGGTTAACGGAATTCACAAATATAATTGAAATAAAATATTATTTATTATAAAAACATATTTAGTATTTATAATTTTTTATTTAATATTTTATTTTATTAATTTAATTAACAAGTGCATTTATTATGCTAAGGTGCAATCTCTCTAACAAAAAAGTGCAACCCGTTAGTCAATAATGTGCAGTATGTCCAATAACATTTTAATATTTTATATTATTTTTGTTAATATTTTATATTAATTTTGGAAATGATATTAATATATGTATGTATAAAAATATTTAAAAAATAATAATGGTGTAGTATCTCCTTGGTTGAATTAATAATCAATTTTTAGGTCTACAATAGTTTTTTTTTTCACAACTATTTCAATTACTTTTCACTTTTGTACAAAAAATAAAATCAACCCAAAATAAGAAAAGTTTGAAACAGAGAGCTATTATGTTCCCACGCCTGTACATACACAAATAATGCAGAGTTATACGGATTGACCAGTAAATACAATAGTCTTTCAAACAATAAATTAAATAAATCATCAGATAGAGAAATCGGTATTGGTTAAATTAAACTATAATAAAAAAAAAAATTAATATTGCAATTTAGTCCCTGCAAATAATCTAATTCTCATAATCAAGCAACACAATTTTTCCCCAAATCTCGTCGGCTCAGGCCCTTGTCGCCGGTGACTTATGGCCATCCGACTCTGATGGCCTGGTCCTCTGCTTCTCCCGAATCAGACGTGCCTCAGTTCGTGGAGAAGTTAGGGGAGCAGGGGTGAGGCGGAAATGAATAGCCGAGGGCTCGGTGGCGGAGGCCGGCGACATCTTGGAGGACTTTTAGGGCGAATACGACGGAGGTGCCGTGCTGTCGGACCTTGTAGTTTGTGCCGTCATTACTGTGGTCGAGGACCGGGATCCTCTTGTTTCGGATATGGGGGAAGAGAAGGCGGGAAGAATACAAGAGTTAGAGGCGGCGGTCGGAGGAGCTGGGGAGGCGGATGCCAAGGCCGAGCCGGAGGTTGATGGGGAGGAGGTTGAGGACGACGGCAATGGCAGATCTATTGCCCTGCGTGTGTGCGTGTATACGAGAGAGAGGGAGAGAGAGAGAGAGAGAGAGAGAGAGAGAGAGAGAGAGATTGGGGGACATAATTAATTGGACTGTTGGTGTGTGGGATCCATTGATGTAGTGAATGATTATTGCCAAAATGTCCATATTACCCTTAATGATGTTATAATTCCAACTGTTTTATCAACCGTTAGATTGTTCGATCTAATGGTTGATATTTATTCTTATTTCTTTCTTTAAGCACCATTCTCATGTGAACTCAACCCTATATACATATATATATAGGGGGCGGATCAAATGCGCCCAGGTCTTAAAATGCGTCCAACTCTTAAAATGCGCTCAGCTCTTAGCAACTACAGAGAACTAACCTAGCAACTACAGAGAACTAACCTTGCAACTACAGATAACTAACCTAGCTACTACTAACCTAGCAACTACTAACTTAGCAACTACAGAGAACTAACTTAGCAACTATTGAGAACTAACCTAGCAACTACAAAGAACTAACCTAGAACCTACTAACTTAGCAACTACAGAGAACTAACTTAGTAACTATAGAGAACTATCCTAGCAATTACAGAGAACTAACCTACCAACTACAGAGAACTAACCTAGCAATTACACAGAACTAACTTAGCAACTACAGAGACCTAACCTAGCAACTACAGAGAACTAACCTAGCAATTACAGAGAACTAACCTAGCAATTACACAGAACTAACTTAGCAACTATAGAGACCTACCTAGCAACTACAGAGAAGTAACCTAGCAACTACAGAGAACTATCCTAGCAACTACATACAACTAACCTAGCAACTATAGAGAACTAACCTAGCAACTACTAACCTAGCAACTATAGAGAACTAACCTAGCAACTACTACCTAGCAATTACAGAGAACTAATCTAGCAACTACATACAACTAACCTAGCAACTACAGAGAACTAACCTAACAACTACAGAGAACTAACCTAGTTGGAAGGTTAGTTGTCAACGGTCAACGCTGGAAGTCAACGGTCAACACCGGAAGTCAACAGTCAATGCCGAAAGTCAACGATTTTCGCCAGAAGTCAACGGTCAATGTCGGAGTTAACGGGTCAAAATAATATTTAAATAATTAAAATAATAAAAAGAAAAGAGTAAATCTTGGCCACACATGATGTACCAAATCTTGTGGCTAGGAATGAGTCTCACGTCCACACTTTAAATAAGTGGATGCATTGGAACCAATCCATATATATATAGCCATAATTATATATGTGATGCGNAAAGATAGAGAATTCATTCAACCAAGAAAATATGTACAAAATCCGAAGGCTAACTAGCCTAATAACATCAAGAAGCTGAACAAAGAACCACCTTAAACATGGCCTCGAAAATAACAAACTAAGCTGACTTATACATAAGCTAGGAAGTAGAAGCTTCTGAGGGCCTTAGCTACTATATCAATGAACAACAAGATTGATGCAAGAGAAAAAAAGCAACTACCTGCTGACTAAAAGAACCTACCTAGACAACAAAATCCCAAAAAATAAATAAATAAAAAAAGAAAGAAAAAGAATTAACAGTATGTAAATTCCTTCTACTCCAAAATAACATAATCGAGTTTACCATTTTCAGGCTTCGATTGGTTTTGTAGACGTCCACACCACAATGGCCTGCGGAGATTCGGTATAGAGAGGTATCGGTGAATTTAATAAAATATTTAAGTGATCAATGTTTGAGAATTAAATTGAAAAACTTGACTAAGAAAAATTTTATTTGCATGATCTCAGGATTTCAAAATGTCTCTCATCCTCTGTATGTGATTCTCAATGATAATAAGCTTGCTAGAACCAACTATATTTACTGTGAAAAACTTTTTTGTATTAAATAATAAATTTGTGACCAATATGCGTCAAAATAACTATCGAGTAATAATATACGTCAAAACAGTTGTCGAGTAATAATCGAAGAACAACTATTCGTGTCACACTTTGACCTATCGTAAAGTATGTCCTACGGAGTTTAATCGCAGAATTTGAATTTAAGATTTTAAAAACAATCATATAAAGAATCGCATTTTCCGAGGCTAACCAGACAACATTTTTTGAATAACAATAATAAATGGATCGCATTTCTGTAGCGAAGCAGTCGCATAATGACTCGCATTTTTGTGGCAAACCAGTCATTCGAATTATCGTTTCTTCATGAATACTACAAATACTACATAAATGATTATGAGGCAACTTGAAACATCACGTATCAGTATAAATACTACAAGAATGAAGTCCAAAAATTTTCATCCACATCCCTATCACTATGTATAAAAAAGGAAAACGTGAATGTATTTTGTATTTTTCATGGTTAAGATTGTCTACCTCTGCATCTCGATCGTTAGTGCATGTATTAATTTTATGATTCTCGTCTTTGATTAGCGTATGATCGATCAATTCATACAAGTGATCGTCGCTATCGTTTTTCATCAGGTTCCTTCGATTGTTGATCTCGGCCCAGTCCACGATCCTTCACCTCATTGCTTTAGGGATTTCCATTGTTAGAAACTTTGGCCGCACTAAATTCAAGATTTTAAAAACCTCCTTCACGTGGTTCTAGTACAACGTTCCCGAGATGATGACCTTTCTAGATCTTACACGAAGAGATAAAAATTGAGGAGAAAGTGGAAAAATATAAACACAGATCTTATCCCCTATCAAGACTGAATAAGCAGACTTCACAGAGAAAACTCTCTTATTAAGAAAAGAACATCTCCATTGATCTGCAGCTCTTGGGTTCAAAGATTTGATCTATAAGATTTTAGTGGTTGTTTCCTCATAAAAAAGAACCTTAACAAGTTCCTCATCCCAACCACAGCCCCCAGCCATCAGAAGATCCTTCACACAAAACAAATGCCAATCAATTTTTGTTCTCAGCATTGGTTTACCTCCTTTAATCCCAGGGTTTTAACCCCATTTCTGACTATAATGCTCATATAATTCTGCAATACAGGGATAAAGGCATCCCAATAATTCCAGAGCCAAGATGCTCTATTGGATTTTTGACATTCAAAGATAGAGTGAAAAGGGAAGTACTTGCATTTCAGAACTTTGCTCACAAGAAGATCTGGTTGAGCAATGATTCTCCGCAGCTGTTTTAGGATGAGAGCTTTGTTGAAGAGTCTGGTGTCTTGAAACCCTAGACCTCCCTCCTGCTTTGGAATAGATAGTTTATCCCAGGACATTAAGTGCATCCCTCTGTTTTGTACATCCCCTTTACTCCACCAAATCTGGCAACCACTCGGCAAAGCTCATGACACAGACTTTGAGGCAGCACAAAACATGACGTTACAAAGATTGGTAATGCATTCAAGACAGCTTTCACCAATTCCTCTCTCCCTGCAGTATAGAGAAAGTTATTCTTCCAAGTATCAATCCTATATTTGACTGCATCAACAACAAACTGAAAAGCCTCTAATTTGGAAGTCCCGATTCCCAGAGTAGCCCCAAATACCTAGATGATCTTTTAACCACAACACTTCTGAGGACTGAACAGATCTGAATTTTCTGAGCTTCACAGCAATTTTTGCTGATGAACATGGATGACTTATTTAGGTTGACCTTCTGACCTGCAAAGTCTTACAAAAAACTAAAGAATCATCCGCAAATAATAAATGTGACAGCATAGGCCCCTCTTTGGACACTTTAACACCTTGGAACTGACCAACACCCACTTTATAATTCAGATAAGAAGAGAACGATTCAGAAACCAGAATGAAAAGATAGGGTGAGAGAAGATCACACTGCCTTATCCCTCTAGTTGGAGTCACAAACCCACAAACAGTCCCATTTAGATTAAAATAAAAGGTGGAAGAGGAGATACAACTATAAATCCACTTAATGAACAAAGAATGAAACCCCATCTTAGCCATAGTTTGCTTAACACAGTCCCACTCAACCCTGTCATAGGTTTTTTCCATGTCTAATTTAACTGCCATTAAAGCATTTGGGCCAGATCTATGCCTATGCAGGAAATGGAAAACTTAATGAGCAAGAACCAAATTATCTAGTAACTGCCTACCTGGAACAAAGGCAGTTTGAGCTTGGCTAACACAATCATTCAGGCAGAATTTGAGTCTCTCAGCTAGAATTTTTGCAATTACTTTGTAAAGCATCCCACAAAAATTTATGGGTCTATAGTTGCTCAAGGATTCAGGATATAGGCATTTAGGGATCAGTGTAATGACAGTATGGTTCCAATTCTTCAACAAATGTCCAGTAGAAAAAAAAACTTTTTATAGCACAACAAACATCACCTTTTACTATCTGCCAAAAATGCTGGAAAAATGAGGCAGACATTCCATCTTCTCCAGGGGACTTGTTAGGTGGCATACTGAACAAAGCAGATTTGATTTCATCTTCTTCCACCAGTTTGATAAGATCATTGTTTATTGAATCAGAAACTGTGTAATGAAGCTGTTGAAGTAGCTCCTTTTCCTCTCTAGCTCCTTCTGAAGCAAACAAATTAGAGTAGAATTCAGTTATATGGTTATGGATGGTCTCCTTGGTATCACAAGTGAGTGATTGGATTGAGTTCATCCTCTTTCTCTAAGAAGTATATGCATGGAAGAACCGGGTGTTGTTATCTCCTTCCTTCAGCCATAGTGCTCTAGATTTCAATCTCCAATAAAGTTCTTCCTCCTGGTGCACTATCAAGATCTGACTTCAGGTGACCCCATTCATCCCAATCAACTGCTCCTCCTTCTTTCCTCAGCTCTTCCATTCTGGTTGTAAGCACTTGGATAACTTTTTCATTGTTTCTCCTGATGGGTTTATACCATGCCAGCAGGGCCATTATGGTGTTCTTTACTTTTTCATGCACCATAAACATCTGTGATCCTTCCACCAAAATATCCCATCTTGAATCCTATCCATTTAAGGCCATCTGGAATCAAAGGTGAATATCTTTTTCCTCATATCCATCTCCACATCAGTATCAAATAGAAATACATTATGGTCAGATGCACTTTTACAAAAGTTAGACACCTCCATCTTAGGAAACTTCAGCAGCCATTCTAATGACACAAATATCTTATCCAGCCTCTCCTCTACATATCCTTCATTTGCTTTGTTATTACCCCATGTGAAAAAAGCTCCTTCTCCATTTCCTACATCTCCATTCTTATAATGAATTCCTTGAAGCCCACAAAACCGGATTCAGGTTTTCTAGCCTCTCCCCTCTTTTCCTCATTACTGGTAATAGCATTCCAATCACCAAACACATCCCACCAACTTCCCCAAATGTCTTCTGCTGCCTTTTAGAAACTCTCACTATCTTGTTCTTTGATTCCTGTCATAACTCATATACACAAAAGTCAGCCAACACCACTCTCTACCTCCTTCTTCCTTCACCTTTGCTTGAATATTGAATTCATTTTCTACCAATGTTCTGCTTTCAATAGAGTGATCCCACATAACCAGTAACCCTCCCTTAGAACTAGTAGGCTTTTCCAGATACCACCTATTTTCAAAGCCTAACTTCTTGCATATAGTTCTAGTAAAATCAATAGTTTTTTTTGGTTTCTGATAAGAAAAATATGTTTGGGTGGTGGAGTCTTCTGACATCCTTGATTTGGGAAACTGTTAAGAGCCAACCAAGCCTTCATTGGTCGCCTTGGGGCCATTTTAGGCTGGCCTTATCCACCTTTCCCTGTTTTGACTGAATTCTCCTCCTTTTATCCATAACTTCCTCTTTGTTATCATCACCTCCCTCTGAATATAGAACCAGTTCTCTACTCCTCTTTGTGGTGTGAGCATGTAAAGATTATGAAAATTGATCAGTCATCCTTAGTAATCTACCATCAGAAGTTGGTCTCCTTTTCCATGTTGTTGTTGAAGATTTCTTTGAGTTTCAACAATGGACTGATAGATAACACTATCTTTGATTTCCAGAAGGTCCCTAGTAACTCTCTCAATCTTATCTTTACGTCAAATTAAGTTTAATTATTATTTCATATAACCTCAACATCTTATAAACTACTAACCATATCATATTTTTAAAAAATAATTTTATTTAACAAAAAAAAAATATTTTAAACCGATATATTTGTATCCAATAACAGCTTAGCAATCTAACCTAATTAATAGATGTAAATAAATTAGGTTAGATTGCTAAGCTGTTATTTACAGTATTATTTCGTATAACCTCAAAATCTCATAAACTACTTCCGAATCAGTGTTTATGTGATTATTGATTATTGATTATTGAGTTGAGTGTTTGGCCATGGGTGCTTCCGAATCAGTTCTTACGGGTTCTCAGGTAAGCCTACGGCTAGCCCTGAAATCCACGGTTGATTTAATGAATTTTGTATCCCACTCACTTCCCCTTTTTCCTCTTTCTACTTGATTATGTTGAAATTATCTTAACTTATACTGTGTGTTTATGAAGAACCCGGAAGATGGGATCACCACAGTTTCGGAGCGTACACAAGGTGTTGACCCCATTTTGCAGAGACTTGAGTCACTCCAACTTGTGGGTTTTCCCTCACCGTTTTGTCTTT
>BKCP01004113.1:476948-523910 GCA_008636005.1 Striga asiatica
ACAACTAACTTAGCAGCATCAGACAACTAACCTAGCAACAAAACACAACTAACCTAGCAGCAAGAAAGAACAACTAAACTAACCTAGCAACAAAACACAACTAACCTAGCAGCAAGAAAGAACAACTAAACTAGCAACAAAACACAACTAACACAACTAACTAAACTAGCAACAAAACACAACTAACACAACTAAAATAGCAACAAAACACAACTAACACAACTAACCTAGCAGACACAACTAACTAAGCTAGCAACAAAACACAACTAACACAACTAACCTAGCAGACACAACTAACCAAGCAGCAAAAAAGAACAACTAAACTAGCAACAAAATACAACTAACTTAGCAGCATCAGACAACGACATAACTTAACACAACTAACACAACTAACCTAGCAGACACAACTAACTAAACTAGCAACAAAACACAACTAACACAACTAACCTAGCAGCAAGAAAGAACAACTAAACTAGCAACAAAACACAACTAACTTAGCAGCATCAGACAACGACATAACTTAGCAGCATCAGACAACGACACAACTAACCTAGCAACAAAACACAACTAACTTAGCAGCATCAGACAACGACATAACTTAGCAGCATCAGACAACGACATAACTTAGCAGCATCAGACAACGACACAACTAACCTAGCAGCAAGAAAGAACAACTAAACTAGCAACAAAACACAACTAACTTAGCAGCATCAGACAACGACATAACTTAGCAGCATCAGACAACGACACAACTAACCTAGCAACAAAACACAACTAACTTAGCAGCATCAGACAACGACATAACTTAGCAGCATCAGACAACGACATAACTTAGCAGCATCAGACAACGACACAACTAACCTAGCAGCAAGAAAGAACAACTAAACTAGCAACAAAACACAACTAACTTAGCAGCATCAAACAACTAACCTAGCAACAAAAGACAACTAACCTAGCAGCAAGAAAAAACTAACCTAGCAACAAAAGACAACTATCCTAGCAACAAAACACAACTAACCTAGCAGCTACAGATAACTAACCTAGCAACAAAAGACAACTAACCCAGCAGCAAGAAAGAAACAACCTAGCAACTTAAGACAACTGACCTAGCAGCATCAGACAACTAACCTAGCAGCAAGAAAGAAATAACCTAGCAACAAAAGACAACTAACCTAGCAGCAAGAAAGAAATAACCTAGCAACGAAAGACGAGGCATGCAGTCTACGAGGACCAAACGACACGCAGGCCACAAGCACCTACCGAGGCAGGCAGTTTACGAGGACCAGAGCCACGCAGCGCACGACACGATGGACTGTCTCCCCTGCTATTGGATCCTTCTGCCACATTCATTCTTTAGGTGGCCCGACCCAGCCTCGCCACAGGCGGACTATGTCCGGTGGCTCTTGCGACCGTTGACATGTCTATCACATCCATTACTTGGAATGGCCGTGGCCTGGCGAATAGGGCTATTCTCTCTCACCTCCATTCTCTCATTCGTAACCACAGACTCGATTTTGTTGGCTTTATCAAGCCGATGATTCGCACCCCTTCTTTTGACTACTACTCGCCGTCGCCTTGGTTTTCACTCGGGCGTGGGTAATATTTCGCATAAGATCTGGTTCTTTCACTCGCGTGATTACACTTGTCGGGTCCTCCGTGACACCGATCAGGTGCTTCACGTTGAGCTTTCTGCTGCCCACCTCCAGGAGCCCATCTTTCACACCTTGGTTTATGCCAAGTGTACTAGGGTCGGGCGCTACGATTTTTGGGACACCCTGCGTGAGATTGCCGAGAGTATGGAGGGATTGCCATGGATGGTTAGTGGCGATTTCAATATCTTTCTGCATCCCAACGAGCGTGTGGGTGGCCGTTCGGACAGGTCACGGGAGATGTGGGATTTTGCTCAGGCGGTGGCGGACTGTGAGTTAATTGACGCTGGATGTGATAGTGAGCCCTTCACATGGGTGAGGGACGGACTCAAAGAGAGGTTAGACCGTGCCTTGGTTTCTGAGGCATGGGCGAAGGTGTTTGCGGTTACGACCGTCACACACCTTATTATATTCGGGTCTGACCATTCACCCCTTCTCATCCGGTGTCGATTTTTGAGCACCCCTCGCCGCTCTTCATTTAGGTTCCAGAACATGTGGGTTCGCCACCACTCCTTCCACGACACCGTCAGGGATTCCTGTCTTCCGCCGACTGGGCTCTTCGGGATGCGCAATCTCGAAGCGAAGCTCGGCAGACTGCGGCGTCAGTTGAGACAGTGGAACTGGGATGTTTTTGGAAACCTTCATCAGCTCTTTGCTGCGGCTCAGAGTGCGCACGCGACGGCTGAGCGGGCCTATGACCTGGACCCCACTCCGGAGAATAGGACTACCATGCACCGCTACCACGCCGAGTAACAGCTCCGACTCCTTATGGAGGAGGACTTCTGGAAGCAGAAGGCGGCCGTTCGCTGGGTGGCCGAGGGCGAGCGGAATACTAGGTTCTTCCAGGTCTACGTAGGAAGAAGCGTGCTAAGTCGTACATCCATAGTATCAAGGCTGATGGGTCATCCTTGACCCAGGAGGCTCAGATTCGGGAGTCGGCTGTTGCTCACTTCCAGACCCTCTTCACCTCTGACAGAGGGCCCCTTGTGGCTTCGACCGCTTCTCTTTTCCCCACCATCCCTCCTTCGGTCGATCTCATTGGCCTCTGTGAGCTCCCGAGTAGGGAGGAGGTTAGGGATGCTGTCTTCGGGATTGATCCCAACAGCGTTTCTGGCCCGGATGGTCTCTCCTCTCTCTTTTATCAGGTCTGCTGGGATCTAGTCGAGACTGACATCGAGGAGGCGATGTTGGATTTTTTCTCCGTTCACCGGATGCCGGATTCCTTCACGTCTACCTCTGTCGTCTTAATCCCCAAAAGACCCAATCCGAGCTCTTGGGTCTAGGTTAGTTGTGTTTTGTTGCTAGGTTAGTTGTATTCAGAGCCCACGGATTGGAAGTGGGTTCTGAATATCGCGCTGAAGCTAGATATGACTGAGGCGTATGATAGGGTAGAGTGTTAGGGAGGCCCTGGCTGAGATTTCCTGACCGTTGGATCAGTTTTGTCGAGGCGTGCGTGGAGCACTGCACGTTCTCGGTCCTGGTCAATGGCAGCCCCACCGATTTCTTTCCCTCATCTAGAGGCCTTAGACAGGGCGACCCCCTGTCCCCCTCCCTTTTCGTTCTTGCGGCGGACTACCTCTCTCGCTGCCTTGACGGTTTCATCCGCGACTTTCCTCATATGACGTATAGCACCTGTGGCTATGGTCCTCCCATCTCTCACCTCTCTTACGCGGATGACATCATCATCTTCACCCGGGTGGATGATGATGGACTGGTCGAGCTCATGCGCCTTTTGGAGCACTATGGCTCGGTTACCGGTCAGCTGGTCCGTGTGCAGAAGAGCACATTCACCCTCTCCTCTTCCAGCGTGGCCAGGGGGCTCATCGGGTCCACGACATTACTGGCTTTGTGCGTGGAGACCTTCCGATTACCTACCTTGGCGTCCCTTTATATAAGGGCAACCTCACGAGAGCACTCTTTGCGGGCGTCAGGCAGAGGATGATTGACAGGATCTCTGGTTGGTCGCATAGATATCTTTCTTTCGGTGGTCGGCTTGCGCTGATCAAGAGAACTCTTTGCTCTCTTCCGATTCACTTGCTTATGGTCCTCGACCCCTTAGGTCTATTCTTGACGAGATAGACCAGATTATGGCTCGTTATTTCTGGGGTTACGAGGACGGTTCTGGGAGGGGGAGACGTACCCACTGGGTGAGTTGGGACTCCATCTGTCGCCCCCTCCCCGAGGGTGGTCTTGGCATCCGCCGCCTCGGGGACATTGTTACAGCTTTCTCATACAAGCTGTGGCGGCGCTTTAGGGAAGGAAAGTCGCTTTGGGCTCAGTACCTTCGCAGCAAGTACTGCCTTAGACGTGCCAACCACCCTTGTTGGGTGACGGCTGTTGATCATGATAGTAGGCAGTGGCGGCGCCTCACTAGGGTTGGTAGGCGCGCCCAGGATCACATCTTCTGGGTTTTGGGTGAAGGCGATGTTAGCTTCTGGGATGAGTGGTGGGTAGGTGATAGGCCGTTGTCTAGGGATAGGCAGGTGTCGCATTCCCCCCACCTGCTTGTGAGCGACCTCTGGACGGACAGGTCATGGGATAGGGGGAAGCTTGATAGGGAGTTGGGGTCTGGTGCGGGTTTTAGCAAGCAGTTATTAGATCAGATCCAGCAGATCCCTATCTCGGGGGACGGTTCAGATAGCATGAGGTGGAGACTTACATCATCAGGTGTGTTTACTACTACCTCGGCTTGGGAGCAGATCAGGCTGAGGGATCGGCCTAATCTCCTCTTCCGGGCCATCTGGAGTGACCTTTTCTCCCCTACTATTTCGGTATTCCTTTGGCGCCTCCTCTTGCGCCGGATACCCGTGGATACTGTGCTACACGTAAGGGGGATCTCCTTCCCCTCTCGGTGTGTGTGTTGTTCTGAGACTGGACGCCATGAGACCGAGACCTTTACCCATCTTTTCCTAGAGAGTGAGATTGTGAGGAGAGTGTGGGAGCATTTTGCCACTTGGACACATATATCCCTACCCACCACATATAGTTTCTTTGAGCTTCTGAGTTTTTTCTCACAGAGCACACACCTTAGACACGTGGGCTTTCTCATTCCTTGTCTGATTCTTTGGTTCACCTGGACAGAAAGGAATAGTGCGAAGCATAGGGATATTACTTTTATACTTTCTCACATTGTTTTGCAGGTAGAGAGACAAATTTCACTCCTCATCGCATTGGGCAGGCTCACGGCCTGAGACTGGACAGGCTGCACGCCACCACATCGCTACATGGTGGCCCCACCACCGCCTGTTCGACACCCTCGGTCCAGAGCTGTTGTTTGGCTTCGACCTGACTTTCTGTGGGTCAAGCTGAACACTGATGGCTCCTTTGATCGCCACACTGGAGTTGCCGGAGGAAGAGGCTTGATCCGGGATCATAGCGGCGCCCTCATCACCGCCTTCCACGCGTCCCTTCAGGCCTCCTCGAGCTATGATGCAGAGATTTAGGCATTACAAATCGGCCTTGAGATTGCTGTCCACCTCTCTAGCCACATTTGGATTGAGCTAGGCTGTCGCCACTCTTTTGACCTCAGGCCACCAGGGCTCGTGGCAGATTCAGCACCCGCTTATGCGTATTAGAGCTCTACTCCGGTCTGTCCATCACAGGATCACGCACATTTTCCGTGAAGGGAACAGACCCGCCGACTATCTTGCCAACCTTGGCGCCACCATACCAGACACACATACATTCCAGACTGACACTGCTCCACTCCGACTTCGCACGCTTGTTTGGATGGACCAGCTTGGATATCCATCTTTCTGATTTTAGTAGATTGGATTTTTGCTTTCATTAGTCTAGACATTTACTTCGGGCATCTGTTAGCCCGAAGATCGACTTTGTATTGTAGGTTCTGGTTCCTTTTCGTTTTTCGGTTTTCTTTTCTTTTTGGTTTTTTGTTTTTGATTTTGGTTAGTGAGACTCCGTAGACTACTATATCTTGTTCGTTGATATTTTGGGCCCCGATTTTGGAGTCCTGACCTATGCACAGGTTGGGGATCCAGCCCAATCCCCCGCCCTTCCGGGGCGTTGTTTGTTTAAAAAAAAACCTAGTAACAAAAGACAACTAACCTAGCAGCATCAGACAACTAACCTAGCAACAAAAGATCCCGCGGGTGATCTACGAGAAGATCCCCGCTTTCTGTTCCACGTGCAGTCATGTTGGCCATATAGTGGCCGACTGCTATACCAGTGGCAATAAGCCACGACCCGCTCCGTCTCAGCGCCGTCGTACGGCCCAGTCGAGACCCTCCAACAACCGGAGGGAACCGAAGGGAAAGGGCAAAGGCCCTCTCCAGACACCCGGGTCCCCAAAAGGGGCCACGGATAAGGGCAAGGCGAAGATGGACGCTACTGCCCAATCTGGGAAGGATGCTCATCCTGACCAGTCAGACCGATTGATCATAGTTGGGCCCAAAGCCAAGGCTACGGGTTTTATTCCCAGAGAGACACTTCAGTCAGCCTTCAAGGCCAAACACTCGTTCTTTGTACCCCTTTCCCCTGAGTCAAAGGATGAGACTAAGACTTCCTCTAGGGACCCACACGGTCTCTCGGATCTTGGCCTTTTAGAGGACGACGACCTCCTAGTCGATGATCTAGAGCATCTGGCCACTTTGCCCACTGGCCCGGTCACCCAGTTATCCCATGACAGCATCCGTGATCCTGCTCCTCCGTCTGTCCTCTCACATAGCCATGATTGTTCTCTGGAGATGAGGACAGCTCCTACCACTGCTTCCTCGAAAGGAGAATTGCCGGCTCACCTCCCTTCTGCGGAGACTGAGATTTTGACTGAGCCTATAGCTCTCCAGCCACACTCTGACGGCGAGCACCCGAGTGCTCTGCCGGATGGAGGCTCTTCCCCTCTCATCTCTGAGCAGGCATGCGACCTTAACCGCGCTCAGCACGACGTCTCGTGCGATAGTTTTGCCTCCAGTGCTTTCGTGCACCATGACAGACAGGAGGCATGCCCGGACATAGGGCAGGCACCTAGTGTCAGTCTTGGTCAGACTGCTCAGCCTGACGATTCGCAGGCCACGAGCGCTTTCCGAGGGCGTTCCCCCTCGAATACCATACCCACACCGCGCACGACGAGGCGGACTGTCTCTCTGGTTCTTCGTCGATCCTCTCGCCACCTACCCCCTCCTTCAGGTGGTCTGACTCAGCCTCGCCACATGCGGACCCCATCCGGTGGCTTTTCTGATTGCTGATATGTCTATCACGTCCATTACTTGGAATGGACGGGGACTGGCTAATAGGGCCACTCTCGCTCACCTACGCTCTCTCATTCGTGATCATAGATTGGATTTTGTTGGCTTTATTGAGCCGATGATTCGCACCCCTGACTTTGACTATCTCTCACGCCGTCTTGGTTTTCATTCGGGCGTGAGTAACATTTCTCATAAGATCTTCTTCTTCCACTCGCGTGACTACACTTGTCGGGTCCTCCGGGACACCGATCAGGTGCTTCATGTCGAGCTTTCTGCAGCCCATCTCCCTGAGCCCACATTACACACTTTGGTTTACGCTAAGTGTAATAGAGTCGGGAGATACGATCTGTGGGACACCCTGCGTGAGATTGCTGAGAGTATGGAGGGATTGCCATGGATGGTTAGTGGCGATTTCAACATCTTTCTGCACCTCGATGAGCGTGTGGGTGGCCGCGTGGACCGGTCCCGGGAGATGTGGGACTTTGTTTAGACTGTGGCGGACTGTGAGTTGATAGATGCTGGATGTGAGGGTGAGCCCTTCATGTGGGTTAGGGACGACCTCAAAGAGAGGCTCGACCGTGCTTTGGTTTCTGAAGCGTGGTCGAAGGTGTTTGCGGTCACAACCGTCACGCATCTCACTCGATTTGGGTCTGACCATTCACCACTCCTCATTAGGTGTCGCTTCTCGAACACTCCCGACCGCGCTTACTTTAGGTTCCAGACCATGTGGGTTCGCCACCACTCTTTCCATGACACTGTCAGGGATTCCTGGCTTCAACCGACTGGGCTCTTCGGGATGCGCAATCTCGAGGTTAAGCTCAGCAGATTACGGCGTCGGTTGAGACAGTGGAACTGGGATGTTTTTGGAAACCTCCATCAGCGCCTTTCTGCGGCTCAGAGTGCGCACGCGGAGGCTGAGCGGGCCTATGACCTGGATCCCACTCCGGAGAATAGGACTGCGATGCACCGCTGCCACGCCGAGTACCAGCTCCGACTCCTTATGGAGGAGGATTTCCGAAAGCAGAAGGCGGCCGTTCCCTGGGTGGCAGAGGGCGAGCGAAACACTAGGTTCTTCCAGGGCTTCGTTAGGCAGAAGCGTGCTAAGTCGTACATCCATAGTATTGAAGCTGATGGGTCATCCCTGACCCAGGAGTCTCAGATTCGGGAGTCGGCTGTTGCTCACTTCCAGACCCTCTTCCCTCTGACAGAGGGTCCCTCGTTGCCCCGACCGTCTCTTTCTTCCCTACCATCCCTCCTTCGGTTGACCTTGTCGACCTCTGTGAGTTTCCGAGCAGGGAGGAGGTTAGGGATGCTGTTTTTGGGATTGATCCCAACAGCGTTTCTGGCCCTGATGGGTTCTCTTTCCTCTTCTATCAGGTCTGCTGGGATATAGTCGAGCCTGATGTTGAGGAGGCGGTGTTGGATTTCTTCACCGGTCACCGGATGCCGGATTCCTTCACGGCTACCTCTGTCGTCTTGATTCCCAGAAGACCCAATCCGAGTTCTTGGTCCGACTACAGGCCCATCAGTCTGTGTAACGTGACCAATAAGATTATTTCGAAAATTCTTAACGGCCGTCTTTCCCCTATCCTCCCCTCCCTCATCTCTCCGAACCAGAGTGGCTTCGTCAAGGATCGGGTCATTAGTGATAACATACTTTTGGCCCAGGAGATGATCCACGATATCTCCCATGTAGATTGAAAGCGGGCACCGAACATTGCGCTGAAGCTAGATATGTCTAAGGCGTATGATAGAGTGGAGTGGCTGTTTCTTAGGGAGGCACTGGCTAGGATGGGATTCCCGGAGCGATGGATCAACTTTGTAGAGGCGTGCGTGGAGCGTTGCACGTTCTCGGTCCTGGTTAATGGCAGCCCCACAGATTTTTTCCCCTCATCTAGAGGCCTTAGACAGGGAGACCCCCTTTCCCCGTCCCTTTTTGTTCTTGCGGCGGACCACCTCTCTCGCTGCCTTGACGGCTTTATCCGCGACTATCCTCAGATGACATATAGCACCCGTGGCTATGGTCCCCCCCTCTCGCACCTTTCTTATGCGGATGACATCATCATCTTCACTCGTGCGGATGATGATGGGCTGATCGAGCTTATGCACCTATTGGAGCATTATAGCTCGGTTACCGGCCAGCTGATCAGTGTGCAGAAGAGCACCTTCACCCTTTCCTCCTCCAGCGCGGACAGGTGGGCTCAGCGTGTCCACGAGATCAATGGTTTTGCGCACGGCAACCTTCTCATTACCTACCTTGGTGCCCCTTTATATAAGGGCAACCTCACGAGAGTGCTCTTTGCGGGCATCAGGCAGAGGATTATCGATAGGATTTCTGGTCGGTCGCATAGACATCTTTCGTTCGGTGGTCGGCTTGCTCTGATCAAGAGCACCCTTAGTTCCCTTCCGCTTCATTTACTTATGGTCCTCGACCCCCTTAGGTCCACTCTTGAGGAGATTGACCAGATCATGGATCGTTATTTCTGGGGTTACGAGGATGGTTCGGGGAGGGGGAGACGTACCCACTGGGTGAGTTGGGACTCTATCTGCCGCCCTCTCCCTGAGGGTGGCCTTGGCATCCGTCGCCTTAGGGATATTGTTACTGCCTTCTCATACAAGTTGTGGTGGTGCTTCAGAGAAGGAAAGTCGCTTTGGGCCCAGTACCTTCGCGGCAAGTACTGCTCTAGACGCGCCAACCACCCTTGTTGGGTGACGGCGGTTGCGCATGATAGCAGACAATGGCGGCGCCTCACTAGGGTTGGTAGGCGCGCCCAGGATCACATTTTTTGGGTTTTGGGGGATGGCGAGGTTGGTTTCTGGGATGAGTGGTGGTTAGGTGATAGGCCGTTGTCTAGAGATAGGCAGGTGTCGCATTCCCCCTACCTGCTAGTGCGCGACCTTTGGACGGACGGGTCGTGGGATAGGGGGAAGCTTGATAGAGAGTTGGGCACCGGGGCGGGTTTTAGTGAGCAGTTATTAGATAGGATCCAGCAGATACCCATCTCGGGGGACGGTTCGGATGGTATGAGGTGGAGACTTACATCATCGGGTGTGTTTTCTGCTACCTCGACTTGGGAGAAGATTAGGCTGAGAGATCGGCCGAATCTTCTCTTCAGAGCCATCTGGAGCGACCTTTTCACCCCTACCATATCTGTTTTCCTTTGGCGCCTCCTCTTGCGCCGGATACCCGTGGACACTGTGTTACATGCGAGGGGGATCTCCTTCCCCGCCCGATGTGTGTGTTGTTCTGAGACCGGACGTCATGAGACCGAGACCTTTACCCACCTTTTTCTAGAGAGTGAGATTGTGAGGAGAGTGTGAGAGCATTTTGCTACTTGGACTCATATATCCCTACCCTTCACAGACAGTTTTTTTGAGCTCCTGAGTTTTTTCTCACAGAGCACACTTTAGACACGTGAGCTTCCTCATTCCTTGTCTGATCCTTTGGTTCACCTGGACGGAAAGGAATAGTGCGAAGCATAGGGATATTCCTTTCTTGCTTTCTCACATTGTTTTGCAGGTGCAGAGACACATTTCGCTCCTCACAGCGTTGGGCAGGCTTTCTGCACGTGACTGGACAGGCTGCACGCCACCGCACCGATACAGGGTGGCTCCCCCTCCGCCTGTTCGGTCCCCTCGGCCCAGAGCTGTCGTTTGGCTTCGACCCGACTCTCTTTGGGTCAAGCTGAACACCGATGGATCTTTCGATCGCCATAGCGGTACTGCCGGAGGAGGAGGCTTGATCCGGGACCACACTGGAGCTCTTATCACCGCCTTCCACACGTCCCTTCAGTCCTCCTCGAGCTACGATGCAGAGATTCAGGCATTACAGATTGGCCTTCAAATTGCTGCCGACCTCTCTAGTCATATTTGGATTGAGCTGGACGCTGCGGCTGTCGTCACCCTCCTGTCCTCGGGTCATCAGGGCTCGTGGCAGATTCAGCACCCGCTTATGCGCATTAGAGATCTACTTCAGTCTGTCCATTACAGGATCACACACATCTTCCGTGAGGGGATCAGACCTGCTGATTACCTTGCCAGTCTTGGCGCTACCATACCTGACACGCACACGTATCAGACCTACACTGCTCCACTCCGCCTTCGCAAGTTAGTTCGGATGGATCAGCTGGGATACCCATCGTTTCGATTCCAGTAGATTAGGTTTTTGGTTTTGCTCTACTTAGACCATCCACTTATTCCGGGCACCTGTTAGCCCGATGACAGACCTTGTACTATTTTCAGTTGCTGTTTTCGTTACTGTAGTGTTTGGATTGTGAGACTATGTTGAGTGTTTTGGCCCATTTTAGGGCTATGATCTATATACAGGTTGGGGATCCAGCCTAATCCCCCGCCCCTAGGGGCGTTGTTTGTTTAAAAAAAAAAAAAGAAAAAAAAACCTAGCAACAAAAGACAATTAACCTAGCAGCAAGAAAAAAATAACCTAGCAACTTAAGACAACTAATCTAGCAACAAAACTTAACTAACCTAGCAGCTACAAATAACTAACCTAGCAACAACAAACAACTAACCTAGCAACAAAACACAACTAACCTAGCATGAAAGAAATAACATAACAAAAGACAAATGGTCAACGGTCAACGTCAGAAGTCAACACCGGAAGTCAACGATTTTCGTCAGAAGTCAACGCTGGAAGTCAACGGTCAACGCCGGAGTCAACGGTCAATGGTCATAATAATATTTAAATAATTAAAAATAAAGAATTAAATAATAAAAATAAAGAATTATTATTTAAATCAAGATCTAAATCTTGTGGCTAGGAATGAGTCTCACGTCCTCACTTTAAATAGTGGGATGCATTGGAACCAATCCCTATATATATATATATATATATATATATATATATATAGACTCAAATGAGAATGAAACACAATGAAAGAAATAAGAATGATCCTGAACCATTAGATTCATCCAATCAATGTACATGATCAAGTCAAACTTGGTCAATCGTTAACGGCAATATAGTAAATAAATAGTAATATGATGGTCAAATATATGTATTTGACCAATAATTAAGGGTAAAGTAGTAATAAATAATACCAACTTAGTGGGACCCACATCCAACATCCTCAAACAACCTAATTAATCATCACGTACCCCATCTCTCCTCTCTCACACACACTATCACCTACACATCCCCTTCTCTCATACACATCACGCACTAATTTTCCAGCAAAACACACACACACACAATCGGAAAACACACACACGCGGCGCCGAGCAGACCACGCCAACACTCCCGTCGCCGCCGCCGCCATCATCTCCGACGGTCCCTGCATCCAACATTGAGCCACGTGCGGAATCTCCATGAATCTGGCCGCCGACTGTCCCGTTGCCTCCGGAATCACCACGAGATTTGCCGCCTCTGCCACCGCGACATCGTCGTGATCAATTTTCGATTTTTCCGGCGGATAGGTTGTTCGAAGCCTTTGTCCAGCGGTGGTCTCTTCGCCGTGTTCTGGGAGCTCCATGGTCGCAGGGCGGGGCGTGAAGCTGTGAACGATGATGATGTGGTGACGATGAGCAGGCTTTGATCGGCGACGAGACCTACAATTGCAACCGGAGATGGTGTCGCCGGAATCGGGGTCGGACGCTGTGAAGATGAGCAGATTCACAGTGGTTGACGGCAATAGTGATGGAGTCGAGAGCCGCCGTCAAGGCGGCGGCGATCGAAAATTGATCAAAGCCTGGGGACGGATTTGTACAGATTTGTACAGAAATTGTCTGGGGACGGATTTGTACAGATTTTGTGTTGGGTCATGCTTTGGAAATTAGACATGTTCAAAGGACTCATATGCAATTTTCAATCTTTAATATACTTGCAATTTAATACTTAGGATAATATGTAATATAATGAAAGCTAAATAAATGCACAATAATACTGAATAAAATGCAGAATATTGTCCGAGAATATGCACAATAAAAAATCACTTAATATTTTATTACGAAATTATATTTCGTCGTTTACAAATTTAAAATTGCATAATTTAAACAAAACAAAAAAAGAGAGAGAAAAGAAAAACGATATCAAACCAAATTTTTAAAAGTGTATAATTTAAACAGAAAAAAAAACCGATAGCAAACCAAAGTAACCGACATTTTAAACGTAAAAAAAAAATAATCGAATTCGAATATATAAAAATTCAATCGAAAAATTTAGTTCGTTTGGCTTTGGTTGCTATCGTGCAATCTAATAGTCATTAATATTCAATTAGTCTGACACTATTGTGCACTCACAATATAAATACATTTCTTTAATAATTTGTCCCACTCCAAATTAATTAAGAACTGAAATAATAGATTTATTGGATCGGATAACCAAAATACTATAAATAGTAGAAGCGATTGATTTTGTAATAATACAAAAATATATTTAATTTTTTTATATATTATTTTTAGTTGAAACGACATAATAATAACATTTTGAAATAAATAAAGTGCATCCTCGCAGATATTAATGTGCCTTTCCTGTAACATTATTGTGCAGTCTATTGATCAGAAATACTTTTATGTGCATTTCAAATTTAGGAAAGTCAATAATGTGTTTTCAATTAACATTATTTTTCTAAATATCAAATTGTTTATATAGTAAAAATATACTTAGTAATGTTGATTTTTATTTTTTATTTATTTATTTTTTTTTATCGAAACGGTAGAGGTATTATAATCTCAGAAAGCGAACAATGTTCGAATACATCGACATAGACAAAGACACAAAGCCTGAATAAAAGACTGGGAGGACACGCATACAAGCGGCCTAGAACTCAAACAGTCAAAACAATGTACATTCGAAGAAATCCATATTAACCACTGCATCAACTGCCTAGCAATATAGCTAACTTCACTACTAAGACTAAAAGACCAAAAAAACAAACAAACAACAAAGCAACTAAAAACAGAAAGCTACATCAAGTCTGCAGATTGGAAAATTCAAGCCATTCTCTATGAGCCATCTTGATCACAACCGGGATAGGCATAAGTGTCTTCTCGAATAGCCAAAGGTTACAAGATTTTCAGAGCCACCATAATAGATATGTAGATAGCTGAATTCTTTCCTCGGCAACTGGATTTGTATCTATTGAGCAAATATCCCACCACCAAGCCTTGAAGGAACAATTCTCCATGCTAGCCATATCCCAGTTTATAGGTCCTGTTTTCCATAGTGTTTGAGCCCTCTGACAGAGAAACAGCACATGCTCAATGGTCTCTGGTACTTCACCACAGCAAGGACATAAAGTATCCACCTGAAGCCCTCTTATGCAAATTTGTACATACTGGCAGCAACCCAGAGTAGCACCTCCATATGTACTGCTTAATAGTGCCTTTAACCTTCAAACCCCATCCTCTAAGTCTTGCTGCTTTACTTGCTGATATGTCCATGCTAGTGCCAGGGATATCAAGTGACAGTAGCTGGTGCTTGATAAGATATGAATAGGTAGAGGAGACAGAGAACTGACCTTTCTTATCTAGGGCCCAATAAAATCTGTCATTCTGTCTTGGATTGAGGGTTTGTATTTTGAGAATTGCTTGGCTTTCTGCTGGGCTAAAGAATTGTTGTACCAGCCATGTGTTCCACCCTGACCCATTGTCCAGCATAAGCTCCTTCACCCAGGTGATGTTCAGCAAATTTGGTCTTTGAGCTTGGAGAGAAGGAATCCAGTTGAAGTCTTCGATTTTAGTGTGGGCACCATTTCTAATCTCTGTCCTCAATCCTTTTGCAAGAATTGGTAAGCAGTCTATCCAGGTGTGCCAAAGCCAAGAGCCTTTTTGTGTTTTAGTCACATCAAAAATACTGCAGTCAGGAAAGTATCTAGCCTTCAACACCTTTGAGATGAGAAGATCAGGTTCAGTAACCAGCCTCCATAACTGTTTGCAGATAAGAAATTGATTGAAGAGTCTCACTGTCTTGATTCCCATTCCACCACCTGCCTTAGGAAGTGTAATATATTTCCAGGCCTTCCAAATTCACCTTTCTCTTGAATTTTCCCTTTACTCCACCAGAACTGAGCACTAAGACTAGAGATAGCTTTGCAGATGGAGATAGACAACTGAAAGCAAGACATTGTAAACACTGGCAGGGAATCAATGACAGCTTTAATTAGAATTTCTTTCCCTGTTGTAGTTAACATCTTGTTTTTCCAGCTCCCCAGTTTTGCTTTGACTGATTCAATAACATAAGAGAAGGTTTCCTTTTTTGATTTTTATTTAATAATTTATATTATCGTATGTCAAAAATAAATAATATATGTATTTAAAAATATGAAAATTATATTTTTTTTATAGTTCGATCAATTATGATATTCCAATTTCTTTTTTTTTTCTTTTTAAAAAAAGGACCAAAATTTTAATATTATGTGAAAAATCACACTAGCATACACCGCTTGTTTTCATTGTTGTAGAAATTGTTGTAGAATTCAATGTGTGTTTGGTATATCACTATTGTGCATTCGCACAGTGACTAATATGCATCTTGTTTATCACTATTATGCATTCTGTGTTGCTGGTACTTTTTACGCGTATTTTTTTATATGCAAATCTAAACTAAAATCGAACAAGATAATCAATTCGATTAGTTAACTTAATTAACTTAATAATTGAAATAATTATAATTTATATTATAAAATTATATTTTATTATTTTAATACTTGTATCTAATAGTTTATGTCATTTTTAGTTGGAAATATATATTATATATAGGTGTATATAAAACAATATAAAAAATAATATTTTTTTATAACTTTTTATAAATTGCATATTTGGCTCATGTGTTAAATTGTAATGTAATTAAATTTTTTGAATTGGCAATTGTGACCCTAAACATTATCCAATTTTCAGAAGCATGCCCCCTAAATTTCCCGTCGGTTGATGTCCTGTGCCGGAGCTTCACCGACCGCTGCTCTCTGCGTTATCATATCCTCGCCGGCCGCCGTCGTCTCGGCCGCAGTCGATGTATTTGGACGGAATTGTTGGGGACGGTCGAGCTCCAATCTCGCCTTCAATTGTCCGAACGTGGACGGAATTAGGCACAAAAGGACCGAGCACAACGGCCAATTAATTTCGCCTGGACCAATTTATTCCGTTGCTGAATTCGTCGGGGCTGAGTTCGTGAACAACAACCGTTCTCTTGTTGAGCCATGGTACATCGGCGTCAATCTCCGGAGCGGCTGAAGGGAACGCGCTGGTGGCCGGGGAAGAAACAGTTTGGCGGCAGCGGAGGAAGGTGACGGCGACAATGTCGATTCTGACAGTGGCGAGCGGCCGGACCGACGATGGATGCGGATGAAACACATTTGTGCGTGTAAATGTGTGCGGAGGTGTGTGTGTTTGTGTCATTGTGTGAGAGGGAGAGAGGTGAGGAGAGAGAGAGAGAGAGAGAGGTGAGGTGAGATGAGAGATACGTGTGATTGATAGATTGAGATAGACTTGTTAAGTGGAGTGGACCCACATGTGGGTGGTTTGGAAGATTGGATTGCGTGCTGAAATTACTTTACTGTCCATATTGAATTTATGAATGTTGAGTTTTTTTATCCGTCCGATCAGTCAATCGAATGATCAATATGTATTCTTATTTCTTTCATTGAGAACCATCTCACCGGAGCGCATCCCTATATATATATATATATATATATAGGGTTGGGTTCACATGAGAATGATGCTTAAAGAAAGAAATAAGTATAAACATCAGCCATTAGATCGAACAATCTAGGGGTTGATAAAACAGATGGAATTATAACATCATTAAGAGTAATATGGACATTTTGGCAATAATCATTCACTACATCAATGGGTCCCACGCACCAACAGTCCAATTAATTATGTCCCCCAATCTCTCTCTCTCTCTCTCTCTCTCTCTCTCTCTTATACACGCACACACGCAGGGTAATAGATCTGCCATTGCCGTCGTCCTCAACCTCCTCCTCATCAACCTCCGGCTCGGCCTCGGCATCCGCCTCCTCAGCTTCTCCGACCGCCGCCCGTCTCCAACTCTTGTATTCTTCCCGCCTTCTCTTTCCCCAACTCCGAAATGAGAGGATCCCGGTCCTCGACCACAGTAACGGCGGCACAAACTACAAGGTCCGACAGCACGGCACCTCCTTCGTATTCGCCCTAAAAGTCCTCCAACATGTCGCCGGCCTCCGCCGCCGGGCCCTCGGCTATTCATTTCCGCCTCACCCCTACTCCACTAACTTCTCCACGAACTGAGGCACGTCTGATTCGGGAGGAGCAGAGGACCAGGCCATCAGAGTCGGACGGCCATAAGTCGTCGGCGACAAGGGCCTAAGCCGGCGAGGTTTGGGGAAAAATTGTGTTGCTTGATTATGAGAATTAGATTATTTGCAGGAACTGAATTGCAATATTAATTTTTTTTATTACAGTTCAATTTAACTAATGCCGAATTCTCTATCTGTTGATTTATTTAATTTATTGTTTGAAAGACTATTGTATTTACTGGTCAATCCGTATAACTCTGCATTATTTGTGTATGTACTAGCGTGCGAACATAATAGCTCTCTGTTTCAAACTTTTCTTATTTTGGGTTGATTTTATTTTTTGTACAAAAGTGAAAAGTAATTGAAATAGTTGTGAAAAAAAAAACTATTGTAGACCTAAAAATTGATTATTAATTCAACCAAGGAGATACTACACCATTATTATTTTTTAAATAATTTTATACATACATTTATTATATCATTTCCAAAATTAATATAAAATATTAAAATGTTTGTTGTTGTACGTAATTAACAACAAAAAATCACAAACAGGGAGGTGTGTTTAAACAAAAATAAACGTAGAATTGGATTTTATTGATATGTTCACAAGAGTACAGGAAGTCGGTTTTTTGTTCTTGACCGAGATCATTTCAAGTCCGTGTACAATGTGCAGAAAAAAAAAGTCCCTCTACAACCATAAATTCTGCTATTTATAGTACGGTTACTTTTGTCTTTTTGTCCGAGGTAGATAAGATCGCATTTACTGTTGAGCAGCTTCAATTAGACGGTGTGTAGTGGAATGAGGAAACATCAATGATTGCTTCTTGTTTTGATGGCCCAATCGAATGGATACAGCTCCTTTTGCTTGAAAATTTGATCTCCTCGGATGTCGGATGAATAGATAATATTTTGAAGATCATATTCATGATGTCGGTGAAGTCGGTTATTGGCTTCTGATAAGTTGTCAGTTGTCGGTTTTTACTTTGTTGATCATCTAGACGTCGGTTTGACCATCAAGAAGTCGGTAATTAATTGGTATGGTACCGACTTGAGCCAAGAAGCTATTTCTGAAGGACCATTGATCGAACGAGACGATTAGTCTTCAACTCTAATCTTATGAAACCAAGTCGGTCATCAACAGAGAGACCCCCGACATTAGTGGGTATTTTGAGCTTTTCGTAAAAATGGCTGCTGATATCGTTATTGTCTTTTTAACTCTGACTTGGTTGCTTTCCGACTTCTCTTTTACTTTGTAACCGACATGAGAACACTTGGTTTTGCCATTGATTTTGTCTGTGAAGGTTGTGTAACGTTTGGACTGACGTGGCAGTTCTCAAAAGACGCGTCCGCATTTAAGGGGTACAACGGATAAAATTGTGAAGTGACATGGCGTTTCAGGATTTTCCCACGTCTGTTAATCATTACTGTAACGTTGCACCAATTAGTGACACGTCCGTTACACGCGCTGATCTCGGGTTTGATCAACGGTTATAAATCAAAACCTATAAATTGCTGTCGGTTTTGACTGTGAAGGGTTTTTTACTTTAGATTTCTGAACTTCTTTCTTTCATCTTTGTGCTTAATCCTTCTCAGATTTCTCCTCTCGTTTACATCTTGTGCAATTTGCGTAATCCCTTCGCATCTTCTTCAATTTAGGGCGTTGATATCTTCGGTAAGGCTTTGCCCTAGTTTTCGTATTTTTGCGTTCGTCAATTGCAAATTTGTTTTTATTTTCTAATCGATTCCGGAAAGATGACTTCTCACGCCGAAGATAGCAGTAGTCGTACTATTTCTGAGGTTAGGATTTTTACCGACGAGGATTTGGAACTACCTCTTGAGTATTATCGGTGGGATCCTATTCTTGTTCGAAGGTTGAACTTGAATAAGGACATAGTCGAAGAGGACAAAGTGGTATAAGATAATGCTATGTCTCTGCCAGATTATTGGAGGCGTCCGGCTCGTCGGTGGCCTGAAGCAATTGATAAGTACAGAGGTGAGCCGAGCATTTTGACTGATGCAGACATTGTCATGCTTCGGGGGGAAGTTTATGTTCCTTCCTCGGTAAGGTTGTTTGCTCCTTACCCAGGTGAGAGAATAACTTGTCCTCCACCAGGCTGTGTAGGTGTTTTTGCCGATTCGTTGAGGTCGGGATTAAGATTTCCATTTCCTGCTCTAATTACCGACTACGTAAGAGATTGGGGATTCGGTTTATGTCAGATAGCACCAAATACGTGGAAGAGGATCATTGGTCTTATGGTGCCATTAAAAGAAAAGGGTTGGGACATGCCAACGGTTGAAGAGATAAGAAGTCTCTTCACGTTTAGAAGATGTGCCGACAGACAAGTGACCGACCCGTTGATTTGTTACGCTTGCGCGGGGAAGCCACAAGGCGGTTTGAAAGTCGGCGACTTAGTTACCGATATCCCAGATTCTCTCCATGGATTCCAAGAGTAGTGGTTATGGGTTGGCGGGGACTGGCAAACTCCGAATTTTTCTAAACCATTAATCGATGGGATGTCGATACCCATCGAAATTAATTCTGCTTATTGTAAGTCTTTTTTGATGTCGCTTCTACCGAGTTGCTCTGACTTTACTTTATTTTTGTACTAACAGGTCAACAATTTTACTATTTGCAGCCATAAGAAAGGAACTAAAACTCGGTGCGGAGTTGAAAGGAGAATTGCGAGCTGTTGAAGTTGAAGAAAGAACAGCGCAGTTTCAAATTGATTCTGAAGGACTCGCGGTTGAAAACGGCTGGCCTTTGCCCTGAAATTTCAGATCCTTATTTTCAGCCAGGTGATTTTTGAGTTATCAATCTTATTTGAAGTCGGTTGCTCTCGAAGTCGGACTATTATAACTCAAATTTCTTTATTTGCACTTTACTATCCACTTCTTGGAGTTCTCGGGTTTAAATCCATTCGCGACGCCAAAGCTTTTCGCCAAAAGAGTCCGAATCTAGACCTTCGAACTAAAGTCGGGAAAAGCAGAGAACAACGCTTATTTGAAATGGGTCGCAAGAATTTGATAAAGGCTTTTCTGGCAAACCCGATTATGCATCTAAAAGAGACCGACGTCGGCGATGGTGCGACGTCGGTTGCTGCCGCTGAAGTTATACAACCAAATCCTTTGGCAATAGTGGCGACTGATCCGATAGATGTTACTGCTGCGGCTGTTGTGATCAGTTCGTCTGAAATGGAACCGGCTACAGAAATTACTCAGCCTGAGGCTCCATCAACTGTTGAAGTTGTTGTTATCGAGCTTGAGGATAATCGGAATGTGGTTGAAGAGCAGGAAGTTCCATTAACCCGACAGAGAAAAAGACGTGCCGATAGTGTCCCAGTTGTTGAGGGACGAACGAAGAAGAGGCATGATGTCGGTAGGCAAGAAGGGAAGAAAAAGGGGCCGTTGGTTGATCGCTCATTCTTACCCATCGATGAGGAGAGGGTGCTGAACTTTAGGCAGCCTCGGGAGTTGGTCGAGAAATGGTTCTCGACCTTTGAATCAGTTGAGATTCCCGAGATTACAAGTACCGTTGAGCTGCCGAGCCACGTTGTTGATGCTGCTCGGGTCCCTATGATGGTATGGGACCCAAGATCGGAGATCGGCGTGTCGTCTTTGCCGAGTGCGTATAAGTTCAAATACGCAAAGGCTTGCCTCGGCCGAGCTCTCGTCAGTCTTACGATGGCAGAAGACGACTTCCGCTTAAATGCAGCTCAAGTGGAAGAGAAGAAGCATACACTTGAACTCAGAGATGGAGCCCTTGCATCTTTGAGAGAAGAAGCGACAGCTAGAGAGAGAGAGATGAAGGCGAAGGTCACCAAACAAGATCAACAGCTTGCAATTGCTCAGGGCGAAATCGAGGCTCTGAAAACCGAGAAATCTAGCCTTGATTCTGACGTGCTTAAATTGACCAGTCAAGTGATGACTTCCGAGCAGCGTGTGAAGACGCTTGAGGAACAATTGGCTCGGTGTGAGTCACTGCTTCGCAAGGAACAAGAGGCTCACGAGGTTACTCGGAGAAGTCGGTCTGAGATCGAGGACTTGCTTATGAAGGACCGAGATGCTCATCGTGCCGACCTCAGCAGACTCCAAGAGGAGAAGATTAAGTTTGCTGAGGAAAAATATAATGACGACCTTCAAGCTGGGAGAATCCTTGAGGCGGAGGCCCACCCACTTCAGGCCAAAACTGAGTCCGACTCCGAGGATGAAGATCGAGAGCTTGATATGAACACTTGCATCAATCTTCGCTGGGTCGTCGAGCGGTTCGATGCCGGCCTTTATGATGTTGAAGAGTTGCGTCAATATCTCCTTTTCAAGATCAAGAAGCATAGCTTCGTTTCTAAAATCGAGACCGCTCACATCGACGCTGATGAAGATGAAAAGGAATTCTGTGAATGGCTTCTGAAGTCCGTCGATGAAAATTCAGAAACTCCTCGCCCTCCCCCTCTGAGCAAAGAAAGAGATGCCCGCCTTTGTCGGTTCTTTGTTGATATGCTTTTAGAAACCGAGAAGGAAAAGAGGACGGAGCTTGCTGATATATATGTAAAGACGTTGGCTGAGGTTAACATGGAGGAGCAGATCGAGAAGATGTCTCCTGAGCAAATTCGGAAGGCTGTTCTGGCTTTCCTTGAAAAGAAAATCCGAGAATTGTCTCAAGGCGCTGAGCAGCCGAAAAGGACCGAAGTTCATGGAGTTACCGGGGAAGATGTTGTTATAGATGAGCGCATTCCGGTAACTCTTTCAGCTGTTGAGAAGGCTGCTAAAGCAGAGGAAGATCTGGTGCTTGAACATATTGGCAGACAGATGTTCAAGCAGATCACCGGCGAGAATGTAGAAGACTCGCTGCGAGCTGATAAGGCTAATGAAGAAGCAACCAAGGATAATAATGATGCTTAGTCTGTCTTGATTTTCTTTTATTTTTTGTTTTTTTGGCCTTTTATTTTTTGAAGTGTTCTCGGCATGATGGGACACTTAGTTTATTTTGTTTCGTAGTTGTAATAGATTCCGATGAACAACATATTATGAATGAATGGTTTTTGTTTACATTTGTTTTCATTCATAAGTTTTCAAATATACTGAACTTGAAATTTTGGATTAGTCGGTATTTTTTAGTTCCGACTATTATATTCAGCATGTCATTTTACTTTTGCTGAATTTTTCAAGTGTTGAGATGTCGTCAAAGTGTTTTATTTTTGTTTACGGGCTTCATCAACTTAATTTTCTTTATAAGTCGATGGAAAATGGAATTTTTTCTTATTCAGATCAAACTCAAGGACCTGAATTTAAAGATACTTGTTCCATTAATTTAAAGTTGCCCTTAACCTTCCTAAGCTATTGAACTTAGTCATTTGAAGGTTAATACTTTAGCCGAAAGGGTATATCTTGCCGAGTTATAGAGCTCGGTTAAGATCAAGACAATCCTTTAGATTTTTCAATTAGATATTAGTCTTGTCCAAGTTTAAAGGCTTGGCTACGTAAAGACTAATACTATACCGAGTTAAAGTACGCGGTTCTTTTCAAGAGACTCTTTAGCATACGATTTTCTTATATTCATCAGAAAAGTGTACATTCATATATACATTAAGTCGATTCCCCATCTTGCAAATGGCCATGGACTGTATACCGACTTGAGAGATTCTGGAAATTGTTAACATTTGGGGCGAATATTTGACATTTTGCGCATTTGCAAACCCAATTTGTTGCATCCATCTTCAGAGTTGGCCAATAATACCCTTGTCGAAGTATTTTATACGCTAATGCTCGGGCACCATTGTGATTTCCACAAATTCCTTCATGAACTTCTTCAAGGACATATCTTGACTCTCGCTCGGTTAAACATTTCAGCAGGGGAGCAGAGTATCCCCTTTTATAAAGGATTCCATTATCCAGCGTAAACCGAGCTGCTCGAATTCGAAGAGATCGAGCTTCTTTTGGGTCTTGAGGTAAGGCCCCTGTTTTTAAATATGTCACAATCGGTGTCATCCAAGTCGGAGATTCTTGTAACTCGGCATTCATGACTTCTTTAATTGAAGTTGATGGTAATTCTTGGTAACCGACTTGGATATACTCGACATCCTCCATTCCAGTGCTTGATGCGAGTTTAGAGAGCGCGTCAGCCGGGATATTTTGTGAGTGAGGAATATGTTCTAACTGTATATCAAGCTTGGAAATTTTCTGTTTTACGAGTGTCAAATACGGCAACAATCGGGGTTCTTTAACTTCAAATTCCCCATGAACTTGGTTTACCAACAACTGAGAGTCGGAGAATACCTTGAGTTTATTTACATTCATGGATTCTGCAAGGCTTAACCCTGATAGTAAGGCCTCGTACTCAGCTTCGTTATTTGTTGCCGGAAAAAAAAATTGACAGAATGGCAGAACATCTTGTTATAAGGGTCTATGAGAATAATTCCTCCACCAGCTCGATGTTGAGTTAATGAACCGTTAACGTACAAAGTCCATGTTTGATCTTCGTTAATTGTTTCAATTGCAGGAGTGAACTCGGAGATAAAGTCAGATATGACCTGGGCTTTTATAGCTGTCCTCGGTTTGTAATGGATGTCATACTGACCGAGTTCAATTGCCCATTTAACCAGTCTTCCCGAGGTATTAGGTCGGTGAAGAATTGATTTTAAAGGGTAGGAAGTGAGCACCGTTATCGAATGTTCTTGGAAGTAAGGACGTAATTTCCGAGCTGCGATAATGAGGGCGTAAGCTAATTTCTCCATCGGTGGATATCGCAGCTCAGCTTCATGTAGTGCTTTACTGACGTAGTAAATTGGATATTGTTAATGTCCTTCTTCTCGAATAAGGACAACACTGATAGCAGTGTCACTTACTCCCAGGTATAAGTATAGCATTTCTTCAGGTACTCGTTTATGTAAAGTCGGTGTTTGAAGGAGTATTTCTTTGATCTTTTCCAGAGTTTGTTGACATTCTCTGGTCCATTCGAAGTGTTTTACCTTCTTTATTGACTCAAAGAAAGGTCTACATCGGTCTGTTGACTTTGATATAAACCGATTTAAAGCAGCAAGTCGGCCGGTAAGAGCTTGAACACCTTTGACTGATGTGGGAGGTGTTAAGTGTTAGAGTAGGGTACCCGGCGTTCCAATCTAATTGGACGTATTCTACTTGTAAATACAGTCTATTGGAATTATATTATGAATAAGGCATTTCTTTATCTTAAGAGAAAGCATTTATCTTATAATTGCACTTAAGATAAAATCCCTAGATCACTTATGGTTATAAGGTATGGTTGCGCATAGAGATGGTGATCATGGAACATACCTTGAAAGCCGTGATCTTAAATACAGTTCCAAGTCGATGGATGTTTCGAGATGGGATATCGAATAATCCATAAAAGACTTGCACATAGTTTGTATGCTTGTTGGACAAGAATGTTGCATTCCATCAACATTAGCGTAAGACGTAAGTACATTTATGTGGGTGCTTGTTAGAGAACAAGTTCACTGAACATGACCGTATGAAAATTCTTAATGAAGAATTTATTCAGTCGAATAAGAATTTTCATGTTACAATAGTACATGACTAATCCTAAGACTTGAGGCACAATGGTAACTTTGTGCATATTACATTCTACTTTGATTTATCCTTTTGGTAGCTAGCACTATCGTTTAAAGGGATAAGTTGGGTATTATGTTAATATGTATGGAAGTTTGTTAGTGGCCAATAAAGGATTCGACACTTATGAAGATAAGTGAATTTCCTATGTGTTTCATAGTTATTAATCCAAAGTCCTTGGCCAAGGCAGAGATGAATAGTGATTCATAACCGGGTTAATAAACATGAAATAGAATCATAGTTATTAAGTCAATTTGGGTTTCGACAAAATCATACCCAAGACTTAATCGGGAAATTAGATGTCGAAAGGATTTTACATGTATGGAGTTGTAATCGGAATAGGTTTACTCGCTATTCACTTAATACTAGATTCATGCTACTTGCTAGGTGTTACCATGATATGTGGGTTCATAAATTAAAGGGTTAATTCATGAATAAGAGTTAATAAGATTTAACTCAAATTACAAAGTGTTGTAAACCCACTACTAGTATTAAGGTGAACCTAAAAGGTCACACTAATTATGAACAAAGGTAAAGATTGTATTTCTAATGGTTAGAATTAATTGATAAATATCTAATTTGATTAGATATCAATTAAAGGAATATATTAATCAATAAGATTGATTAATTACATTTTGGATATTACTTTAGTAATTAAGGTAATTACTAAATTAATAAAGTTGAATTTTAAAATAGGATTTTAAATTTCAAAAATCCAAAATAATAATAATATGATTATTATAATATTGGGAAAATGATATAATAATAAAGTCTTGAGAAAGATTCTCAAGATTTATTATCCAATTATTATTTATATCTTTAAATATGATTTAAGGATTAAAATAATAAATATGATTATAATAAAATGGTTGTTGATGGTTGTTTGAACTACTTAACATATCTTATTATTTTCAAAGTCAAAAGTTAGTAAATACTATTTAAATAAAATTTGATTTTATTTAATATTACTAAATGTTGATTATTTTATGCTAAAATGTTTAGTATAAATATATGCAAAATGGTTTTGCATTTAAGTGAAGTTTTTGATCCTAAATTTCTAAGTGTTAGAAAGAGAAGAAAGTGTTCTTCATAAAACTTCAAGAAAGAGTTCTTAAAATTCCCAAATAAAATTCATAAATATTCCTATACAAGAAAACCGAGTCTTTTCTACTAGCGAAGGAAAGTCGTCGGAACCGGGCTTCATAGGGTGGATACGTTTAGAGGGAAGACACTTGGATTCCTCTAGCGAGTAACCTCAAGTCGTTGAAGTTACAACCGGGAACCGATTCCCTCATCCATCATCAATAGTGAAGGAGTTCAAGACATTCGGTAAATATTTTTACTAGTATTTACTTTATAGTAACAAATCAAAATTTGTATATGATGCATGTTTTAAAGATGACGATCAGTTAATTCGCAATTAGTATGTACGGGTGTTGTATTTATACGATAAATACTTACTTTAAAAATTTTAAATTCCGCTGCGTACAGCCCGTACGGTACTATCGAACCCAACAGTGGTATCAGAGCCACGGTTATCGTCTTTAAAACAGATTTTGATTTGTTAAGACTTATGAGATAAGCAATATAATTAATTTTTTATATGATAAAAATATTAATTATAAAATTAAAAATCGTTTTTAAGCCACACGAGTCGTGTGACCTTGTCACACGAGTCGTGTGGCATGAAGAAAAATTTTGATTTTAGCTTCGTGATTTTCACACGAGTCGTGTGACCTTGTCACACGAGTCGTGTGAGCTCACACGAGTCGTGTGACGAGCCACACGAGTCGTGTGAGTCTGGGAAAAATTTTGATTTTCAATTCGTATTTTTCACACGAGTCGTGTGATAAGATCACACGGGTCGTGTGACCCTCACACGAGTCGTGTGACTCATAAATTGATATTTTATGTTCATTTCATTAGATGAATGTTTTAGGGATGATCATGAGCCTCATATTCATTATGTTTGAATGGATGTTTTCATTTTCAATATGATTGAATGAATGAATGGATGTTTAATTATGTTTTCAATATGATTGAAGAAATGTAATTTATCGAGACCTGCGAGTCTCTTGAGATGAAATTTGTAAAATTTTAAATTTTGTATCGTTAGAGATTAGATCAAGGTGGAGACCGTTCGATGACAAAGGCCCACGCATGTGTGGGTAATTTTACAAGTTGTAATCTCGAAGGCCTGTGCTTGTACGGGTAGATAGAATAAATGTAATAGAAGTAGTTCTACTATTTGTTTTATCACGTACATATGCATAGATCCATTTTGGCTCGAATGGATCGAATAGGAAAGGACATGATCATCCCACCATGCATTAGATGTATGTTAGGTTTATTTACGCTTTCGTTTCATTAGATGACTGAAACTGGTAAATAAACGTAAAGATGGTAATCGATGAGATCAAGGAACCCAAACGGATTAATTTGATTAATTCCATATCAAATCAATAATGGATAAAAATAAGTTGGAACTTATTAATCCAGGCCTTCCATCAAAAGTAGATGACATGAGATGCTACGATGTTTTATCATTGGCCACGAGTCGTGGGATGATTCTATGTCGAAAGCTGTGAACTCTATTAAATATATTGATATTCGTGAGACGGATTCCTCTTTGTGTTGGCCATGAGTCGTGGGACACTCTGGTGGGCCGTTATCATGAAAGTTTTGATGGGTTTGATTTGACACCGAGTAATATATATGGAGTCATAAAATTGAGGTATATAAGGAAAGGTGAGGCAAAACATCTTGAAGGTTGTATAGAGATACAATTGTCAAAAAGTTGACTACCGATAAAATTGTTTCATGGTGGCATCATAAAATTGGGACATGAAATATTTTTATTGGACTTCAAGCCCACTATGAAAATAATGATTTTCATAATTATAATGAGGTTCTAATTAAATTAGTGGGAGACATTTAATGTTAAAGACCTAATATTAAATGAATATAAATTCCATAGTCTAATTATTTTCTGCTTCGTTTGTTATTTTTGTAGATCAAACTACTAAAATGGCTAAGAATCCAATCGCGAGTATCCTTGATCATAATAAATTAACTGGTCCCAACTTCAATGATTGGTTGAGGAACCTAAAGATTGTTCTTCAGTCTGAGAAGCGAGAGTATGTTTTGGAAACAGCTCCTCCTCCTCCACCGGAGGATCAGACTGCTGAAGAGTATGGAGCCTACTTGCGTCATGTTGATGACAATCTCCAAGCTCGGTGCTACATGCTAGCATCAATGTCTAATGAGCTACAGAGACAGAACGAATTACTGAATAATGCTTCTGAAATCCTAACTCACCTGCAAGAGTTGTATGGTGATCGGACGCGACAAATTAGATATCAGATATCTAAAGAGCTTTTCAGGTGTCGTATGACCGAGGGCTCTTCAGTTCATGATCATGGACTGAAGATGATAGCTCTTGTGGAAAGACTCGAATCACTTGGAGTCATTATGGATAATGAACTCTATGTGGATTTATTGTTGCAATCTCTGCCAGCGTCATTCGATAACTTTGTCGTTAACTACAACATGCATAATATGGAAACTGATCTTCCAGGATTATTAAACATGTTGAAGACGGCTGAGTCCACCATTAAAAAGGACAAGCCGGTACTTCTTGTTGGATCCACTTCCGGATCAAAGGCTACTAAGTCTAAGAAAAGGAAGGGGAAGGGAAAGGTTCCCAATAAGCCCAACAAGAAGGCATATAATGATAAAGGGAAGAACAAACAGAAGGTTAATTCTCAGGCCGATCATGAATGTTTTCATTGTGGCAAAACTGGGCACTGGAAGAGGAACTGCAAGGAGTATCTTGCTAGTCTGAAAAGTTCAGGTATTTATTTTGTTGAAGTTAACTTGTCTGTTAACGATTCTTCTTGGGTATTGGATACCGGCTGTGGCTCACATATTTGCAATGATTTGCAGATGATGGCAAGAAGTAATATGCTAGATGGTGAAGAAACAATCCTAAGGATGGGCAATGGGGCAAGAGTTGCTGCTAAAGCTATTGGGACTGTTTATCTAGCATTGAATAATGATGTAAAGATTTGTCTATCAAACTGTTTGTATGTTCCGGATTTAATAAAAAACATTATTTCTATTCCAATATTGGATAAGGAAGGTTTTAAGTTTGTCATTGAAAATGGAAAATGTTCTATTTTCAAAGACACAACTTTTATTTATTCTGGAAATTTGACAAATGGGTTGTATACCATTACACCACAAAGTCCCATCCTAACCATTCAACAAAATAAAAGGAAATTAGATAATCATAGTTCATTCACAATTTGGCATGCTAGATTAGGTCATATATCCGAAAAACGGATTCACAAATTGGGACCTAAACTCGACCTTAGGGGAGAGGATAGGTTGCCTACATGTGAGTCATGTCTTAAAGGTAAAATGACTAAATCACCATTTGTTGGACAAGTGGAGCGAGCTAAAGGTTTGTTGGATTTGATCCATACAGATGTTTGTGGACCACTAAACGTTAGTGCAATGGGGAACTATCACTATTTCATAACCTTCACTGATGATTATTCACGGTATGGTTATGTTTACCTATTGAGGTACAAATCTGAAGTATTTGAAAAGTTCAAAGAATTCAGAAATGAAGTGGAGAAACAAATTGGTAGAAATATTAAAGTTCTTCGATCAGATCGAGGAGGTGAATATTTGACTAATGAGTTTCTTGATTATTTAAAAGATAATGGGATTGTCTCACAGTGGACGCCTCCTGGAACTCCACAACTCAATGGGGTTTCAGAAAGGAGGAATCGAACATTGTTGGACATGGTTCGATCGATGATGAGTACCACTGATCTACCTCTTTCATTCTGGGGCTATGCCTTAGAAACAGCAGCATATATTTTGAATAGAGTGCCAAGTAAAGCTGTACCCAGCACACCTTATGAGATATGGTGTGGTAAATCACCCTCATACAAATATTTACGAGTATGGGGTTGTACTGCTTATGTAAAGCAGTTAGTGGGAGGTAAGTTGGATATGAGATCCATCTTATGTAAATTTGTGGGGTATCCTAGAGAGTCTATTGGATACTATTTCTATGATCCCTCTGAACAAAAGGTGTTTGTTTCGAGGAATGCTGTATTCTTAGAGAAAGATTTTATCTCAAAGAATAGCGGAGTCATAGAACTTAATGAAGAACAACCACAAATTCCACTAAGTACCACGGAAAACATACCAGTAGAGACTGGACCATCTAAAACACAACCTCTTCGGAGATCCGAAAGGGTTTCTAGGGCGCCTGAAAGGCTATACCTATTGTCAAAAGACAATGAAGAGGGATTCCTTTTGGATAATGATCCAATAAGCTATGATGAGGCAATGTTGGACATTGACTCAGATAAATGGCAAGAAGCTATGCAATCCGAAATAGATTCCATGTATTCAAACAAAGTATGGACTTTGGTTGATCCACCACAGGGTATTGTACCCATAGGTTGTAAATGGGTTTACAAGCGAAAACGTGGTGTAGATGGAGAAGTAAATACTTTTAAAGCAAGACTGGTTGCTAAAGGTTATACTCAAAAACAAGGTGTTGATTATGAGGAAACTTTTTCACCAGTAGCAATGCTTAAATCTATTCGGATATTGCTAGCCATAGCTGCGTATTATGACTACGAGATATGGCAAATGGATGTGAAAACTGCTTTTCTTAATGGAAATATTAAGGAAGACATTTATATGAAACAACCGCAAGGTTTCATATCCAATGGGAGTGAACAAATGGTTTGTAAACTTCAAAGGTCTATTTATGGACTTAAACAAGCTTCGAGGAGTTGGAATATTCGGTTTGATGAAACGATCAAAACGTTTGATTTTCATAAGAATCCGGATGAACCATGTGTTTATAAGAAGGTTAGTGGGAGTGCAGTTACATTTGTTGTTCTATATGTTGATGACATCCTACTCATTGGGAATGATGTAGGGATGTTGCAGTCAACTAGGACATGGTTGTCAAAACAGTTTTCCATGAAAGACTTGGGAGAAGCATCCTTTATCCTAGGGATAAAAATCTATAGGGATAGATTTAAACGGATGATCGGACTATCCCAGTCGACGTACATAAATAAGGTGCTACAACGGTTTAGCATGGAAGAATCCAAACGAGGATATATTCCAATGAGTCATGGGATTTCTCTTTCTAAGACGATGTCTCCAAAGACACCTGAAGAAAGAGAACGGATGAGTCATATACCTTATGCATCAGCTATTGGTAGCATTATGTATGCAATGTTATGTACAAGACCTGATGTGGCTCATGCACTTAGTGTAACGAGCAGATATCAGTCTAATCCAGGTGAAGAACACTGGAAAGCCGTTAAGATGATTCTTAAGTACTTACGAAGGACTAAGGATATCTTTATGGTATACGGCAATGGAGAACTGAAACTAGAAGGCTTTACTGATTCTGGTTTTCAGTCCGATAAAGACGACTATAAATCCATGTCTGGATACTTATTTACTCTGAATGGAGCAGCAGTTAGTTGGAAAAGTTCCAAACAAGAAACAATTGCTGACTCTACGACAGAGGCTGAATATATTGCTGCATCTGATGCTGCAAAAGAAGCTGTTTGGATAAGGAACTTTATCCAAGGGTTGGGTGTAGTACCATCCGTTGTTGATCCAATAATGATTTATTGTGATAACAATGGGGCTATTGCGCAAGCAAAGGAGCCAAGATCTCATCAAAAATCCAAACACATTATGAGGCGATACCATTTGATTAGAGAAATCATTGGTAGAGGCGATGTCGTGATGGAGCGAGTCGACTCAGCAGAAAATATAGCAGACCCCTTAACTAAACCCTTATCACAGAAAGTGTTCGAAGGACATCTTGAGAAGATGGGTCTTAGATACATGAGTGATTGGAACTAGGGCAAGTGGGAGATTGTTAGAGTAGGGTACCCGGCGTTCCAATCTAATTGGACGTATTCTACTTGTAAATACAGTCTATTGGAATTATATTATGAATAAGGCATTTCTTTATCTTAAGAGAAAGCATTTATCTTATAATTGCACTTAAGATAAAATCCCTAGATCACTTATGGTTATAAGGTATGGTTGCGCATAGAGATGGTGATCATGGAACATACCTTGAAAGCCGTGATCTTAAATACAGTTCCAAGTCGATGGATGTTTCGAGATGGGATATCGAATAATCCATAAAAGACTTGCACATAGTTTGTATGCTTGTTGGACAAGAATGTTGCATTCCATCAACATTAGCGTAAGACGTAAGTACATTTATGTGGGTGCTTGTTAGAGAACAAGTTCACTGAACATGACCGTATGAAAATTCTTAATGAAGAATTTATTCAGTCGAATAAGAATTTTCATGTTACAATAGTACATGACTAATCCTAAGACTTGAGGCACAATGGTAACTTTGTGCATATTACATTCTACTTTGATTTATCCTTTTGGTAGCTAGCACTATCGTTTAAAGGGATAAGTTGGGTATTATGTTAATATGTATGGAAGTTTGTTAGTGGCCAATAAAGGATTCGACACTTATGAAGATAAGTGAATTTCCTATGTGTTTCATAGTTATTAATCCAAAGTCCTTGGCCAAGGCAGAGATGAATAGTGATTCATAACCGGGTTAATAAACATGAAATAGAATCATAGTTATTAAGTCAATTTGGGTTTCGACAAAATCATACCCAAGACTTAATCGGGAAATTAGATGTCGAAAGGATTTTACATGTATGGAGTTGTAATCGGAATAGGTTTACTCGCTATTCACTTAATACTAGATTCATGATACTTGCTAGGTGTTACCATGATATGTGGGTTCATGAATTAAGGGGTTAATTCTTGAATAAGAGTTAATAAGATTTAACTCAAATTACAAAGTGTTGTAAACCCACTACTAGTATTAATAGTGAACCTAAAAGGTCACACTAATTATGAACAAAGGTAAAGATTGTATTTCTAATGGTTAGAATTAATTGATAAATATCTAATTTGATTAGATGTCAATTAAAGGAATATATTAATCAATAAGATTGATTAATTACATTTTGGATATTACTTTAGTAATTAAAGTAATTACTAAATTAATAAAGTTGAATTTTAAAATAGGATTTTAAATTTCAAATCCAAAATAATAATAATATGATTATTATAAGATTGGGAAAATGATATAATAATAAAGTCTTGAGAAAGATTCTCAAGATTTATTATCCAATTATTATTTATATCTTTAAATATGATTTAAGGATTAAAATAAGAAATATGATTATAATAAAATGGTTGTTAATGGTTGTTTGAACTACTTAACATATCTTATTATTTTCAAAGTCAATGGTTAGTAAATACTATTTAAATAAAATTTGATTTTATTTAAATATTACTAAATATTGATTATTTTATGCTAAAATGTTTAGTATAAATAGATGCAAAATGTTTGCAAAGATGTGAAGTGATTTTGTGAGAAAATCAAAGAGAGAAGAAAGTGTTCTTCATATATTTCAAGAAAGTGTTCTTGATAATTCCCAAATTATGTCTATATATATATATTCCTATACAAGAAAACCGAGACATTTCTACTAGCGAAGAAAGGTCGTCGGAACCGGGCTTCATAGGGTGGATACGATTAGAGGGAAGACATTTGGATTCCTAAAGCGAGTAACCTCAAGCCGTTGAAGTTACAACCGGGAACCGATTCCCACAATCCACATCTTTGTTGAAGGAGTTCAAGACACTCGGTAAATATTTCGTATTAGTATTTACTTTATTATAACAAATCAAAATTTGTATATGATGCATATTTTAAAGATGACGATCTGTTAATTCGCAATTAGTATGTACGGGTGTTGTATTTATACGAT
The DNA here is from genome assembly GCA_008636005.1 of Striga asiatica. NCBI lineage: Eukaryota > Viridiplantae > Streptophyta > Magnoliopsida > Lamiales > Orobanchaceae > Striga > Striga asiatica. Next base: position 510,488 of record BKCP01004113.1, read on the forward strand.
AAATACTTACTTTAAAAATTTTAAATTCCGCTGCGTACAGCCCGTACGGTACTAACGAACCCAACATTAAGTCCATAATGGCTTTTATTTTCAAGGGATTAGCTTCAATACCTCGCTGAGTCACGATATATCCCAATAATTTACCAGAACCGACTCCGAAAGTGCATTTTTTTGGATTCAGCACCATGGAATAATCCCTGAGGATGTTGAACATTTCTTGCAGATGATTAACATGATCGACAGCGTGAACCGACTTGACTAACATGTCGTCGACATAAACTTCCATGGTATGCCCAATGATCTTGGCAAACATTTTGTTAACCAGCCTTTGATATGTGGCCCCGGCGTTTTTAAGACCAAATGGCATCATTGTATAACAATATAGACCTCGAGCAGAATAAAAAGATGTATGTTCTGCTTCTTCGGGATCCATTGGAATTTGGTTATAGCCTGAGTATGCGTCCATAAAGCTCATTAATTCATGTCCAGCAGTTGCATCCACCATATAATCAATATGTGGTAGCGGATAACTATCTCTTGGACAGGCCTTATTCAAGTCGGAAAAGTCGATACAGAGTCGCCATGCTCCAGAACTCTTCTTTACCAGAACTGGATTAGATACCCAAGTCGGGTATTTAGTTTCTTAAATGAACTTGTTATCGATCAAATTTTGAACTTCCTCTTCAAGAGCCTTCTGTCGGTCTGGACCGAGTTTATGTCGTTTCTGAACCACCGGTTTAATAGTCGGATCCAGATTAAGTCGGTGCGAAGCCACATGGGGGTCAATTCCCTTCATATCTTCATGTTTCCAGGCGAATACGTCTAAATTTGCCTTAAGAAACTGGATGAGTTGAGTTCGTATTGGTTCCTTAAGGTTGGCCCCAATCCGAAGTGACATATCGCGAATAGGATCATCAATAAAAATTATTTCAATTTCTTCTGATGGTTCAGCCCGGTCGAGTTTGTTTTTCTCTTTAAATTGAGCACGGGGATCAAGTTCGTCTTCTTCACGGACTGGTTCTTTTCCTGGACGTCTTCCACGATCTCGAGTTAAATCACCATGGAATTTCATATTTGAAATTTCTGACTTCTTGGATGATTCAATTTCCATCTCGGTAATCAAAGGTACCGACTTCTCGAGAATTGAGAATTTTTCCCGTTCTTCCTGGACGTTTCTGTCATATGTATCGGAGAAGGTGGTTCATGCCAAGGCTTGACCCATACCATTCCACGAGCTTCATATTGGTCTCCATAATGGGTTCCTTCTCCGTTGTTTGTGGGAAATTTCAAAGCGTAATGGAATATCGAGACAGCTGCACGAAGTTTATATAGAGCTGTTCTTCCCACAATGGCATTACATTCGTTTTTAAGATCCATCACCTTAAATGTCTCCATGATAACTTTGGAGGCCTGCCCAGGAATCCCAAACCGAATTGGCATAGTTATTTCTCTACGAGTTGATGTGATTGTTCCGTTAAAACCTTGTACTTGATCTTTACAAGGTTTTAACTCGGCTGGATAATTACCCATTTGCTCAAACGTGCGGAGCATTAAAATACTTGAATATGCTCCTGTATCAACCATTATTCGATGTACTGGTATCCCGAAAATTGGTGTCGTGATCACGAGAGGATCAGAGTGTCGGTGAGCAAAATAGCTAGCATCATCCACATTGAAGGTAATCGGACAATTATTCCGAGCATTAATTCTATCTTGGAGGTCGGTTGCTATGACAGTTTTACCCGAGTTATAAGCTTGTCGAGCATAAGCTTTCATTTGCCGACGTGATTCAAAGGATTTACCGCAACTGTTATTAACTCGGGGGATATTATAAAAACCAGGAGGATTAGAATATCCACTTCGTTGGGTCATTGCAGTTTTTGTCGAAGATGAAGAATCGTTCTCCTCCGTAATTAGACTGAAAGCGGAACGAAGAAGCAAGTCCTCTTCTTAAGCCTATCCATTTGCTGGTTCCCCGCCTTGGATGTCTTGCTTTGAATAATTAAGCTTGCAATCTCTTCATCACTCCGTGAACGGAATTTCTGGATTTTCGAATTACGAGTTAACTGCTGTCCCTGAAGGATATGTTTGCCAAGTTTCACTCTCGTCGCAGCCGTGCTGACTGCTTCTGCCCAGAACATCTTGGGCAGTCCGCTCAGGGTGCCTGAAGGTAGCTCGACCTCTAAGGCGGAACGCTCCCCTAGGGTTCAACATGTATACTTTTTTTTCACCTTGTCTAATACGTTTCGGATTAATTGGACAATCATCATCTTCGCCATCATCTGGGGGTTCTGGCAATCTGCCTTTCCGTTTATAATCAACATTCTTGGAGAATCTTTGACTTGAGGGTGTCCAATAAGCCGCAGTAAGGCAGAGAGTAAGCCCAGACATTCATCAGTATCATGCCCCGCCGACTTGTGATATGAACAGTATTTCATTTTGTCAAGGTTTTCTTCCGGAGTCCTCACAGGTCGGGGGTCGGGAAGAATTCCCTTTCCTTTCAACTCTTCAAATATGGTAGCAGCTCCAGCTGAAAAGACCGTCTGATAGATGGATTTGACCTCATTAAGATATTTAGCTCTGGCTTCTTGCACCTCAGATTTTTTGGAATTTCCGAACCGAGATTGGTTTGGTTTGAAGAACTTATTCTTCTTCTTTTTGGATTCTTGTTCTGCTCCCAACTTATTAGAAGAAAAGTCGAAAGTAGGAACCGACATCGATTCTTCAGCTATAATGTGCTGCTGAGCTTGAGCTAAAAAATCTTGAAATGAAGTCGGTTTATTCTGATAAATACTTCAGCGAAACAAGGAATTTGGCTTTAATCCGACTATGGCCGTGACCAGCAACGTTTCAAAATGACATTGCTCCATATTTTGTACTCGTTCATTAAACCGAGTAATATAGTCTTTAACGCTCTTGTTGTCATTTTGTACGATATTGGCAATAGACTCCTTCGGGATTAGAGATACCTGAGCCCCGATGAAATAAGATCGGAAAGCTGTTCTCAATTGTTGCCACTTTGATATTGAACATCGGGGTAAAGAGTGGTACCATTTTTGAGCACAAGGTCCCAAAGTTAAAGAAAACATCCGACATCTGAGTGCGTCGGTTGCTCCATGAAGATCCATCCACGAGGTGTATTGACCGAGATGTGCATCTGGATACGAGGTACCATCATAAAGGCTAATCTGAGGGACTTTGACTTTGGAAGGGAGTGGTTCCATTGTCAAATGAGGAGCCAAGGGAGTCTCGGCTTCTAGATAGACATTCTCTGAGATAGGAATCCTTTGTAGGGATTTCTCAGGAATATCTTGTCGAGTTTCTAACTCAGCAATCCTCTTCCTTAACATTTCCAAGTCTTCTGACTCACGCCTTAGACGGTTCCTTTCGATTGTATGACGTAATTCATTGTTCTCACGTCTGAACCGATTTTATTCAATTGTGTGACGTAAGTCAGACTGTCGATCATGTTGTGAAGTTTCCGGAGATAGAGACACCGGTTGTTGTTGACGACGCCTAGAATGACTTTCAGCAGTAGTTTCTGGTCGAACTCCCTCCATGGGACGACCGTCGACAGGAATTACACCACGATTGTGAATGGCAATATTTCGTTGCGACTCAGGTGTTCGTGGTTGAGAATTTGCATGAGACGTAGTAGGAATATTATGTTGTTGAACAGGCGACGTCTGTTGCCTAATTGGAGGATTTGAAGCATGAGCTTGACTAGGAACCGTCATAGTTGGTCCTGTTCTTGTCCGTGCCATGAAATTAGATAGATTTCTAAGAAACTTTGGATCTTGGAAGAGAACAGAGTAGTCTATCGTCCTAGATGGCACAGTTGTGTTGTTAGTTGTATGAGCAGGATGACGATTGGTTCCAAGATCTGGATTTCGTTCTTGTCGCCCAGAACTTGACATAGTGATAATACGTGTATGAAAGTATAATTTACTCATGTATCTAGTAGATCAAAAAAGTTGGCGAAGGCAGGTGCGCCGCCCTTCCTCTAGCGCCAAACTGTTGTTGTACGTAATTAACAACTAAAAATCACAAACAGCGAAGTGTGTTTAAACAAAAATAAACGTAGAATTGGACTTTATTGATATGTTCACAAGAGTACAAGAAGTCGGTTTTTTATTCTTGACCGAGATCATTTCAAGTCCGTGTACAATGTGCAGAAAAAAAAAAAAAAAAGTCCCTCTACAACCATAAATTCTGTTATTTATAGTACGGTTACTTTTGTCTTTTTGTCTGAGGTAGATAAGATCGCATTTAATGTTGAGCAACTTCAATTAGACGGTGTGTAGTGGAATGAGGAAACATCAATGATTGCTTCTTGTTTTGATGGCCTAATCGAATGGATACAACTCCTTTTGCTTGAAAATTTGATCTCCTCGGATGTCGGATGAATAGATAATATTTTGAAGATCATATTCATGATGTCGGTGAAGTCGGTTATCGGCTTCTGATAAGTTGTCAGTTGTCGGTTTTTACTTTGTTGATCATCTAGACGTCGGTTTGACCATCAAGAAGTCGGTAATTAATTGGTATGGTACCGACTTGAGCCAAGAAGCTATTTTTGAAGGACCATTGATCGAACGAGGCGATTAGTCTTCAACTCTAATCTTATGAAACCAAGTCGGTCATCAACAATGTTATTGGACATACTGCACATTATTGACTAACGGGTTGCACTTTTGTGTTAGAGAGATTGTACCTTAGCATAACAAATGCACTTGTTAATTAAATTAATAAAATAAAATATAAATAAAAAATTATAAATACTAAATATGTTTTTATAATAAACAATATTTTATTTCAATTATATTTGTGAATTCCGTTAACCAATCACGAAATATTTTGGTTCAAATTTTAATTTGATTCGAGATAAAAGTTAGATCGATTGAGACTGCACAATAACGATCAAAACCGTGTACATTATGGTTATACCAATTGCACATTAATGACTGTCAGACTACACAACAAAAAATGCACTAAAAACTTTGGTTCAAATAATTATATTTCAGTACGATTTTTTTTATTTTTTTTGAACTCGGTTATTTTTACAAAAAAAAACATAATGTTGGACTAAATGCACATTAATGCGTTCGAGAATACACGTTACTATAACATTGTACATTTTCACATATATTAAAATTTCAGATATTTTGGTTCGGTTTCAGCCTTAGTTACAAAATCAAAAACATAAAAATAAAAAATAAAAATAAAATAACAATATAAAAAAGAATATTTATATTTTATCTATACGTATTATTAATTTTCATCAAATAACAATATACAATATTTAATTAAAAATATAGATACCAAATATAGTTTATTGTATAAATAATTTGATAAATGTAAAATAATGTTGATTGAAGTACATATTAAAAAAATGGGTAAATAATTTTTTCCAACCTGTACTATACGTGTTTTTGTGATTTTCAACCTAAAGTATTTTTTGTTGTAAAATGCAACCTGAACTACATATATACAATTATTTGCACGTTCGACTACTTTTTGACCGTCTGATCATCTGCAAAAAAGGACACGTGTATGGTCAAAATGTGGTCGAGCGTGCAAATAGTGACTGTATATGTAGTTCAGGTTGCATTTTACAACAAAAAATACTTTAGGTTGAAAATCCCAAAAGCACGTATAGTACTGGTTGGAAAAAATTATTTACCCTAAAAAAATGTCTAATATTCAAATGCACATAAAAATATATTGAACACCACACTACACAATTAATGTCAACAGCTCCCGACAAAATATTACACAAGATAAATTTTGAAAAACAGATCTACATAATAAACTAATATCAATCTCATCAGCTATACACAAAAAAATACAAACATTCTAACGTACACAAATTTCAGTATTGCACTTTATATACAACACGTTGCACTTTATACAACAATACAGTGCACTTTATATCACAATATGATGCACTTTATAAACAACACGTTGCACGTACCAAAATAGACTAAATATGCTAAACAATCGAATAATATTACGCAGGATAAAATTTTAAAAAATAGATCCACATAATAATTTAATATAAATCTCATCAGATATACACAAAAAAACACAAACATGCTAACGTACAAAAAATTCAATATTGCACTTTATATACCGACATGTTGCACTTTATACAACAATACGGTGCACATTATATAACAACATGTTGCACCTTATAAACAACACGTTGCACGTTCCAAAATAGACTAAATCGGTTAATCAATCGAATAATATTAATTGGTTAAATGTCGAATTTCTTTTTTTTTTTAATAGACAAAATAATATAACATGCCGAACTATATGAAGAGTATTACATATTTATTTTTTATATTAGTTTATGAAAAAAATTACTATTTTTGTATATACAAATTTTATATATTGCGGTTGCACATTAGGGTTATACAGATTGCACATAAATGCATACCATATTGCACAAAATCGAACGAGAAACTGCGAACATAAATTTTAATAGTTCGGTCAGTCGATTCGACCAAATCGACCGGTGAACAATATTGTGAATTCCGTAGTGTGTTAACATTTTTGCATTATTTGTCTTTTTCTAAAAAAAATAAATAAATTAATATGCACATACACACTCAGTATTGTGTGCTCTTTTTATCATTATTGTGCATTTTAACATATTTATTATAAATTACGCATTTGACCCGTGAACCAAATTGCTATATACCAAACTTTTGAGAATTGCAACTAAGCCCATACGAGTCATCGAATTTTCAATTTGAAGGCCCAAAAATTGAAATTGGATCTGCTGCAACATCACCCTCCTCCGCGAGCCACGCCGCCATTGTTCATCCCGCCGCCCGATCTATGTCGCCGGAGAAGACCCTCGCCCGGGAAGAAGACGCCTGATGTCAAAATTCAAGTTGTACCTCCTCGAAATCGACTATGGCACCGAGGCCCGACAATCAAATTACAGAACGACGAGTCGTACGAGAATCTGCCGGCGACGTTCGAAGACGGCGGCATTCTCTGTCACGAAGGCGGCGGCGTGCGTTAGTCGGGCATTATTTACGGCGACATCCACGACGGCAGCTGGACCTCCTACGCGGCCAAAGGGATGGTGACGGACGTCGTAATATATGGAAGAGGGCGGCAGCGTCGATATTAGTGGTGGAACTGATGGCTGCCGGCGGTGGAATTAACGAGCTCACGGCGAAGCAGATCTATGTGTGTTCTGTTCGTGTGCGTGTGTCATGTGTAAGAAAAAGTGTGTGTTTGTGTGTGAGAGAGGGTGATGGTGGGTGGGATGGGTGGGATCCACGTGGGTGGATGAGGGGAGAGTTGAAATGTCCATTTTGTCCTTACATAATGGTTAATTGTATATGATTATCCCAACATGTTCATTCATTTACCGTATTGCCACCCTATGTTTGACTTTATCATGACCATTGACTTGATGAATCCAATGGCCTACAATCATTCTCATTTCTCGCATTAAGAGTCATTCTCATATGATCTCTCCTCTATATATATAATTAGAAATCTAAATTGCAATTGATGTGATTTTAAAAATTATATAATAATAATTAGTAATTATATTCTCATTCACGAGATCCATGAGATAAATCTTTAGAGCATCTTTAGCCATGATACTTTATAAACCTCCATAAACCTCACTTTTACACTTTCCAACACGCCACATCATCCAAAACTTCATCCTTACTCCCACACTCATAAACCTCCAATAACAATAAATCTCATAAACCTACTTTTTAATGGGTCCCACATGTTTTCCACTTATTTTTAATTAATATTATACTTTTATATTTTCAATAATATTTTAAAAATACAACTCCACTTTTTATTTTAATTCAATCTAAATACTTCATATATTTATTATAAATATATATCAAAGCATAATATAATTATATATAATTATATTATATTATTTATAATTATAGAGTAATAATTACATAACGATGTAAAATTTTATTTAAAAAATTACGAAACATAGAAATTATAGTGTTGAAAACTAAAGTTAAATTTTTATTTATAATTTGTAAATAAAGACAAGGAAAAAATTGCCAAAAGTCAAATTTACAAATAGAATATGTGAACAAATAAAAATAAAATTAACAAAACAAGCATAACAAAAATTAACATAAAAAATAATATAAATGCAAATCCAATAAATAAAAAAAGAAATATTAATTTTAAACTAGAGGGGAACAATTGGGCAGAGTGGGCCAACTACTCCCTCACATGAGTTTATGTGCGTGGGGTGCACACACAAAATTTAAAGTGGACTTGGACACAACATTCTCGGCACTCTCTATTCCTTGCTCTCGTATTCTTTTTTTAATAATTATTTTTGTGAGATTTAATGGGGATTTGAAATTGTAAGGGCAACTTCCTAAAAAATTCCCAAGACCCTTTTCAATTTCCTCCTCAATCCCTAGGCCTTTTTTTCTTCCTCCTAACTCCCTACCCCTCTAATCATGTTCCACTTAAATCCCTAGTGTTAAATTAAATAAAAAAGAAAACAAGTTATGACATCATCCCCACTACAAGGTAATATTACATATTATTTTATTATACATTTTCCTTTTCTTATACCTATATTTTTCTTTTTTCTTTATTTGATTTTTTTGAAGCTTCTTCCCCACACATCTCTCCTCTCTCCCGTCCCCCTCCATTCCCCATGTGATTCCGACGTCAAATTTGTACGGCCAAAAATTCATTTTTTCCGGCAACATTCGAGCTTTTTCCGGCCAAAATTTGAAGTAGTAAGTAATATATGTATTATATGAGCATTTTGGAGTCCAAAAATCATGTTTAATTCGTATATATTTGGTTAATTTGTTAAGAATTGAATTTTGAAAATTGTTGTTCATATTTACCCTAAATCAATTAAATTGATCAAAATCTCTTATTTCTTGTTTATGTATACGAAATTGATGCTATTGTTAGGTTATTTAATGTGTTATTCACCCTAAAACAAGAAAATAAGGTGGGAATGATCACTGTACCACTACTATTGATTATTGTACCTCTGTTTGTATGTATATAGTACCACTTTAATACTATTTTGTACCATATTTTTCTGGGAAATGTGAAGTTTTTTTTTTATTTTTATTTATCCAATTATTGTTAGATACATGGAAGGGGCACAAGTGATATACTAGTGAGTTGTACGTACAAGAATGAATTGTTTGTGTTCTTTATGCACATTGGATCAACGCTTGACGAAGTGTACACTCTCGTATCAAAGAGGTGGCCGAACGTTAATTTCGAATCCGTCGTGCTATGCTATATTGCGCCAAAGGAAAAAAAGAGTGTTAGTTTGTTGGATGATGAGGATATGAAGAACATGATTCGGTTACATGTTTTTTGATAAATAAATATTGTAGAGACAATTGTCATTTAAAGAAATGAAAGATGATGGAGTTCAATCCAAAGAGTGGGTAGTAAAGGACACTTTATGAGTAATATTTTTTTGTACAATATACTTGCATTTTATACTGCAATATATGTAATAGTTTTGCGAAGTTTTAATCGACGTATTACATTTTCATTCCAGAAAGCTGGTACTAATTGATCAATAACATGTACTTCGTAGAAGAAAAAACGGTATTATATCCGTCAAAACTGGTACCAGTCAATGAGTTGAAGTGTAATAAGTAGTGTTTTTCCATTAGTGTGTTGAGTTCGTGACCAATTTGCAATTAAACTTAATTAACCAAATATCAAATATCATAAAAACTAATGTCAGAGTGATTATGGGTCGTATAAACATCACTTGCGACCGAAATTCGGTCTTCTTATGTGTTCATTACAAGTGGTACTACGGACAGGATATCTGGTATTATCGCCCCATAAAGTGGTACTGCATTACACTATGACTGGTATTACTTTTTGTAAATGTTGAGCAGAATTGAAATAATCAAATTTTCTTCACAAAAGTTGGTACTAATCGATCAATAACAGGTACTACGTAGAAGAAAAAGAGGTATTATTTCCGTAGAAACTGGTACCATTCAATGAGTTGAAGTGTATTAAGGTGTTTTTCCATTAGTGTGTTGAGTTCGTGACCAATTTGCGATTAAACTTAATTAACCAAATATCAAATCTCATATAAACTAATGTGAGAGTGATTATGGGTCGTATAAACATCATTTGCGACTGAAATTCGGTCTTCTTATGTGTTCATTACAAGTGGTACTAGAGACAGGATATCTGGTACTAGATCGCCATAATGTGGTACTGCCTTACACTATGACTGGTACTAAGTTTTGTAAATATTGAGCAGAATTGAAATAATCAATTTTTCTTCACAAAAGTTGGTACTAATCGATCAAAATCAGGTACCACGCAGAATAAGATGTGGTACAATGTTTCCCAAAATCGGTACAATTATCAAAATCGCGATTTCTCTAATCCTTCATGTCTACCATGACACGTGGATCGTTCACACGTGATTTGGATGAAACAAAGTGGAATTGAAAACATATAGGTAGACTTTGAAGTAGTCATGTATGATGATTTCTATGAGATGAAGTGTGTCATCCAATGAAATGAAGTCTATTAGAGTGTTTTCTCATTAGTGTATCAAGTTCATGACCAATTTGCGATTAAACTCAATAAAAAACATTTAAAATCTTATATTAACTACTGTCTGAGTGATCATGGGTCATATAAACATCATTTGCGACCGAAATTCGGTCCTTTTAGGTGTTCATTACAAGAGGTACTAGGGACAGGACATCTGGTACTAACTCTCTATAATGTGGTACTGACCTACACTATGACTGGTACTACGTTTTGTAAATGTTGAACAGAATTGAAATAATCAATTTTTCTTCACAAAAGTTGGTACTAATAGATCAAAATCAGGAACCACGCAGAATAAGATGCGGTACTATGTTTTCCAAAATCGGTACCATTATCAAAATCGCGATTTCTCTAATCCTTCATGTCTACCATGACACGTGGATCGTTCACACGTGATTTGGATGAAAAAAGTGGGATTGAAAACATATAGGTAGAATTTGAAGTAGTCATGTATGATAATTTCTATGAGATGAAGTGTGTCATTCAATGAAATGAAGTCTATTAGAGTGTTTTCTCATTAGTGTATCGAGTTCATGACCAGTTTACGATTAAACTCAATCAAAAACATTTAAAATCTTATATAAACTAATGTCAGAGTGATCATGGGTCATATAAACATCATTTGCGAACGAAATTCGGTCTTTTTATGTGTTCATTACAAGTGGTACTAGGGACAAGACATCTGGTACTAACTCTCTATAATGTGGTACTGACTTACACTATGACTGGTACTACGTTTTGTAAATATTGAGCAGAATTGAAATAATCAATTTTTCTTCACAAAAGTTGGTAATAATAGATCAAAATTAGGTACCACGCAGAATGAGATGCGGTACTATGTTTCCGAAAACCGGTGCTATTATCAAAATCGCGATTTCTCTAATCGTTCATGTCTACCATGACACGTGGATCGTTCACACGTGATTTGGATGAAAAAAAGAGGAATTGAAAACATATAGGTAGAATTTGAAGTAGTCATGTATGATGATTTCTATGAGATGAAATGTGTCATTCAATGAAATGAAGTCTATTAGTAGTGTTTTCTCATTAGTGTATCGAGTTCATGACCAATTTGCGATTAAACTCAATCAAAAACATTTAAAATCTTATATAAACTAATGTCAGAGTGATCATGGGTCGTATAAACATTATTTGCGATCGTAATTCGGTCTTTTTATGTGTTCATTACAAGTGGTACTAGGGACAGGATATCTGGTACTAACTCTCCATAATGTGGTACTGACTTACACTATAACTGGTACTACGTTTTGTAAATGTTGAGCAGAATTGAAATAATCAATTTTTCTTCACAAAAGTTGGTACTAATCGATCAAAATCAGGTACCACGCAGAATAAGATGCGGTACTATGTTTCCCAAAACCGGTACTATTATCAAAATCGCGATTTCTCTAACCCTTCATGTCTACCATGACACGTGGATCGTTCACACGTGATTTGGATGAAAAAAAGTTGAATTGATAACATATAGGTAGAATTTGAAGTAGTCATGTATGATGATTTTTATGAGATGAAGTGTGTCATTCAATGAAATGAAGTTTATTAGTAGTATTTTCTAATTAGTGTATCGAGTTCATGACCAATTTGCGATTAACTCAATCAAAAACATTGAAAATCTTATATAAACTAATGTCAGAGTGATCATGGGTCGTATAAACATCGTTTGCGACCGAAATTCGGTCTTCTTATGTGTTCATTACAAGTGGTACTAGGGACAGGATACCTAGTACTAACTCTCCATAATGTGGTATTGACTTACACTATGACTGGTACTACTTTTTGTAAATGTTGAGCAGAATTGAAATAATCAATTTTTTCTTCAAAAAAGTAGGTACTATTCGATCAACATCAGGTACCACGCAGAATAAGATGCGGTACTATGTTGCCCAAAACCGGTACTATTATCAGAATCGCGATTTCTCTAATCCTTCATGTCTAGCATGACACGTGGATCGTTCACACGTGATTTGGATGAAAAAAAGTGGAATTGAAAACATATAGGTAAAATTTGAAGTAGTCCATTTTCGCTGACCAAAAGTTGGTACTAATTTATGAAAAACAAGTACTAGGCAGAAGAAGAAGCGGTGCTATTTCTATCCAAACTGGTACCGTTTTAGTAATCGTGATTTATTTAATCCTGCATGTTTACCATGTCACGTGGATCGTTGACGCGTGATTTGATTGATAAATAGTTAAAGTTAAAACATATAGGTAGAATTTAGAGTAGTCATGTATGATCATTCAATGAGATGACAAATTTATTTCCATAAAATGAAAATTTGCAGTGTTTGTTCATTATTGTGTTTAATTACTGTGAACTAAACAGGTGATATTTATTTAATCAATGAGATGACAATTACTGTGAACTAAACAGGTGGTATTTATTTGTTCTTTTGCAGTTCGTATGCCTAATCATTTCACACAATCATCAAACTTTCAATTATACCTACATTCGCAAAAATGAAAATGGTGGCCATTTTGCAACACCCCGCTAACTAGGGCCAATTTTAACTCTTTCGAAAACGCTTATAAATTTTTCGAAATCATTTGCAAACTATCTCGGGATGCTGCTAAGGACTTTTCTGCTTAAAAACCCATTTCTTTAACCTAGGTCTAACAACTGGTTTAGACTTAAAGAATTCAGGTTTATATTTTTACGAATCATGCATATTAGTCTGGACCCGTTCGTACTGGCGAACCGGGTAAAATTATTTAAGTCTGAAAATAGCATCATGCATGTTCGAAAATAAACACAAGCATAGCGGAAGTCTGAAATGCGTGGAATTATTTAGTTTACAAACAGTTTAAACAAATG
>BKCP01004113.1:572326-599730 GCA_008636005.1 Striga asiatica
ACTGTCTGGGCATCGAATGTAAGGCCCGCGGGGGTTTTCGATACGTGTATCAGCAGTGGTCTATTGGTATAGGTGTGCACATGAGAGTTGACTCTGGGAAGGAGATGGGATATTAATTGATTCGTGTTCATACTGCGACCATACCTGTATTACTTTATGAAATTGAATATTAATTATTGCATAGTGGTGAGCACCTCGATTTTCCTATTGTGCTCATCCCCACCTGCTCTTCATGGATGCAGGTTAGTATTTGCGGGCACGACAGAGGGAAGCGAGTGGTGGTCATGTTATCGCTTATTTCCGCTGCTTAATTTGCTTATTTTAAATTATGCATTCCTGACTTATGTTGAATAATGGATTATCGATACGGAGTGTTCTCCCTAGTATTTGTGGATTTGATGAACCCGGTTTGGGTGTTGACTATTGACGATTATTGAACCCGGTTTGGGTGTTGATTATTTATGATTATTGAACTCGTTGGGAATTGCATATGTGATATTGTTGAAAATTTTTTTGGAAATGAGTAGCGCCTCAAGTGTTTTGAAATAAATTTTGAAAAATTTATTCTGATTTTCGACAAATAAAAGTGGGGCGTTACAAGTGGTGTTTTGTGGGTTAGTGCCTAATGGAAATGGTGTGTTAACAATATATAATATATTTTATTAAAGTGGTATTAGTAGTCTTTGGACTTAATAGATAAGTGAATTATTTTGGTGGATTAGTAGGTTGATTTATTGGATTGGACTAGAAATACATTTTTTTTTTTTTTAACTAATAGGTGTAAAAAAAATAATAGGCCTGCGCTTCAGCCCAACCCAGGCCTAAAGGAGATCTGTCCCTGTGAGTTATGATTCGGGACGACAACCTTCGACTTCCGATGGTTCTCTCTCATCCCGGTCGTGGTAGCTTCTCCAACACCGCTTCATCAATGCGCTCAAGATGGCGTGAATTCGACCCTCCGGTGAACGAAAAAATGAAGGTCTTGTCGACAGTGTGGTGGCGTGGTAGCATGGTGGTTGGAAGTTGGACGGGCTTATTGATAGCACAAGTTGTTTCTAATTTCTCTACACAATGCATACGAGTGGGTAAACTAGGTAAAAACACACTATACAAAGCCGTTATTTTAATTTTTAAATAATTTTTTTTAAGCTTATCAATTCGGGTCGGTAAACTCGAACCCATATGGGGTGGTACCGATACCAAATCGATATCACTTCGATAACCTATAACCGGTTACCATTACAAGCGAATTGGTATGGTTCAATTTATTTTCTCGTTGATTTGGTTTTTGGTTTTTTCTAAAAAAACAAATACTAGCCCTACTTATTGGAACTCATGCCCAACTCTTAAGAACATTTTCAGACTTGGCAAAAATTCAATTTTCATTTTTTGAAACATTTTATTTGGCTTTCGGATCTTGGAGAGTGTTACTCCAAGAAGGCGAACATCATCGATGGCTTGAAATTTAATATTATCGCTCTACTTTAGATTTATCGTGAGTTGCATTCCATTTTGCTTATTGATGTGATCTATTAGCTGGATGTGATTGTTAAGGTTAATTCAAATATGATTAGCTAAAATTCATTGCCAAGGATAGGGAATAATTGTTTTTGTTCCTTTGATAATCGTGCTTTTGAATTATTCATCTAGTGCGAGTTATGTGATTTCTAGGGTTAGTTGATTGATCACCTTCTAATCAAATTGAACAAGTTGTAGACTGCAGGGAGGGAGTTGTTCAACCTATACTGGCGTAGGCTTGCTTTAATTGTGTTATTTGCTTTTCCAATTGTTCGTCAATGTTTGTTCTCTTCTTACGAAGTGTTATTGAGAACAAATCTCTAGATGTTTAGGCTAATCGAATCTTTAACAAAATGATCAATTGTGTGGTATTTACTTTTGGAATTAGAAACAATGATCTCCGACTCTGTAGCCTCACTATCAATATTCAATACTTGTTTGTGAACTGAAGATTGATTGCCTTTCTTTCCTTGGAATCAATAGTTGTGTAAATGAAAACCAGACCAATCTAATTAGAGTGTTTCGAATTTATTTTTTTTCTTGTGATTTGAGTTTACGCGTAGAATAATTTGGCTAACCTTACTTGAGATAATACCCGGAGATTCATTTTTACGAATTAACTTCGGTAAAAAAGAACTACAACATAAAGCCTATGGGGAGGACACGAAAACAACATAACACCTTTTTTTTCCAATTTCCCAAAGCTCAACTTATATGGGAACTTGCTCCAATAAGTTAGAATGAAATCCATAACTGACACTGATAGCTTCAAGGGTTGGTGGCAGAAGGTGTGCTTGCTCAACACAGAAAAGAAGATTGAAGACAAAATCCAACTCACAACCAACACCCTGTGGTGGTTATAGAAATCTAGAACCTCGTGGGTCTTCAAAAACTAATGGAAGCCTGACAAAAGGCTACACTTGATTATTTTATTTTGGAGTGGAAGGAATTCACCAACTATTGATTTTTTTTTTTTTTTTTTTTTTNTTGGTTGCCTAGCTAGGTTCTTTTAGTGCAGTGGCTAGTTACTTTTTTCCCCTGCATCAATCTTTTTGTTCACTGATATAGTAGCTAAGGGCCTCACTAGCTTCTATTGCCTGATAGCTTATGTATCAGTCATGTTAGTTTGTTATTTTCTAGGCCATGCTTAAGGTGGTTCTCTATTCAGCTTATTGTGGTGATTAGGCTAGTTAGCCTTAGGATTTTGTACTTGTTCATATTTTCTTAGAGTAACTCTAACGGCAGCTTTGATAAGGTTTATAAACCTTATCCTGCCATCGTTATGACTAAAGTAAGGGAGTGGGAGGTTTGGGTTTTTAAAGCTGTATTGCAATTGGGACGCGGGGTTGTGCAATTTTTGTGGGTCCATTTCAATTTTTTCATCCATTTACATTTTTTTAAATTTCCTGGCCATGTTATTTTTTATTCTTTTATATTTTTTAGTTTAAATTATATATTAAATCATGTTTGGTTGATTTTAAAAAGAGTATTTAATAAAAAACTATGAAATATAATAATATTTAATCTAAAGTAATGAATGGAGTTTCATACGTTAATTAAAATATGAAAACGAAGTACTTTCAAAGAAGAACGAACTTCAACAAACATTGCTCGTTAAAGAAAAAAGCAAAACGAGATTGTTCGATAAAAAAGAAATTACTTGACAGCCCGAAAAAAAAAACGAAAGCAACTATTTTAAAAAAGAACGAGTTGCAATTGTTGTTGAAAAAAATAATTGAAAACGAGGTATTAAATGCGTAATACTATATTTGAAATAAGAACGAGTTGCAATTATTTTAATTTTACTATTACTTTTAAAATATGAAACTATAATATTAAAATTTTCATGACTACATTTTTTTGCTAGTTTCAAATGCGTAATTTTTTTAATATTCTTTACACTTTTAATTTTTTTGGAAGATAAAAGTTTATTTTTTCTATTACTTCCTTAATTTTTATATTATTTATTTATTTACAAAATACATTATTGGTCAACATGTGTTGTCACTTCAAAATGAAAAGCTAAGCACTATCTTCAAATTTGTGGTCACATGCATTTACCTTATCATGAGATCCACCCGTGCTAAACTTTCACTATAGCAAATTTTAGTATTACATTACTGCATCTATCTTATCATGATAGCATGTTATCTTCCATTGCCACCATGTATATGAATTTCCGGCTATAAAACCATGAGTAGATTTGTGTAAGTGTAAAACATACATCTTCATTTTAGTGTATAAGTGGTAATGGATAGAAAACCAAAAGTTTTCTAATTTCAATATGCCTAACTCTTTCGAGGACGATAGTCCGTCTTCAGCAAATTCTCGCTATCATAGGAGTATACCTTCCGTTTTTTGCCAATTTTCTGCAATGCAATTGCAATCCCAATTTCAAAATTTTCTGTATCAACCAATTCCCTCATTTACTATACCCAAACTTCAGAAAATCATGTCTACCCTCAACAACAAAATGAGATGAACATGAATCTATCTCAATATAGGTGGCCAATAGCACCCAACATGGAATGCCAAATTCACTTGGCATGCCTTTTCAACATGGTAATTTCATACCAACAGCTATGAGTAATGGGCCTACTTGCTAAGAGCAACCACGGGGCAAGAAGTTGAAGGTCTTGACAATATTTGTCTTAATACGGAGACAGAAGAAAATAAAGAACCTGATCCAAAAAAAACGTGGGAAAGCGTCGGCAATATCATGGACACAGAAGGAAGATATGTTGCTTCGTCACGCATTTTGTACTATCTCGAGTGATCCGATCGTCGGTGTTGTAGATATTTTTGCCGGAGTAGAATCGAAAGATTCGACACCGGGTCGTTTCTCAAGGAAGGTTAGCCGGATTATTTAGTACGTATATTCAATCACAAGAAGAAGAAATTAATTTCCTAAACACTCTAATGCGATGGTTTTGATTTTCAATTATCGACTACTAATTCTCAAATAACGCAAACGAACAATTATAAATGACTTAAAACGAGTTATTTATTAGTATGAGAATGCTAGGGAATCAGGGATGATTGCTCTCGAATCAAATGTAAATACCAAGCTAAGACTGTTCAGTTAAATAATTCGATCAACCTACACGTCTAGAGATTAATCCTCAATAACTGTTCGTAACAAGAGGGAAAACAGAGACGGTAAATCAAACCAATCAAACAACACATAGGCAATACAATCACGAACAAGCCTACTCTAATCGAGCCTAGATCGATCGAATTCTCCCTTTCGGTTCTACAAGTCGATTAAATAGGTCAGGATGGTGATCAAGCATCTAACCCTAGGTTTAATTCAACTCGAATAGATTGAACGAAAATCGTAAGCAAGGTAAACACACAAACACGAGTAATCATCCCCTATCCCTAGCTCGAAGATTTAGCCACTCATGTCGAGATGAACACAAAACATTGTATAAATCAAATACTTCAAACTCATGACCAAAATGAGATGAAAGCTTACGATAAATAAAACTCAACTGTTGAATCTCAAACAAAAATCCAAATCCACGATGAAATCCCTTGGGTGTCACTCCCAAAATTCTCAAACTAAGCAAAAGATAGGAAGAACAAGTTTTTTCGTCCAAAAGAACGAGAGAGAAATCGAAAGTACAGAATGAATATAAACCCTATGCCCCATCCAATTATGTAGCGAACAGTTTCAACATTTAAAAGATCAGGCGCCGCGGCGCGAGGCTGGACTTCACCGCAGCGCTAGGGAGCGACACGGCATGGCAGACGCTTTCTCCGCGGCGCGAAGAAGATGGCACGGCGCGGCATCTGGGGAAGCCTGGGTACTCTGTACTCTCGTTAAGGGGGGTCACGGCGCGGGGGGGCTGTGCTGTCGCGGCGTGACGGGCGTAGCGGCGTGGCGACCGAAAGAGGCCGTCTGAAGGCCCGTTAAGGGTGTCACGGCGTGGAGATGAGAATGGCGCGGCGCTGAGGGCCTCCGCGGCGTGGAGAATGGAAGCTAGTAGTTGGGAAAAACTAGTGTTCCGAGACATGCACTTTGTAAAACTGGGACAGTTCGACTAAATAAACCTCAAGCATCGGGTCAAGATTCCAGGGATTCGAACCTACACACCTCCAAGAACAAGAAAATGCCCGGAAAACAGAGAAAACCAACGAATATACGAAAATAACGAAATAATAGCAAAGACACGAAATAAACAATTGCATGACTGAAAATCCTATCGAAAGACCTAAACCGGGGGCTAAAAACCTATAAACCAATAAACAAAAATATAACAAAAATGGGACAAACAAACTCCCCCACACTAAAACCTTTGTTCGTCCCGAACAAGAAGAAAGAAAAAGAAAAGAAAAACAAACAAACGAGCAAGGACAACGGTTCAAGCAAGACTAATCTCAAACCAGTCAACCAAGTCAAGAAGAATTCAAATGATCACAAGAACACACCTCAACTATTAACTTGGCCAATCTGAAGAACATAAGCTCTCGAGTACAAAAGTATATATCATATGTGCCTCACTCAGTTTCTTTCTCAAATATCAGCTGGGTACACTCAAATTGGTCGTCAGTCGAATCAATCATAAATTTGCCTATTGTCTAACTTTACTCTAAAACAGTTAAATTCATGAAACAATGAATCAAGAGGACTTTAAGGGATGTAACGTAGGCTCTTTGGATCGGGTAGGATAAATATAGGCTAACTGGCTAAAATAAAAAAGAAAATCAACTCAACTCAATCAGATAACCATAATCACGAACTCTCTCGGTTGCTGACACCAACCAGTTCCTCCCACTACTCCAAAACCAACATACTTCCCAAATTATTCACCATTTTGATATATACAAACACGAATCACCTCTAATATTCTACACTTCCAATTCTACACCCACAACTCCACAATATCATTGTCACGAGGTTATAAAAGAAAGAAAGTCAATAAGGCTCAAAGGGGGTGACTAGCGAGATTATCATCAGAAAAAGAAAAGGGAAAGGAAATACAAAGAATGCCTCAATCATATTCACGTTCATAAATCCAATCATTTCATTTCTAAGCAGACTCAAGGCAAATTCTAATTGACAATGATTCTGACTAATAACTCACAAGAAAAGAAACGAATGTGGCTCAAACCTCACAAGGTAAAATGACTGTCAACAGAACAACCAAGCCAATTCATCAAGATATGCTACTCGTTCTCATCATCGCAACTTCTTAACTCAATCAACCAATCATTAACCATTCTTACAATACACCAAAGTCCCAGCTCACAAAGACACAACCAATAATCCTAAAGAAAAAGAAAAAGAAAAAAAAAACTACACTGGACTACTAAGCAAGAGAAAAGAAATAAAAGCAATCCTAAAAAGAAAAACTGGACATGGTCAACCACATAGTCACGTAAGCACGTAAAACTCCCCCCACACTTAAAATCAGACAATGTCCCCATTGTCGATTCGCGGTGAAGGAGAGATAAACCATATAATTAACCGTCAAGCAAAGAAGCTGTACAAAATAAAAGAGGAAGAGAAAGAAAAACATACGAGGCACAATGACAAGTCACTGTGGGTCCGGGTGTGGCGATGGAGGTAAGGAAGGCTGACCGGAACTCGAACTCCCTCGGGTTTCCTACTGTTGGAACTGATCGTCCCATTGTTTCCATTTGGTGTACTGCTGGGCTTCCCAATTGTCCCAACGGGCCTCATGCTTCTCATTGTGCTCTGTTTGTCCCATTTTTGTTGCGTTTTTCTTACTTATTTTTCATTTTTTTTCCCCTGTTTTAGGTCTTTTCATTCGTATTTTAGTTCGTTTTGTATATTATTGCGTGTTTTTCTTTATTGGATGTCTTTCTGTATTTTTTCGGTCGTTTCTCGTTTTTCTCCGCTTTTGTGTTCGTTTGTGGTGTGTAGGTCAGGTGCTTCGTCGACTGTGATTTTAAGGAGAAAAATATTTTGGGCAAGCCTAATTTGTAGAGGGCTTCATTGGTGACAAGCAGAAAAAAACGAAATCGAATTTCGTGCCCAAATGAGCTCAAACGGGCCCCGAGAACAAAGTCGAGCAGCCAGCCCAGACCTCCGCGCCCGAACACCGCGCCGTGACGGCCATCACGCGTGTACTGTGGCTCACCTATCGTGCGCCGCGCCGCTGGGACCATCGCGCTGCGGGACCTGCCTTCTCTCCACGCCGCGGGCCATCTCGTGCCACCGTCACGGGCCTTCAGAAATTGCACCATCGCCCGCCACGCCGCGACCAAGCCCACGCCGCGGCATACCACCTTCACCACGCCTTGACTTCTTCCGCGCCGTGTGACCCTATTGCTATATAAATGAGAATGGGATCGCGATTGGGAGCGCTCATCCTCACGCATTCCAGAACACAGAAAAAAAAACCCTACTCTCGTTCTTTTCTCTCGTTTTTCATCGTTCTCTTTATATTTTTCATCGTTGAACACGGATTTGCACTCGGATTTCGCTACTGCTTTTGGATTAATCTTGTTTATCAGATTCAACTCTCAATTTCGGTTTAACGTAAGATTTCCTATTCTTCTAATCCATGAATATGTTTGTCTTGATTTGTGAGATTGTTTGTGTTGAATCAATCATGAGTAGCTAAATTCATATGCTAGGGAATAGGGGATTAATGTTTTGAATTCGTTTGTGATTGTTGGGATTTATTGATCGTTCTATTTGTACGAGTTATGCTTCAAAAGGGTTTTTTAAATATTGGGCCTGAGTATTGAGAACTATTGAAGAGTGACACTTCAATTTGCAATCTACGATTGAATTCGATGTATTCTGGCATGATAATGGTTATTCTTATTGATTAGTCGGTTGACAACCCTCTAGTCTAATCTAATCGACTCTTAGAACCGAAAGAGGAGGAGTCGGTCGAAATAGGCTCGTATAAACTAGGTTTGTTCGTAACTGTATTGCCTAGGAGTTAAATGACTTGTTAATTTTGCCGTTCAAGTTTGTTCTCTTGTTACGAAGAGTTATTGAGGATGAGTACTTGAACGAGCAAATTATTCAAATCACTTAACCGAACGATCACTTGCCCAATAGTCACAACTCGAACCAAAACGGATATCCCCGACTCCCTAGCTTCTTAAATCCTACTTGTTCTTCGTTGTTGCGTGCTATTTTTATTTGCTTCATTTGCAGTTTTTTTTCGTAGTTAGTAATCAAACCAAATCATCAGAATTAGAATGTTTAGGAATTTCATTTTCTTTTGTGTGCTTGAATAAACGTGCATAATATTCCGGCTGACCTTCCTCGTGAGACACGACCTGGTGTTCGAATCTCTCGATTCTACTCCGGAAAAATATTAGCAACAAAATTGGCGCCGTTGCCGGGGAAGGTTTAGGACATATTTTGTGCGCTTATTCGTCTTATTTTTCGTGTTTCTTTTTGGTTTTGTGTTTTTTTCTTGTTTTCTGTGTTTCTTCTCTTATTTTATTTTCTTTTCTTTACCATTGGTGCTCGTAACCCGTTGTTTCTTTGAGTGTATGCGTACCAGGAGTGGACGTAAACTCTCTCCAATCAACAAACCCTTTAACGAGAGCCTGAGAGAACTGCTAGACGAGCTTACTCTCGAATCAAACGAAGAAGGCGAGCACCGACCAGAATCATCCGAGGGAAGTAATTCAGACATGGCTGATCAACAACCACCTCGCAATATCCTTCGTGACCTGGCTCAACCCATGATCGGGCCAATCACTTCATGTATCCGGCTGGAGCAAGACGCCCGAAATTATGAGCTGAAGATGGTCCACTACAATCAGCTCTCATCATTCCACGGGCTCCCAAATGAAGACCCGCTTCACTTTCTTCGGGATTTCTACAACGTCCTCCAGACGTTCCCCCTACACGGGCTAACCGAAGACCAGCTCAAAATGCGGTGTTTCCCAGAAACTCTGAAGGACCGGGCCAAGGCTTGGTTCATGACCCTCGCTCCGGATTCTCTAACAACTTGGGCCGAAGTTTACTCTAAATTCGTTGGAAAGTACTATTCCCATCAGAAGACCCAAGACATTCGGTCTCAGATAGTCTCCTTCGCTCAGCTGCCAAACGAGCCTCTTCACGAGGCTTGGGAACGTTTCAAGGACTTACAGAGGCAGTGCCCCCACCACAACCTCGCTTCAGGACTATTAGCGAATTGCTTCTACGACTCCCTCCACCAGAACTTGCAGTATATGGTGGACAACGCAGCTGGAGGGGATATTGGGGGCAAAACAGCTAAAGAAATGATTGCAATTTACGAGACGATGAGTGCCAACTCGTCTCAGAAGAGTATCAGAGAGAAGCGGTCCATAGTGAATGAGGTTGGCTCGAGTAATAATGCTATGGCCCAGCAGTTAGCCGAGCTCACAGAGCAGATGCGGCTACTAAATGCTCGAAGTTCCTCACCAATTCAGACAATGGCAGTAAATGCTTGTGGAGCATGTGTAGTTCAGGGACATAGTTCTGAGGTGTGCCCTATGGCTCTCGAGCCGAATTATGGAGGGCAAGGAGCTGAGCTCAATGCAGTGCAAGGATACCAGAACCGGCCCAGAAACGACTCGTACTCTAACACATACAACCCCGGGTGGAGAAATCACCCAAGTTTCTTCTGGTCTAACAACATGCTCCTTCCACTGACCCCAACGTTTGTCATTTTTAGTAATGTAGGCCTCCACTCGCGCATTGCACGAGCTGACCTCGGCGTGAATGGCCCGCATGTACTCGTCCTGACGCTTCTGATACTCGATGAACCACGTAGGCGCCTGTTGGGGTAGACTGTCTGGGTCGTCGTGGGGGGATGTAGGTCCATGATACTCTGTCTGGTCAGGTTGGTCTTCATCTCCTACTGCATGCTCGGTAGGCTCTTCTGGTGCCTGATGAGACGACTCTCCAACTGCTTGTTCTGATAAGCCCGCCGCTGCAGCTTTCTTCAACCCGTCCTGGTAAGATTTATAGCACTTCCGTTCCGAATAGTGCTTGAGCTTGCGGTCACCAGTTATGAGATCGGCCAATAGGAGGTCGTTCCAACCAATTCGCACTGCGGCGGTGCTCGGTTCACCATCATGAGGAACTTTGAAATAATCGGCAATTTCCCTCGCAACATGCCTCAATGTGGGGTGACTTTTTGCCTTGTTTCTCGTGTCCCAAAGGGCTTGTTTGAGGAAGGGTAGAAGGCACACGGGTCTACCCTCGCACATTGCGCTTAAAATAAACACCTCCTGCTCGCTGACTTTGTTCCACTCCGTTTTTCCGAAAATGTTGCACGTGAGGAATTTGTGTACGATTGCAATGGGCACATCTTTAATCAACCCTGCCGACGAGCCGCATTTGTTAAAAGATTTGCACAGAGATAAAACAGCCCACTTCTTATGGACGTCAAATTTCTCGGGCTTCTGACGCGCACCCGTGGTCTTCAAGTGGAGAGTATCACAAAGGACCTTGTCAGTGATCTTGAGTTCTTTTCCTCGTAAACGGCACGTGAGGTATTTCATATCTTCGTGTGTCTCTAACGTGCTAAAGAACTCGATGGTAAGGCCTTTGAAGGGGGTTAAATTCGCGTCCGCGTACTTTTCTAGATTAAGAGCCCTCTGATATTTTCTGACGTCTTCGGCTATGCCCAGGCTCTGTAATATCTCCCAGTCTAGCACTCGAGAGCACCGGAATGGTTTCGCCGCAAGGCGTTTGTACGTGAGTGCCTCATCTTCATTAAGAACCGTTCTGGTTTCCTCCACTAAGTGTGAGTTGGAACGCCGTGAATTTCAGCCAACGTTCTGGTTTCCTCCACTGGGTGTGAGTTGGAGTGGTTCGAGTGGTCCGAGTCGCTCGATGATTCGGGTTGAGTTACTACTTTCTTGCGTTTGCCCGTGTCCTTAGGAGGAGCCTTCGATGGCGCCTTTGCTTTTTCCATATTCGGCTTATGGAGACGGTGGATAAACAGAAGTGAACTCGAACCAATTAGCGTGCTTACTCGGTTGGGGCAATTTATCAAGCACTTGGTGAGCGGAATTTTGAACAAAGGATCTTGAAAGACTTCAAATAATCTATGCCCGGTGTCAACCACCTCAATCAATTTATCCAACGAGATTAGATAATTTCTCGTACCTTGAAGTCGTGAGGATGACCGGAATTTAAAAATCTGAAATTTGAAGCACCTTTCTCGGGTAGGGTTGCCGAAAGGGGCGGACTGAAGGGAGAAGACGACTTCAGTATTGGGCGTGACGCCGGAGGTCGTGTGGTCGAGGCGTCGGTATTGGGCGTGACGGCGGTCGCGTGGTGGCCGGAGGTTTGAGCTTTGACGTCGAAGGTGACGAGAGGTAGGGTTCGGTGTTCTTCGAGGTTATGAGAGAATAACGCGAATAACAATAAGTCCCGACTTTTTTTTATTTATAACCGCAGGTGTGCCGCGACGCGACACATGTGCCGCTGCGCGACGAACTATCTTGCCACGGCGTTACGGCTTCCGCGACGTGGCGTCTGGGAGGTCTCGTCTGCTCTGTCCAGACGTGGAGGTCGTCGCGAGGTGTGCCGCGGCGCGGAGCTAAGTGTGTGCCGTGACGTGACGGACTCCGCGGCGCAACGAGGAGAAGCTGATTTTCTGAAGACCCGTTAAAGGTTCCACGAGATGCTCCGCGGCGTGACGTTTCTCCCTTTCCGCTGCGAGACGACTGCCACGGCGTGAAGACCTGACACCTGCTACTGCTCTTCAATTCTGTTCTGCCTTTATTTGTTTAACATAATATACAAATGGTACAAAGATGCTCGGTTTAAAGCCGGGAGCTCGGCACACTCGTGATCAAACATATAGCGGTTCTCCGAGACCCACAGTCTCGACATGCTTAATTCCGGATTCGCCTTCAAAATACGGTTTCACTCTTTGACCATTCACCACAAATAGTTCATTATTCGCCGGATTGCAAAGTCGAACGGCTCCGAAGGGTAGAACCTCATCGATGACATAAGGTCCGCTCCACCAAGACTTGAGCTTTCTCGGAAATAGACGAAGACGGGAATTATATAGGAGGACTTTCATGCCGGGCACAAGGCTTTTTCGCACAATAGAGGCATCATGGAGTTTCTTGACTTTGTCCTTGTATATTTTAGTTCTCATATGCTTCGTTTCTCCACTCTTCGAGTTCCGAGAGTTGCAGCATCCTCTCCCTTCTGGCTGCATCCAAGTCAAAGTTCACCTTCTTGATAGCCCAAAATTCCTTGTGCTCAATTTCCACTGGAAGGTGGCAAGATTTCCCATAAACAACCCCGAAACAGGCTCATTCCCAAGACTCCCTTGTACGCCATCCGTTGGGCCCACAATGCATCGTCAAGCCGATTGG
The DNA here is from genome assembly GCA_008636005.1 of Striga asiatica. Lineage (NCBI taxonomy): Eukaryota > Viridiplantae > Streptophyta > Magnoliopsida > Lamiales > Orobanchaceae > Striga > Striga asiatica. The sequence goes on from BKCP01004113.1 coordinate 585,158, forward strand.
ACCAATCCTTCCTAGACGAGTTCACCGTTTTCTCGAGTATGGTCTTTATCTGCTTATTGCTCGTCTCTGCCTGGCCCGACGTCTGTGGATGATACAGACTGGCCACTTTATGTGAAATGCCATACTTTTTCATGAGCTTTTCAAAAATTCGGTTGCAAAAGTGTTTGCCACCATCACTCACAATGGCCCTTGGGAAACCAAACCTGCTCAAAATATGACCTCACAAAAACTTGATAACCACATTAGCATCACACGTCCTTGTGGGGATAGCCTCGACCCACTTGGACACATAATCTACGACAAGTAAAATATATTCAAAGCCAAAAGATTTAGGAAATGGTCCCATAAAGTCAATGCCCTATACATCAAAAGTTTCAACTTGCAGATTGTTAACCAGAGACATCTCATTTCTAGAACCAATATTCCCAATTCTTTGACAGCGGTCACAAGATTTGCAAAAGTTATGAGCATCATTAAAGAGAGTAGGCCAAAATAAACCTGATTGGAGAACTTTGAAGGCGGTTTTCCTTCCTCCAAAATGGCCTCCACAATGGAACTCGTGGCAAAAAGCGAGGACATCCGCTTGTTCTTCTTCGGGCACACACCTCCGAAGGATTTCATCTTTTTCCACTTTGAAAAGGAATGGGTCCTCCCAAAAATAACTCCTGCACATTAAAACAAAGCGTTTCCTCTCTTGGGAAGAGAGGTTAGACAACAATATTCCACAGGACAAGTAGTTCACAATGTCTGCATACCAAGGAATGGTAGCCACTTCACTAACATGCTCATAAGGAAAATTATCACTTATACCAACATGTTCATGCCGTGTAAGTGAAAAGTCAGAAGGAACAATGCGAGACAAGTGATCAGCAACAACATTCTCACAACCTTTTCTATCACGAATTTCTACGTCAAACTCTTGCAACAGTAAAATCCACCGAATGAGTCTAGGTTTCGATTGAGTTTTACTCAAAAGATACCTAAGAGCCGCATGATCAGAATGAGCAATCACTTTAGATCCTAAAATATAAGATCTAAACTTTTCTAGAGAAAAAAAAAACAGCCAAAAGCTCTTTCTCAGTGGTTGTATAGTTCAATTGAGCGCCATTTAGAGTCAAACTAGCATAATAAATTACACGAAGCAATTTATCAACTCGTTGGCCCAAAACGGCTCCAACAGCAAGGTTCGAAGCATCGCACATAATCTCAAAAGGCAACGACCAATCAGGAGCAATAACAATGGGTGCAGTCACAAGCTTATCTTTCAACTTATTAAAAGCATTTACACATGCTTCATTAAACACAAAAGGCACTTCATTAGCAAGCAAGTGACACAAAGGCTGGCTTATTTTTGAAAAATCTTTAATAAACCTCTTATAGAAACCAGCATGACCCAAAAAACTTCTAACTCCTTTCACATTCACAGGTGGAGGTAATTTTTCAATCACGTCAATTTTTGCTTTATCAACCTCAATACCACGATTAGACACCACATGGCCTAACACAACTCCACTAGTCACCATAAAATGACTCTTCTCCCAACTCAAGTCAGATTTGACTCAATACACCTTTCAAGTACACGAGATAAGTTATGGAGACAGTCGGAAAATGAAGTACCAAAAATAGAAAAGTCATCCATAAATACCTGTAGGCAATCCTCAAACATATCTGAGAAGATAGAGAACATGCACCTTTGGAAGGTCCCGGGTGCATTGCAGAGACCGAATGGCATTCGTCTGAAGGCAAAGGTGCCGAATGGGCACGTGAAGGTGGTCTTCGGCTGGTCTTCGGGAGCTATGGCTACTTGGTAGTAGCCGAAGAGTCCGTCTAGGAAGCAGTAGAACTGATGGCCTGAGAGACGGTCAAGAATCTGATCGATGAACGGCAATGGGAAATGGTCTTTCTTTGTCACGGCATTGAGGCGTCGATAATCTATGCACATTCTCCACCCGGTAGTGATGCGGGTGGGGACCATCTCCTTCTTCTCATTCTCTATGACCGTGATGCCCCCCTTCTTGGGCACCACATGGATCGAGCTGACCCACTCGCTGTCTGCCACCGGATAAATGAGTCCCTCGGAATAAAGCTTCAACACTTCTTTCTTCACCACCTCCATTATGTTCGGGTTAAGTCGACGCTGGCTGTCCCGAAATGGTTTGGCACCCTCCTCCAGAACAATCCGGTGCATACATGTGGAAGGGCTGATGCCCTTAATGTCACCTAGGCTCCAACCGATGGCCTTCTGATTTCTCTTGAGTACATCGATCAGCTCCTTCTCCTCATCTCGGTTGAGCTCGGCAAAAATGATGACTGACTTTTGATTCTCGTCATCAAGGAAAACGTATTGGAGGTGGCGAGGCAGTTCCTTAAGCTCTAATGTGGTTGGAGTCGGTGTGTGGGGCTCGTCGGCTGCAAAGAGCTCAATGGTTGGCTCTTCTTCATCATCTAGATCAGGCATTGTCCTCTCTTCGTAGTCACGTATAGTCATCTCCTCCACAAACGGGTCACTAACATCCACAAAAGCACACTCCTCCACAAAGTTCACTGACGAGGTTGATATGGCTTCTCGGACTGAGATAGATACTGACTCCCCCAAGACCGTCATGTTCAAGGTTCCATTCTTTACATCGATGAGGGTGTTGGTCGTTGCCATAAACGGTCTGCCGAGAAGGATTGTGTGATCCTTCCCGTTCTCCTGCACGTCCCCCACATCTAGAACTACGAAGTCCACCGGGACGATAAGCTTCCCAACACGAACAAGGACATCTTCCACTACCCCTTTGGGGTATCTGATGGAACGGTCTGCGAGCTGAAGACACATGCGGGTTGGCCTCAAGTCTCCTAGGCCGAGCCGCTGAAAGATAGAGAAGGGCATAAGGTTGATTCCTGCTCCAAGGTCTAGCATCCCCGAAGCCTCCTTTCCATTTCCGAGAGCTATCTGAATCACGAAGCCCCCGGGGTCTCGTTCTTTCTTCGGGAGATCATGCTGCATAGCACTTGCAGCCTCGTAGACCACTACCTTCTCCCCATCTCCAAATTTCCTCTTCTTCGTCACTAGGTCCTTGAAGAACTTCACGTACGAGGGCATATTCTTGATCACGTCTAGGAGTGGCAAGTTGATGTTGACCTCCGAGAGCATGTTGTATAGGTCTCGGAATTGCTGCTCCTGCTTCTCATCTCGTAGTTGGCTCGGGAAAGGTATGCTTGGTTTGAAAGGGTTTGGTGACTTGTGTAACATTGGGCCGTTTGTCTGCTTCCTTGGCCCAGCCTCTGTATTCTTCTTCGGGTTCTCCTCTACTCCCTTGGGCTGGTCGGTTGGTGTAAGGTTATCAGGCTCGGGCATGTTCATGTGATTGTCTACCTCCTTCCCGCTTCTCAACACCGTTATGGCTTGGGCTTCCTTTGGCTGGCTGGGCAACTTCTCCTTGTCTGAGTCGGCTTCTATGTTCCCAACTCTTGTAGCAAGCTGGCCCAACTGTGTTTCTAGGCGTTTGATAGAAGCATCGGTGTTCACGCCCCTTTGCTCACTGTTTGCCATAAACTGGAGAATTTTGTCCAGCTTGTCGTCCTGGTTTTCTGAACTGGAGCCGGTACCTTGTGCTTGCATTCCTCCCACTGGGCCCCTCTGTGGCTGCTGCAGTTGAGGATAATTCGGTCTCATCTGGTTTTGGCGAATGAAGTTAGGGCGGGGTTGCTGCTGCATGAAGTTCTGTCGAGGTTGTTGCTGGTTGTTGTTGTTGTTGGACCACGAGAAGTTTGGGTGGTTTCTCCACCCGGGGTTGTACGTGTTAGAGTAGAGTCATTTCCAGGCCGGTTCTGATAACCCTGTAGAGCGTTGGCGTCTGCATATTGCTCACTGTAGTCAGGATCGAATGCCGAGGGGCACACCTCAGATCTGTGCCGTTGGACTCCACATGCTCCACATGCCTCTACAGCCATGGTCTGCATTGGTTGGCCTCCCCTTGCATTCAGTAGCCGCATCTGCTCTGTGAGCTCGGCTAGCTGTTGTGCCATCATGTCTCGTCCGGGAGATACTTCATTGACAAAAGCCCTCTTCCCTCGGCTGCTCTTTTGAGACGAGTTAGAACTCATCGCCTCAAAAATATCTATCATCTCTTCTGCCGTCTCCGCCCCGATATCTCCATCAGCTGCATTATCCACCATGTATTGAAGATTCTGGTGGAGGGAGTCATAGAAACTGTTCACCAGTAAGGCCGGAGGGAAATTGTGATGTGGGCACTGTCTCTGGAGGTCCTTGAAGTGCTCCCACGCCTCATGAAGTGGCTCGTTTGGCTGTTGGCAAAAGAAACGATCTGGGACCGAAATTCCTGCGTCTTCTGATGAGAGTAGTATTTTCCAATGAACTTGGTATACACTTGTTCCCAAGTGATGAGGGAGTCGGGAGCAAGTGTCATAAACCAAGCCTTAGCTCGGTCCTTGAGTGTCTCGGGGAAACACCTCATCTTTAGCTGGTCCTCATTTAAGTTGTGGAGCGGAAAAGTCTGGAGGACATTGTAGAACTCCCGGATGAAATGAAGTGGGTCCTCGTTTGGTAGACCGTGGAAGGATGGTAGCTGATTGTAGTGGATGGTTTTTAGCTCATAGTTCCAAGCTGCTTGTCCCAGCCGGATACACGAAGTCACTGGCCCGATTATTGGTTGAGCCAACTCACGAAGAAGATGACGAGGTGGATTATTCACTTCCTCGTCACCGTTGTGTGCCATGTCTCCTTGGCTATCTGAATCTCGGTTGACTGAGTCTGAAGATTCAGGAGCAAGGTTAGCCAACAGTTCTTGTAGATCCCTCTGGATTGATTCGTTGTTCGGGATGATTACAAGACCGCTCCTGGTACGCATAAACAAAAACAACAAAACGTCACGGGCACCAGATAGATAAGAGAGAGACTAGAAAAGCGAAACAAGAAAACACTAAGCCTAAACAAGAAAATGAAACAAAAAGAAATACAAAAACAAGGAATCACAAAAATAAGAGAAACACTGAAAACAAAATGAATAGGCGCACAAAATAAGTCCTAAACCTTCCCCGGCAACGGCGCCATTTGTTGTAGATATTTTTGCCGGAGTAGAATCGAAAGATTCAACACCGGGTCGTTTCTCAAGGAAGGTTAGCCGGATTATTTCGTACGTATATTCAATCACAATAAGAAGAAATTAATTTCCTAAACACTCTAATGCGATGATTTTGATTTTCAATTATCGACTACTAATTCTCAAATAACGCAAACGAACAATTATAAATGACTTAAAACGAGTTACTTATCAGTATGAGAATGCTAGGGAATCCGGGATGATTGCTCTCGAATCAAATGTAAATACCAAGCTAAGACTGTTCAGTTAAATAATTCGATCAACCTACATGTCTAGAGATTAATCCTCAATAACTGTTCGTAACAAGAGGAAAAACATAGACGGTAAATCAAACCAATCAAACAACACATAGGCAATACAATCACGAACAAGCCTACTCTAATCGAGCCTAGATCGATCGACTTCTCCCCTTTCGGTTCTACAAGTCAATTAAATAGGTCAGGATGGTGATCAAGCATCTAACCCTAGGTTTAATTCAACTCGAATAGATTGAACGAAAATCGTAAGCAAAGTAAACACACAAACACGAGTAATCATCCCCTATCCCTAGCTCAAAGATTTAGCCACTCATGTCGAGATGAACACAAAACATTGTATAAATCAAATACTTCAAACTCATAACCAAAATGAGATGAAAGCTTACGATAAATAAAAGTCAAGTGTTGAATCTCAAACAAAAATCCAAATCAACGATGAAATCCCTTGGGTGTCACTCCCAAAATTCTCAAACTAAGCAAAAGATAGGAAGAACAAGTTTTTTCGTCCAAAAGAACAAGAGAGAAATTGAAAGTACAGAATGAATATAAACCCTACGCCCCATCCTATTATGTAGCGAACAGTTTCAACATTTAAGAGATCAGGCGCCGCGGCGCGAGGCTGGACTTCACCGCGGCGCTAGGGAGCGACACGGCGTGGCAGACGCTTTCTCCGCGGCGCGAAGACGATGGCACGGCGCGGCATCTGGGGAAGCCTGGGTTCTCTGTACTCTCGTTAAGGGGGGTCACGGCGCGGAGGGGCTGTGCTGTCGCGGCGTGACGGGCGTAGCGGCGTGGCGACCGAAAGAGGCCGTCTGAAGGCCCGTTAAGGGTGTCACGGCATGGAGATGGGAATGGCGCGGCGCTAAGGGCCTCCGCGGCGTGGAGAATGGAAGCTAGTAGTTGGGAAAAACTGGTGTTCCGAGACATGCACTTTGTAAAACTGGGACAGTTCGACTAAATAAACCTCAAGCATCGAGTCAAGATTCCAGGGATTCCGAACCTGCACACCTCCAAGAACAAGAAAATACCCGAAAAACAGAGAAAACCAATGAATATACGAAAATAACGAAATAATAGCAAAGACACGAAATAAACGATTGCATGACTGAAAATCCTATCGAAAGACCTAAACCGGGGGCTAAAAACCTATAAACCAATAAACAAAAATATAACAAAAATGGGACAAACAGTCGGTGCTCAACAAAGTTCTGAAGGCTTATGGAAACGAATCACTCAATATTATAATGAAATAGCTCATGCTAGAAACTTGATTGAGAGATCTATGGATTCAACGAAATCTCACTTCTATGCTTTTCATGCAGTTTGCCTTAAATTTAATGCATCCATAAACAGGTTTCGGGCTGACCAAAGGAGTGGTGAAAATGATGCTATTGTGTTACAAAATGCATTAACAGAGTGGAATAGTGAAGGGAAAAGAAAAAGAGGCTTCAATTGGCTTCACTGTTGGGAGATTCTGAAAGATAGTCCTAAATTTCAAGGGACTGGTGGAGCAATTCGTGGACGAAAAAAAAATCTAGGACATTAGAGTCGAAAGATCACACTTCTGGATCTGGACAAGATGTGGAGCATGTTGGTGATGACGGTAAAACATACGTGCGTCGCCCCATCTGCTAGAAGGCAGCGAAGACTGCAAAGAGAAAGGTAAAAAGTGGCACAGGGAGTAGTACTGATCAAAGAGCAGAACGTATGTTGGATGCATTTGGACAAATTATGAGTGTGCACGAGAAGCAACAGAATGAGATAAAGAAGTTGGTACGCATAGAGTCGTGGAAGACCTATAGAGAAATGCTAAAGGAAGACACTTCAACTATTACTGAAGAAGAATTAGAAGCTCATTATGGGCTTCTTGCAGAACTGAAAGAGGAATTGGGCCTCAATTAAATTTTACAATGTATTTTAGTTATGTTTCTCGTATTTTGTTTGCAAGAATTTGTACTAGTTTTATGTATTGTAACGTGTTTATTTTTAATGTTTATCATTTTGTATATTTCGTCTACCGTGATCACTGTCTCTATCCAACTGCATTCATTATATTTGAACAAAATAAATGCCCACCAACCAAATTAGTTATGTTTGAAAGACATGTCACGTGGTTCCAACCTACCACTTGTAAAACCTTACCTTTAACATCTCATCTTCTCATTATAAAATGGAGCATTGGTAGATTCAATTAGACACCACCCACCTTCAGCAAACAACATCATTTTTTGCTTTTTCTTTTACTCTTCTTTTCCTCAAGTCTCCCTTTTCTCTTTATTATTTGTAATAAAATGTCTAGACGTACAAATGACCGAGTAGCATATCGTGCGTTCTTGAAAAGTATGCTTGATGATTCTCTCGCAAAAGTTGAATTTGCCTTGATGGAGGCAGCTATTAATGAGTTCCAAGAGGACGGACAAGCTGAAAATTCAACAAGTCGAGAAAGACGAGTAATGCACCGAGATCGTGATGTTGGACACACTCTACTTGTAAGACATTATTTTGCTAATGATATCACGAGGGCTTCTTTCGTCGTAGATTTCGTATGTCTAGACGTTTATTTTCCCGTATTGTTGATTATATTGAAAATCATTCTGATTACTTTAAGAGCAGAGTAGATGCGACTGGTAAAAAATGTTTTACACCTATTCAAAAGTGTACCGCTACTATACGCCAACTGGCATATGGAGCACCTGCCGATCAATGTGATGAATACTTACGCATGTCAGAGCAGACGGCAAATAGAAGTCTCATTGAGTTTTGTCGATGTGTGCGACAAATATTTGCATCCCAATACTTGCGTTCACCAATGATGCTGACATTGAATGGCTACTTGTATTACATGAGGGAAAACATGGTTTTCCAGGAATGCTAGGGAGTCCTGATTGTATGCACTAGGAATGAAAAAATTGTCCAGTGGGTTGGCAGGGCTCATACACTCGAGGGGATCATGGAGTACCCACAATAATTCTTGAAGCTGTAGCCTCACAAGATTTGTGGATCTGGCATGCCTTTTTTGGACTCGCTAGATCACAAAATGATATTAATGTGTTACACGAGTCTCCACTATTCAACGATGTTTTACATGGGTAGCACCGCAGGTAAATTTTACAGTAAATGGAACCCCTTATAAAAAAGGTTACTACTTAATAGATGGTATCTATCCAGAATGGGAAACATTTGTGAAAAGCTTTCAATGTCCAGAGGATCCAAAGAGGAAAAAGTTTAAGCAACAACAAGAGGCTGCAAGAAAAGAAGTTGAACATGCTTTCGGAGTGCTCCAGTCAAGATGGGAAATTGTACGTGGTCCAGCTCGTTTTTGGTACAAAGACGATCTCAGTGAAATAATGTTATTGTGTATTATTTTACATAATATGATAATTGAGGACGAGGGTGAGGAGGCAACCAATTGGTCCAATGAAGATGGTGAACCGCCCATCCAAACACATCAAGGTCATCCAACAAATTTTCGTCCCTACTTGCAAATACGAGCCGAAATGCAAGACATACAGGTTCATCATCAACTTAGGCATGACCTAGTTGAACATATATGGAATGAACCTGATTATTAAGAGTAATATATCCATTATGTATGAAAATTTTAATTTTTATCGCCATGTAATTTTCTAGATGTTATATTATTGTAAGGTTTATGTGTAATCAAATTTTCTTATTATTTTTTCTAATTGTTGTCGGCATGTAATTTTATATATTTTATATTATTGTAAGGTTTGTGTGTAATAAATTTCACTTATTATTATTAGTTTTTAATTTTAATTGTATGTAAAATATATTTATTGTGATATATAATAAATATATCATTGTAAAAATTTATTAGTATTTTTAGTAAATATGAATTAAATTGATATATAAATTAAAGTAAGTGGGAAACATGAAGGGCCCATTAAAAGAAGGTTTGTGAGGTTTGTAAGGTTTATGGTTATTTGAGTTTTTTGATATTGGGAGTGAGAATGAGATATGTAGAGTATTAGGAATGTAAAATGTAAGGTTTATAAACTTTTGTGACTAAAAATGCTTTTAGTGGAATGAATTATTGATCGAAAAAAAAAATATAAAATTCAAAATCTAAATTGCAATTGATGTGATATAAAAAATTATAAAATAATAATTAGTAATGATCAATTAATATATTTTCATTCACAAGATCTCATATGTTTTTACTACCAAACAAAATGNATTTCCCAAAATGTTTTCCACAAAAAAAATATAGACGAGCTGAAGATAACGTCCACCTGTACACTTCCATTAATATGTTCCAAAACTAACCGAAAAACAAAAAAAGAAAACAAAAAAAAGGAAATAAACACATACACATGAACAAAAACTACAGTCCCAGATTCTGTCAAAACTGTGTAGCATAGCTCATCACAGCCAGGCACCCCATCCAGGAAACATATGGCACAATCGATCCGGATCAATTGCATCTTGTATTAATTGTTGAACCTATAAAAGCCGTATTAGTAAGAAAAATGTGCAATTTTCAAGTGGATAAAAAAAAAAAAAAAAAAAACATTCTGGACAAAACTCAGAAGCCCGTATTCTCAGAATACGTTTTTTTAATTAAATTTAAAAAAAAAACGTATTCTCGTAATTGGTTTTAATATTATATATGCAATGTAAAACGTATTCTCAGAATACGAGCATTTGATTTTTGTTCACATATATTTTTTTTTTGTCCAGTTAATTTTTTTCTTTTTCTGTTGGGGTAAAAAAAATCCCCACCTGTAGCATGGCTGCGGAGACCCTGTGCACGTACACACAGGCACAGGCATTGCAGACTCGTCAAAATTTATCTGATTCAGCCCCAAATTGTCCTTCCAAGACTCACTCCCATCACTCCCGAACCCCTGCTCATCTTCCTCCCAATTATTACAAACCGAAGCAGCAGAGTTGCTCCTCTTGCTAGAAGCCCTCTTTGCGCGCTTCCCTCTCCTGTGCTGTTGTGGCTTAGGGCTCTCGTCTACAACTGTTGCTTCTGTGTTGCTGCTGTGGTGCAAGCGGATGGCTTCGTCGCGTTCGTGAATGGCCGCGTTGCGCTCTGCGATGGCCGCGTCACGCTGGTGTAGGGCCATATCGCGCTCCGCAAACGCGCGCTTGCGCTCCTCCAAGGCCATGTTTCTTTCGCGGATGGCCGCATCACGCTCAGCCGTGATGGTTATGAATGTCTTTATGGTTAGGTGGTTGTTGTGCTCCTTTTCCGGTTACGAAAAAAGGGGAACCCGTTAGTCAAGAAATTATTTCTAATTTGATTTGAATTCGGAGAAGTGAAATCGGGAATGACAGATCTGAAGTGATCCCATCTAGAAATAAGAGTGTTGTGTACTTTACCATCAATAAGAATAGTGTTTGATCTAGAAATCCATCACAGAAGTTGAATTCGAATTCCCTGCAGGGGAAACAAATTTATCAGGTATCAGCAAGGACATGCAACAAATTTCTGATCATTTGATACTTTGATTCCAGAATTATATCCTGAATAGATTTTTTTGGAAGATGAATTTATTAATTTTAACTATCCAAGGAAACGGAAAGATTAGAAAGAGAGACAGCAAGTAGAGATAACTGCTCCAGACAGTGGACTACCTTAGGATTGATGTCAAGGTATAACTTATAAATATGCTTTTTTCAAATAAGTTCATATTGCTTCCACTGCAAAAATATATTGTAGGATAATGCAGAGTTCAGTGAAGGCAAAAAAANTTAAAAAAAAAAAAAAGAAAAAAAAGAAAAAAAAAGGATATATCCAACACAGCATGAGCTGGGTATTATCTTCAGAGACAGAGTTTGAATCCTTACTCTTATGCGCAACTGAAGAATTTATAGATCACAGTTATAGAACCAATTATTGGGAGGATCTGACGGGGACTTGAGCTCTTTCTACAATAAACCTGTCATGAATTGTCAAGCACAAATCATACAAGGAATGAATATCATCAAACCAATACAACACATAACTAGCAGTTTCTGATTAAGCACCTCAAGAACACTACATATGTTATAAACCTAACATATAAAAAACAAGAAGGCAAGGATATCTCACAATACCAGATCTTGTGCTGATATAGGTCGATTGAACAATAGTTAGATGGTGTAAATTGAGCATCAAATAGATAAAAGTTCTCTCACTCAATTCTCAAAACTCATCCTCAACTTGGTGCCACCTTATGAAAAGCTCGAGAAAGACTTGTTTATAGTAAAAGGCCAGGTGGTTTAACAGTATATGAAATTTGATACTCTTCTGACATTGACAAATCATCTGGAATCTTATATCTATTGAGTTCGTTAAAGGTGGTTCAGAAAACCAAGTTAGATAAGCCCGGATGCTGAAAAACCATAAGACAAGTCATACAACAGTTAACTGGTCATTGAGCCCTAGCTGCAGTTTACACATTTACTGTAAGAAATACAGGAGTTTCCTATGGAATAACAAGCCTGTACCAACTAACAACCGTTTTTTTCCCAAAATAATTAGTTGTTTGTTCAATTTCTTTCCAAGAATTTATGACTAGATGGCTATCCATCGCCTTAGCAAAGCAAAACAGTTGGATAGACTTCATATTTCACGTAATAGACATAGATTACCAAATAGGCAATGGACAACAGAACTTGTCGTCCAGAAGAAATCAGAGCATACAAAAATGCCAACCAAATGAAAAGGAAAACCGACCCAAGTGCTAATGCAGCTACTTTTCAGCTTAAAAACTGTCTCCTAAGTTCTCTACTTCCTACTAGATCATTTCATTAAAATAGATAGAATGATAACAAAATCCAAAAGCTAAAATAACAAAAAGAGAAACAAAATGAAAAGCTAATACTGCAAGGGTGAAACAAGAATTCCCATCAAACAAATTCTAAGGGTAAGCAATTAAATGTTTATGCACGGCCAAGCTTCTCAAATGTTGCATTGAGCACAACTAATCAGCAGCTACCAGAATTTTCAGGAGCTGAAAACGGGGATCAGGAATTAGGATGAGAGCCTATGCGAATTGCCAAAGGAAAGATCAACCAAATAAAAACTGAATTGAAATGGTGGATCAAAGAATGAGGGCAATAACAAGGATTATCCGACCAGATCGAGACTAGGAGAAAAATGAATCTCAAAAAAGAGAAAGAGCAAGATAAAAGAGAAGACAAACCCATCGCAAAAAATTGGAGCATACCCGACACAGACTTTCCGGCGACGAAATTTTCAGAACACAGAACTGGCCGGTGACTCTCCTCTCTCCTTCCCCCTTTCCTCTTGTCGGAGAGAAGAGAGTTTAGTGTGGTTTTGTCTGTAGGCCGAGTTGCAGGAAATGCAATAATATAAAGTTGCCTCTGCCAAATTGTGCTTTATTTTCTCTTTTTTCTTTTTATTTTTCTTTTCTTTTTGATAATTATTTTTTGGGCTTTTGTTCATGTGACTGTGTGAGGTGAAAATTTGATTAGTCTTTGACGTTTAAGGGGTTGGGCCTTCCTGAGTGGTTCTCCATTCCTTTTGTTTCTTTTTATATTTTTTTGAACAATGGAAGAACTCCAATAAAACAATTAAAAAGAACAAAGTTCGAATACAAAACTGAAAAGACAGAAAAAGGCTTAAAATTTTGAGAGAACCACCTAAAGTGCTAGAAACAACCACCACCAAAGGCTGAAGGCATAATTTAACAAGACCTAGACTTTTAAACCTCAACCAACCGCTGGAAGCATATGAGAACTCTTGCCACTCTTGAACAACAATCTTCACTATTGAGTATTCAGTTATTCAAACCCCTTCAAACACCCAAAGGTTGCGGGCGTTCCAAAACCGCTATAGGATATATGTAGTAAGTTGCATCTTGGCTTCAAAGACCTCAGTTTTGTCCGATGAACAAACTTGCCACCACCAGGTTTTTAAGTTGCATTGGTCTGCCATAAGTCCATCCCAGATGAGAGGTGTCAACTTCCATACTCTCTTTGCCTTGTTACATTTGAAAAACAAGTATTCCACTGTTTCTTCAACCTTTCCACATCTCATGTTAATCACATCTATTACCAGCCCTTTAGCTCTCACATTTATGTGCACTAGAAGGATCCCAGAAAAATACTTCTATATGAAGTGTTTCAACTTCCCTTTAACCCTTATTGTACCTAAAATAATCCAAACACAAAGCTCCCCAACAGACGAAGCCCATCTTTTGGGTTTAATTATGTTTTTATATCCTGAGGCAATTTTCTCCCTTCTAAGTTATCTTTGGACCATACCTGCTTCAAATTTGGGTCAGATCCTGTCAAAATATGTCAATATCTTGACTTCTCCTTCTGATATTTTTTTCGTAGTCTTTTATATGTTAAGGTCTCTTCATGTCAATTAGATTCTGTATAAACATGTCAACTCGTTGAGAAGTCGAACTAGTCACATGTCGTACCATGATCAGGTCGTCGCCGACCTGATCTTATTGAGCAGAGTCGCTACGTGGATGGAGTTAATTAAAGGTTAACCCAATCCAGTCGAGTCGGGGTTATACCAAATAATCAGATATAAATTTTTCATGTGTAAATAATTTACTTTTATTATTTTTATATATGCCCATGAGCAAAATAGGTTGTGTAAACTTAAAACTAATTATGCCGCAATTGTTCCAATGACTTGACAAACAAACCTGTCATCCGGAAGCCCAAGTCATTCTTCAAATCAAATGAAACTTTTAGTGGAACAGAATCTTAAAATGATTGAAATCATGGATCACATAAAGAAAATATCTTTACACATTTTCCATGATATTTTTTTAGGTAATATGGTCGGAAAGAAATTTTATGAAAATATTCATATCACACTTTCACTAACCTTGCGTCCTATGCTAAGGTAAAATCAATTTCACTACGTAAAGAAGCTTAGGTGGAAAATGCTAAATACACGCAACCAGCAAACCAGCAACCGCAAGACGAGTAACTGATGTGGGAACTATTCATGCCATACAATGCCTAAGAAACTAATAAAGGTAGCTCCTTGGACAGGAAATATCACCTAAAGAACCAAGCATGGCACACAAGAAACAACTCAACCTGGTCTCAAAAGAAGAAAGGAAAAAGCAGTAGCAACAACAATAAACAAATAAAGGATGAACTTTCCAATGTCACTCCAACGATCATGGTTTATACTAAACAGTACAAGTGAAACTCAATCAAACAAATCACTGGCTAACAAAACAAAGTGCAAATTTGAACTGCA
>BKCP01004113.1:599793-619775 GCA_008636005.1 Striga asiatica
ACAGGAACACCATTTTCTCACCCTAAACTATTTCCCCAACAGCGTCAAATCTCAAGAAAAACCCTGCTAAGGTAACACTTCAAATGCACTGAAAGCTCTCATCCATCACCAAAATCACTCACGACCGTTTATCTGATGCAACAACTTTCAAAACTCGATGACGAAACTCCAAAATTATCGAACATCACCCCAAACTAGTAACTGAAGTCAGGTTTTTCGCAACTTCTTCATATCCATCCCCAGCTTCACAATCTTTCATGTCCTCCCCTTGTTGCTCTTCAGGGTCACAACCGTCATATTCCCCAATCGACGGCTGTTCTTGCGCCACCTGTTCGTTATGAGCCATCATCTGCATCAAGATCTGCTCTGGCTTCAACCCATCAAGTCCAGACGGCGGCTTCTCGAACCTGCCCGAGTAAATAGAGTCGAGCATGTTGAAATACGGGCACGTCTTCGAATCCTCTGGCCTTTTCCTGTTCCCATCCTTCACTCTCTTGTAATACTTATTTATATTCTCCCATTTCTCCTTGCACCTCTTGGCATTCCTCTCATACCCGAGCTTCTTCATGCAAGACGAGATCTCCTGCCAAAGGGGGCCCTTCGGCCCGCTGTCCTGGTACTTCATATCAAGATCCATTTTCAGCATAATCAAAGCCTCGACTTCTGCCTTAGGCCACCGAGTGGACCCCGCCTGAGTAAAATTCGTCTGAGCGAAATTGAAATTCACCTTAGTAGTAGAAGTTTCACCACGCGGCTGTAAGTAACCCATCTTCTCCAGGATATCATGTTCTTGCTTTTCCGAAATCTTCTTTTCCAATAAAGAGAGGTCGAGAATTTCGGTGTTGGTCTCTTGGGCAATCTTTTTCAGAAAGGCGAGCACAGCTGCATCTTTGGCCGCGGAAAGTTCTCGTTCTTGGGCGAGAAGCTCCTGCTCTTTCTTGATGCGGGCTGTCTCTTGGGCTTTCCAGGCCTCCTCGCGGGCCACGCGTTCCTTCTCGCACCTCTCAATGGCTTCCAGAAGCTTCCGCTGCAGTTCTTCCTGCTTCTCGAGGACATCCCTCATCAGCCGCTCGAAGTAGTCGGCCAATTTCTGCTTTTTCTTGATGTTACCTTCAGTTTCCTCGGAAGAAGAGGCGGTGGAGGTGGAGGAACAAGGTATGGTGAAATCTTGGCTGTTTGTGGTTGGTGTTGATTTATGAGTCTCGATGGCGAATGTCGGAATCTGGGAGTCGAAAGGCTCCAGCTGCTCGAAGAATCTGTAGTTTCTGCCGTTGGGCGTGCTGGATCTGCCGTGTTTGGTTCGCTTGTGGTATTTGTAGATGTTTTCGAATTTCTCTTTGCATTTCTTTCCTCCCCGCTGGTACCCGAGCTCGGCTAGTTTTCTGATAACACAACAGCAAAATTGGAAACCGCTAATGAGTTTCTTCGTTTTTCAAGCTTTTGCAGCTTTTTCCTAAATGAGCTAACAATGGGAAGTATGGAAAATCCAGAATCACAACGAGAATATGTGGTCACAACTGAAATTTGAAAAGGCCAGATAAGTAAAGAAGAGACAAACACCGTGAGGATCATTCGGATTTAATTGAACAGATAATCGACCAGCCACCAAAGGGTGAGACCGAGGCCTATTTTCCTCTGTATCGTTTCTTCTTTATCAATAAATTGAACCGAATCTGATAAATAAAAATATGGAAAGAGCAGCAAAGCTACATAATATACCTTGAAACTTCGTCCCAAAGAGGAGCTTTAAGAGTGGAGTCGCGAAAAGCGAGGTCCATATCGGACCTTATCTTGAGCAGAGCCAAGGTCTCGTCTCGCGGCCATCGATTGCCGGCTGAATTGCGGTCGCCGTCCTCGGCAAGGCCGCCGCTGCCACCTTCATTTCCGAGTTCCGGCGCCCCCCCTTCGTCGGAGGGCGAGCCACCGCCGCAAATTTCGAAGAAAGAAGAACTTTCCAGCATCACTCGAGCTCAACCTGCTTAAGTATTAAAACAGTTCAATTCTTACCGATCAGAAAATAGCTCAATTCTTTCAACCCTGGGTGACGGCGTCTTTAACATTTCAGGTAAAAATAAAAACACATCTTATCGTTTTCTTTTCTTGATTGGGGCTGTTTTTTATTTATCGGCTGCTATTTTTAGTCTTTCACCGATTCTACTTTTTTTTGGAATTTTTTCCTATCACACTCATTATTTTACCCCCCATCAAGTTTTGAGTGATTTTTCTCAAGGTGGTGATAGGTGAAGTAGGGTTTCATTAGGGAGGGATAAAGATAAGAGGCTGCGATCTGGTGTGGTCAAAGGCTGATAACATTAATTACGTGTATGAAAACGATTGGTTTAAATTCAAACTCCCCCTTATTTTCACTTTCGTTTGACAAAATTATATCATCATTAATTCAATAATGTTTAAAAATTATCGAACACCTAGGTAACTAAAATTCTGAGCCAAAATATAAAACCCAAATCCAAAAAGGAAATCGCAAGAGATAATGTTACATGCTTGGATACAAAATTTCTCAAAAAAATCTAAATATTTTTAACTCAACCACTTTTTTTAACTCAACTCGCTATCTTCAATATTATCAATATAATTAAATAGTATCAATCAATCATTTTTACACACCACCTTACCTTAATTCATTATTCATCCACTCACATAATTTTAACTAACCATCACTTCAAATCTTCTCTCTCTTACTTTACATCAAATCAACTTTAATTATTTTATTTTAAATATTATTCTAATATACCCACTAACAACTAACCATACCAACTTTTTCAAAATTAACCAAACCAAAAAAAAATCCAAACAAAATCAAAATTTTATATATCCAATCATCCTCTTAGTTTAGGTAAAAGACTTGATTTTGGAAAATGGACTAGGGTGGAATGAATGACTAGTAAGATAGGTCTTTGATGAATCCAATAGCAATGTAATCTTTAACATCAACTCTCTTAATCTTGATTTCTCAGACTGGTTTTACTGGTGATTGGAAAAGAAAGAGCATTTTTCAGTTGCTAGCACTTATAAATATTTGTCTAATCAAAAGTTTCTGTGTCCGGATCAACCTACTAGTAGCTCTTCTACTAGTCTCAGAAATTTCTCTTTTTTCAGATGTTGGCACTTGAAGGTTGCTGGGAAACTTAAACACTTTCTATTGAAGTGCATTTCTGAGACCCTCTCAGTAGCTGTTAACTTGAAGAAGAGAAGGTTGGCTATTGACACCATTTGCAGGCAATGTGGTGCAGCCCCGAAGACCATTGAACATGTGATAATCTCATGTTCTAGGGCCAGCAAGTTATGGGATTTAGCCCCTATACACTGGGATGGCATCAACAACTCAACTGGCTCCTTCAGAGTGCGGTGGCAACAGGTATGCTCCATTGGACACACATGTTACTGAGGCTAGAATCCAACTCTCCACTTACCTGCTCTAGTGGCTCTGGAAATCACGAAACCTCTGGGTTTTTCAAAATTTGCTGCTTCCAGTACATGTGGCGATTTCAGCTGCTCAGAAAGATTGAATTGCTTTTTCTTCGATTTAGTTTTCATTTGTCTTTTTCTTGTCTGTTGGTTGTGTGGGAGGCTATAGTCCTAACTAGGCAGTGGTTGGCAGTGGTTAGGTCTTAGTTTCTTATTGTTATTTTCTCTTTGTTTCAGTGTTTGAGGCTCTAGACCGCTTTCACGTGTCTCCCAGTTTGTCTTTTCGGTAGTTTGGGTCTTTCCCTTGTATTTGGACTTTGTTCATGCTTGAGTTTATATATAGATCTCTCTATCGTTTCGAGCAAAAAAAAAATTAAAAGAGGAAAAAAAAATCCTATTTTCAACCATCGCGCCCCTCCGTTTCAAAAGAATTGATCGGTTTGAAGATGGTGTCCGTCCGTGCGGCTTGGGCGTCGACCCTGCTTCCCTTTTGCTTCTTCACTGATGGTGAGTATGTGGGCAACAATATTCAGCAGCTTGGGTGTTCGGGTGGGCTATTGGTGAAGGTCACCGTCCGTATGGTGGCTGGAGCTAGCACTAGCGATGTCGTCTCCCCTAAGGTCGTTCGATTTCTGGGGTTTTGTTGGTCAGATCCACTTCCGGTATATTGTCTTTTTCTTTGGTAGGAGACACCAGTTGTCGGGTCTTGGGACTGTTTTCAGTGATCCATTTGGAAGGAGGGTTGGGTCTTGTTGCTTTGGGTCAAGATAGACATAGTCTGTCGAGTTCAGGAGTTTGGAGGTTCTAGACTGGGCAGGGGCTTGATTCTGACTTCTTTGGAGTTATCATCGCTGTCATTTTCGCTGAGGTGGTTAGGTGTTTGTGATCGGTAATGAGGATTAGCAAATAGGTTTATGTTGTTGTTGTCTTTTTTTTTGTGTGTGTGTGTGTGTATTTCTCTTTCAAGTTGTCATTTTAGTTCAACTGTCTCTAGCTACTAGTCTCTTTTATGAAGTTTGTGTCTCCTTATGAAGTTTTTTGTTGTTTTGTGGGTGATTGTTGTTAGAATATGCTGTAAAACTTTAATTTCAGATATAAACCAGTGTTCTAAAAGTCGCTAGGCGCCCGCTAGGCGCTCGACCAGTGCCTAGCGCCAAGAGCGCCTAGTCGGGGCCTAGGCGGCGCCTAGTCGGGGCCTAGAAATCAATAGTAAATATCTTATTTTTTATTTATTTTAACTACCTACAAAATAAAATTATCTCAATATATAATAAATTCACACACCAAAGTCCAAATAATAATATTAATATATATTAAAGAAAACATGAGAACAAAATAATGTAATTAGTATTTAAAAAAATAAAAAAAATTAAAAAAAAAATTGAAAAATTGCCGCCGAGCCCGCCTAGGAGCGCCTAAGTCCGCCTACGCCCGCCTAGACGCCGCCTAACCGCCTAGCCGCCGAGCCCGCCAAGGCCGCCTAGGAGTGCCTAGGCCCGCCTAGGCGCCGCCTAGCCGCCTGGTCGATTTTTTTTACCGATTTGTACAAATCAGAGGCGCCCGGGCACCACCTAGGCGGCCGCCTAGGCCGATTTTTAGAACAGTGATATAAACAATACCATTTTGATCTGGCAAACGTGTTTTGTCAAGTATTTATTTTTGCAGTTTATTTATTTATGCAATCATAACTCATTTATTTTACATTGTAGATAGTATGGTTCGTCGTGCCGAACAGAAAGATCATACTATTAGTTCCTTGTAAAATATAAACTAATTGTTCACAGTCTAGGCAGACAGTGAGACCCCTGTTGGAAAAAAGACTGTAGTATCGTCTTGATTCAGCTGGTCTTTGACTGATGGGTTACACAAGTACTTATGATAAGTATTGAACGGACCGTGGAAGGATAAGATTATAAGATTTACTGATCGTTGTTATAATCTAGACCTTCAGTAATTGATGCGTACTCTTAAGCTGTAAGATAATATGAAACGGGCATATATATTCATTACTTGTTTATTTGATTTACCAAGGGTGATTTCTATTCTATTAGGATGGCATGCTCGATATTTTGGTAAATGAGAATGTTTATATGATGTGTTGTTATAAATTATTTACAGTTACTATGTCCCAGTGCGTTGGTTGATGATATCCGCGAAATGAGCTCATGAAAGAATATTATGTCTAACCCTGCAGGTGGATAATTATCCGACATAATGATTAATGAACTGAGTGGTACTAGTTTTGGAAATGAATAAGAAGTTAATTTAATTTTATTGTCAGTGATTAAATTAATCGACGAACGTTATATTTTAAACATAGGGAGATAAATCAATCAATTAGATTAATATTTATTAATCAAGTGAAAGTTTGAATTTATTGAATAAATTGAAGCTAAATAGGGAGAACAATAAAAATTACTCTAGTGTGATGTTTTATTATTCAATTCTATTTAGGAATTAGGAATTAATTATATTCCATAATTTAGATTTCTTTAGGAGAGGAATATTCCTTCTGGAATATTATCCTAGGGTTAGGAGACTTTGAAGTCTTCTAGAAGAGTGATTAGGGTTAGGAGGAATAGGACTCCTAGATGGGAAAGGATATTGAGCATAATTAGTATTTCTAAACCTAATGGGATAAGCCCATATTTAGTACCATCTCAAGGTCCCTAATGTAGCCTATAAATACACCATGCCCAACCTCTTTCCTACATGCATGATAGCTCAATTTTGAGGTTCCATTAGGAAGAGGAAAATTGTGTTCTTGATATATTCGAGAGTTCAGGAGTTTCAATTAATCGCACCACCAAGATTAGTCGAAGTAGGAGTTTAGGTAATACATTAGAAGATCTTAAGATGCGATTTATTCGAGCCTTTACATCTTAATTATTCTGGCCAGATCCACCGCCGTCTGCCGCCGTCGACCACGGCCGTGAGTCGCCAAAAATTGTCGCTGCCTCCCGTCGCCGTCGGTGACCACCAGCGCCTAGCCGCACATAGCCGCAAGCCAGCGCCCGCAGCCAGACGCTGCCGCACGGTCGCAGCATCACCGACCCACACGCATGCAGTCCCTGTCCGCGCGCGCAACCACCGTCTGTGTTTCTCACGCGGGCTTGTCTACGCTCATTCACCTGCGCGTGTCTTCCGTCAACGCGCACAACCATCGCCTGAGATTCGCCCGCCCGTCTACCTTGCTGTCCACGCTTGCGCGCCCCAGTCCGCGTCGGCATAAAAGAGCCGCACCGCACGCGCTCGAGTACCTCGCTGTCGACCCATGCCCGCAACACCTATCCGTGACGCGCCCAGCCAGTGAGCCGCACTCTGTCTGCGACCATCCCCAGCCAGCAGACCCTGCGATCGAGCCTCAGCAATCCTGACCGAGGCCAACCGAGTCCAGCCGCGACCGAGCCCAGAGTCCAACCGGCCCAAGCCCGACGAGTCCTTAACCCGGTGGACCGTTCGTGACCCGACGACATTCCGATCAAAGAGGCCTAATCCGGCTGCCCAACGGACTATGCGGGTCAAACGATCTCCTACAGAGGAAATCAGAAACGTCTCTGAGTCGGAAAAAATTTTAAAACGGTAATGTCTTAAACCTAACTATAGATTCCGCTGCGTTAGAGTTTATTTCGATAGATTCGAATGTGCACATCGTTGACGTTCTTAATAGAACCCAACATTTGTACCCCTTGGTCATTCCATGGGGGTGAATCCAGTCTTAGTGTTGGCTCTATTGATGTTCGTTGGCACCTCGGATGTACTCGTTTTGAGTTTTTCAGTTATTAATATAGTTATTCTTTATAAAAAAAACTAAATTATGTTTTGTCAAGGTACAACCATGTCTTGTCACAATGAATAATTATTGATATAAAAAATTTAAGGGAAATTTTTACTTTTGTTACTTCAAATATACCACATTTTCGCTTTTGCTGCCCAATTTTCAAACTTAATTAGTGGTCACTAAAACTTAAAAAAAATCATTTTTTGTCCGATGTTATAAGAATTGCTAAATCTAACGGCTGCCGCCTTCTGTCACCCGCCACCACCTACGGTGATGAATTTCAATAAATCATATACTATTTTTAAACTCTCAATTCGAGCTACACAACGTTATCTTTTATTTAATCATATAGTGCCTCAAAGTATGTAAAAATCGTGTTAGAGAATCTATAAATTTTCTGCCAAAATACGTCGTAACATTTGATCAAGATTTACCGAAGATCCCACCGTTTGATTTTTATGAATAATATACATATGGAACATTAATTATTGAGGAATCCCTTGGTGTATTCTGATCATCAATTATGTTTTCATATTGCCAGTTGTAATTCGACAACATTTTCCAGCTTTTCAGTGAGTTGCGACCAAAAAAATATAGAATTTTCGTCGGCAAATCTCCTATGACCTGAGACTTTTTTTCAACGACCGTTGCTCACTGGAAAGCTGAAACATGTTGCCGAATTATATCTGGAGAAATACTCACAAAAAAGAAAATAAAACAAAATACCAACAACACACACCTATTTGCTACATTAAAGCCCCCCTCGATACCGATCATAAATACCCAACCACCTCAGCAAAAATGACAGCGACGGTAACTCCAAAGAAGTCAGAATCAAGCCCCTGCCCAGATCATGAACCTCCAAACTCCTTAACTCAGGAGGCTATGGTTATCTTGACCCAAAGCAACAAGACCCAACCCTCCTTCCAAACAAATCATATGAAAACATCTCCTACCAAAGCAAAAATACAACACACCGAAAGGGGATCTGGCCAACAAAATCCCAAAAAATCAGACGGCCCCCAGGGAGACGACCTCACCAGTGCTAGCTCCAGCCACTACATGGGCGGCGACCTTCACCAACAACCCACCTGAACACTCAAGCCGCTAAACATTGTTACCCACGGACTCACCATCAGCGGAGAAGCAAAAGGGAAACAGGGTCGACACCCAAGGCGTGCGGACATACACCATCTTGAAGCAGGTCAATTCATCTGAAACAAAGGAGGTGCCACTATTGTGAAGAAGGTTTCAACAAATTATATAACAGGCCAATTCATCTGAAACAGAGGATTTCAACAAATTATATAACATTTTGAAGCTCTCGACGTGAGCTGTCCCACGATACATTTTATTTCATCATACGGTACCTAGAAATTCATCAAAATCATCGTTAAAGGTTCAATAGTTTTTGCCAAAGTATGCCTTAAAACTTGACCAGGTATTACCAAAGATCTCACTGTTGGATTTAAATGAAACATATACATATAGAAACCTAATATCTTGAGAGATCCAACATGTAGCTCTTCGACTCGATTGCTGATAAAGTTACATCGTTGGATTCCTCAAGAAATTAGGTTTCTTGATGTATATGTTTCATAAAAATCCTACGATGTGATCTTTGGTAGTACCTGTTCAAACTTTAAGGTGTACTTTGGCAAAAAAACGAAAATAAAAATGAACCTTTAACGATGATTTTGATGAATTTCTAGGTACCATATGATGAAATAAAAAGTATCTTTGGACACCTCGGGTTGAGAGCTTCAAAATGTTATATGATTTTTCAAAATCAGCCACTAGCGGTGGCGCCGGCAGCGGTGGAAAATGGAAAGTAGCAACCGTTAATTTTAACACTTGTTTAACATTTCAACCGAAAATGATTAAATTTGAAAATTTTAGTGACCAAAATTGGTTAAAATGGGAACCTAGGTACCAAAAAGGATAAGGTGGTATATTTGGGATACTGAAACTGATTTCTTCCAAATTTTAATCAATAAATTATGCATAATTTCATTTTTAGTCTATATTAGCCTTTTTCCAGTAAGGATCCACCTTTTTGGCATACATAAAACTTAGTACATTGATTTGAAAAATTCATCAAGTAAGATACACTAATCATTAGTGGCAGGATAAAAATTGCAGTTTTCTTTTGACCTAATTTGAAGGTCGTCCGATGTCCATTTACACTGTGTGACCCACCGTTAGATTCTTCTCGCCAATACAGTTCTATCTATAAACTTTTAGTCCAATTATAGTTCATTTGCGCACTCAATTTTCCATTCAAAATATTTTGGATTGTTTTCTATTCATTTAATTATGACTCCATATAGCCAGATTTTGGTTGATGACACACCATCGCATTCTTCTTTCGAACTAGTCGCACCCATAAAATTTGATCTCACTTGGAGTTCATTGCCTACTCAATTTTGTTGGGTTCTGTTAAGAATGTCACCGATATTAACATTCGAATCTATCCAAATAAATCCTAACGCAGCTGAATCTATAGTTAGGATTAGGACATTACCGTTTAAAATTTTTTCCGACTCTGATACGTTTCTAATTTCCTGTGTAGGAGATTGTCTGAACCGCAGAGTCCATTGGGAAGCCGAACAAGACCTTCTCGATCGAACATGGTCGCTGGGAACTTGGCGCGTTGAGCGTGGTCACGAACGCACGTCGGGTGCTGTGGGTCAAGGTTACGGGGCTGCGTGTCGGGCGTTGTTCGCTCGCCTGGTGCGTCTGCAAGTTTGGTGTGGAACGGCTGTGGACCGTCACGTGATCAGGCACTGTTGGAAGCTAGCCTGGTGCGCGTCTAGGATCCCGTACTGCCCTATTCAAATACTCGCTTGGTACAACGTCGCCCATAAAAATTCTTCAATATCCTAAAAATAAACCATAAAATATCATAGTACTTGACTCCATCTAAATAATAAATAAGTCAAAAAATATATAAGTGCGATAAAATTAAGCACATAAAAATACGCTAATAAATATATAAAATACATATTTTTTTCTGACTAATCAACGCTACGATCTCAGTTTATGGCCCAGATGTATCATATATGAAATCAAGCCCAAATTGACCCATGGGCTTAGAAAAAGTAAAAAGCCCCACGTAGCACACCCACATTGCCACACAGAGGAGATTTCAATGAGCACTTGGGAATAAAAGGGCCACTCATTGAGAGGATTTATTTGGATCAGTAATGCTAAGGAGCCAACAGTTGGCTCCTTAGCATTACTGTTATTTAGATTAAGGAGAAGTAATTATTTGAGGAAATAATAAAATAGCAGCCACACATTATAAGGCCACTAAATGATTATTTCAACTAGCACTTGAATTTTGAGCAGCTCCTGGAACATATATTCACGCAGTAGGGAGCCGCCAATCATAGAAGAAAGAAAAGAGCCGCACAGAACATAGCTTGAAAAAACGCAGGAGACTCACGCACGAACATAGCTTGAAGAAAGGGAACCCGATTAATCGCAAAGAGAGGCCACACTCGTACACGAGGGAGATAATTAATCTCTCTCTTTTATCTATTACTTATTTTTTATTAGTATGTTAGGAAAATTTTTATTTCTAGTTCCGGGAATGTCGAACCCTACGACTTAACTATGTTTGATCAATTTTCGTGGTTGATAATTTAATTATCTTTTTGAAATCTTTGTGTTATTTTGACTGAACAACCATTATGTGCTTGATTTTATTTAGATTGATCACCTAGATAAGATTTTTCATGTCTAATGCTAGAATTGAACTTGCAATCCGCAATTGTTTTTGGGTTTAATTCATAAGAGCAACCGAAAGATTGTAACTACCGGGGATAACACGACCTATTTAAGTGAACCACGCGGTTGGATTCACTACTTATTCTATTTATTCTATTTTATTTTTATTTTTATTTAATTGTTTAGATTTTATTTATTTAATTAGGACCTTAGTTTTTAATTCAATCCCCCCATTTGTTGCTTTCATAATAATTTCAATTAATACGAGAAATATCACAATTTGATTCACACTCTTCGTGGGATCGATCCTTACTTGTCGCTACTACTTGTTAGTAGAAGTTAGCCGAGGAAAAATATAAATTTTTATTTGTCGCGCTGCGACGGGCGATCACGTGCAATGTGGTGATCTCGGCGTGCGCGACACGTCTCCTAATCCTGTAAGGAGTAGGTTCATGAGGATCTCGGGCGACGGGTGTGCGCGGCAAGGCAGAGCGTTGCTGGGGTCATTGTTGGGACCTTACGACTGCGCCTGGGCGGCGTGCGGTGGCGCTGGGAGCTCGCGTCACTTCGTGTTGTCTGAGCACGGCGACGGCAGTTCACGGCGGCGATGTGGTGGCTCTGGCGGCTGAGGATGGTGGATCTGGTCGCCAGAATTTATGAAA
Organism: Striga asiatica; assembly: GCA_008636005.1. NCBI lineage: Eukaryota > Viridiplantae > Streptophyta > Magnoliopsida > Lamiales > Orobanchaceae > Striga > Striga asiatica. The sequence goes on from BKCP01004113.1 coordinate 611,395, forward strand.
ATAAAAGGCTCGAATAAATATTACCCAAACACTTTCTAGTGTATCACCTTAATACATACCTTGAATAATCTTGGTGGGCGATTAATAGAAACTCTTGAACTCTCAATATATATGTAATGCTCGATTGTTCTCTCTTTTCAAGACCTCAAAATCGGTCACACAATATAGGGGGAGAGGTTGGGACATGGTGTAGTTATAGGGTACATTAGGCATCTTGAGGAGGTGGAAAATATGGGTTTATTCAACTAGGGTTAGGAATTCTAATTATCCTCCATATCCTTTCCCTTCTAGAAGCATTATTCCTTCTAACCCTAATTACCCCTTCTATAAGGCTCTCAAGTATCCTAACCATTGATAATATTCTAGAAGTAATATTCCTCTTTTTAGGGAATTAAATATATAGAGAACAATTAATTCCTATCTTCTAATTAAATTAAATAATAAAACATTCCATTAGAGTAATATTATTGCTCTCCCCATTTAGCTCACATTTATTCAATAAATTCGAACCTCCACTTAATTAAAAAATATTAATCTAATTGATAGATATATCATCCATATGTTTAAGATATAACGTCCGTTGATTACTTAAATTGCTGATAAAAATAATCTAATCAACTTCTTATTCATTTTGGATAAGGCCAACTTATCAGAAGAGCTATTCTGGAAACAAAAGACCAGAACACAATGGTTGAAGGCAGCAGATCAAAATACTCATTTTTTCCATGCTTGGGTGATGCAGAGAAGAAAGCACAATGCCATTAGCAAACTTGTCACTGATCAACAAAGAATTTGTGAAACAAAAGAGGAAATTGAAAGTAATGTGGAAGCCTTCTACAGCACCCTCTTCACCTCAGAGGGCTCTTATGGAGGGGAAGCTCTCCTTGAAAATGTACCCCAATCCATCACAGAAGAAGACAACAACTACCTAGTGGCTGAGGTAGAAGAAGCAGAAATCAAGCAGACACTGTTCTCAATGAACCCTGGGAAGTCTCCAGGTACTGATGGAATGCCAGCACTTTTCTTCCAGCATTTTTTGGCCTTTGCTTAAATCAGACATCTGCAATGCTGTGGGTAGTTTCTTCCAGTCATGTAAATTACTTCCCTACTGGAATCATACTTTGATTGCTTTGGTCCCTAAGTGTGCTGCCCCTGAAAACCTCTACCAATTTAGACCTATTAGTCTGTGTACAGTAGTTTATAAACTGATCTCCAAAATACTAGCACATGGACTGAGAAACTGCATTCAAGGCTGCTTCAATGAGGCCCAATCAGCTTTCCTCCCTGGCAGGCTTTTAAGTGATAATGTCATAATAGCCGATGAGAGTCTTCATTTTCTAAATAGACGCAGAACAGGTAAACATGCTTTTATGGCGTTAAAGCTTGATATGATGAAGGCTTTTGATAGGATTGAGTTGAACAATATTAGACTTACTATGCTCAAGATGGGTTTTGATGTTCAGTTTGTGAAATGGATTATGGAATGTGTAACCACAGTTTCCTATTCTTTTATTATCAGTGGATACACACGTGGTTACATTTCTACTGAGAGAGGGATTAGGCAGGGAGACCCACTATCTCCCTACGTTTTCATTATTGTTTCAGAAGTGTTATCTACAGTGATCAATGCTGAGAAGGAGAGAGGACTATTCTGAGGTGTTTCTGTGGCTAGAGGTGCTCCTGTACTCACTCACTTACTATTTGCAGATGATTCCTTAATCTTCTGCAAAGCTAACAGATACCAAAGCCAAGTTCTCTAGTCAATTCTCCTCAGATACCAAAAGTTCTCTGGTCAAAAAGTGAATGTGGCAGTGTCTTCAGTCTTTTTCAGCAAAAACACAAGCATGGCTGTTCAGAATGAAGTGTGTCTAGTATTCCCAGGAATTCAAGTGCAGAAATCTTCAAGATACTTGGGGTTACCTCTAGGAATTGGGCAATCAAAGAGGGAAGTTTTTGGCTTTGTGACTGAAGCTGTTAAAAACAGATTGTTAAACTGGAAAAACAAACATCTCACAACAGCAGGCAAAGAAGTCCTCATTAAAGCTGTTCTCACTACCCTTCCACTTTTTGTTATGACTTGTTAGACTGCCCTTGAGCACTTGCAAAGAAGTTTCTAGCATTTTTGCAACTTTCTGGTGGAGCAAAGGAACTGACCACTCCAAGGGTATTCACTGGAAAAGATGGCAATTACTTACACTATCCAAACAGCAAGGAGGTCTGCGCTTCAGAGATGTCAAGCTTTTTAATGAGGCAATGCTGGTGAAGCAACTCTGGATAACACTTTTCCAACCAAACCTCCTCATGAGCAAACTGTTAAAACGCAGGTACTTTCCCAACTCATCTCTATTTGCAGCAGAATTGAAATAGAATTCATCCTAGGTTTGGAAATCTTTGTGGAAAGTGAGAGGACTTCTAGGGGAGGGGCTGCAGATTGATATCAGAAATGGAGCAACTGTCAAACTCCAAGATTTCAACTGGGTCCCAGGCATTAGAGGAAGGAGTCTCCATCTCAAGTACCCTATTGCTAGTGGGAAACTTTGGGTCAATGATATCATTCAAAGTGACAATGGGCAGTGGGATGAACTCAAGATGTGAGAGCTGATTGAAGAACATGAATGCAGAGAAGTACTCAAAATCCATACTCTTGATTCCCATCTAGATGACAAATGGAGCTGGAAGATTTGAGAGAAGGGCAGATTCTCAGTTGCATCATCCTACAAATTCCTTCACCAAAGAAAACTACTTTCTCTAGACTTACCTGAAGGAAGTAGTACCTCCTGAAGGAACCAAGGAGTCAGACAGAGAACATGGAACCTACAAGTCAAAGGCAAACTGAAACACTTCTTGTGGAGATGCATCAATGACATTCTTCCAGTTAATGCTAATCCGAGGAATAGAGGGGTTGAAGTGGACATCATTTGCAGCAGTTGTGGTGTGGCAGCAGAGACAGTAGAACATGTTCTGATTGAATGCTCAAGAGCTCAGAAAGTTTGGAAGCACTTACAGGTCTCATAGGAAGGAATTAATATGCAGGGGTGCAAATTCAAAGACTGGTGGGGCTTTATTTGCTCTATCAAACACACTGCAGTGGATGAAGGAAGAATAGAGCTCACCACATATATATTGTGGTGGCTAAGGAAATCACGCAATCTTTGGGTATTTGAAAAGGAATGGAGACATGACAGAAGCATACTATCTGGAGCTTGGGAAGAATGGCAAGAAACAGTTAAGCTTGGCACCAATCGAGCTCATCAGAGACAAGAAAGATAAGCTAGGTCTACTTAGATAGTTTAGTGGCTAGTCTTTTCTTTTCTTTTTATTATGGTGTTGGGTTGTATTTGTTTCTTTGAATTTTATGGCACTGGAGGGCTCAATTTATGTATTACTGCCTTTGGTGTTGTAGTTGGTAGTTTATATTTGTATTTAGCCTACTAGCATTAGTAGTGCTCTCTGGTTTATCCTTCGGTATTAGGGTGTTGCTCTATTTGTACTCGAACATCTGTTTTGATATATGAGATTTCCTATTGTCTTGGAAAAAAAAAATTCTTATTCATTTTCGAAATTAATACCACTCAGATTCTTAATCATTATATCGGATACTCATCTGCCTGTAGGCTTGACATAATTGTAACACCCTACTTTGATTTTAAAGAAAAACCATGGCTTTTCCAAAATCATAGTAAAAATTTTTAAATTCATTTTTCGATTATTAAACATTTAACGGTGTTACTCAATCACATCATATAATAGCTCAAGTCATGTCTGAACTAACGGGGATTCATTACCCGATTTTTTACATGGATCTCATTATCCCAAAGCATATGACTCAACATGATATTCAAATGAACACATCCATCACGAATATCCCAACTAACATAGTTCGAACCACATCATAAGTTTTCAAAACAAATGCAGAATCCCAACATTTCAAAACACAAGTTTGAAAGCAATTTAACATGTCCAAAAGACCAAAACATCAGGTTCATAAGACCAAAGCTAACATGTTCATAGAACGGAAATGCAGAAGCAAATAATCATAAACAAAGGACCAACCACTCGTCATCTTGCCGTCATGCCTGCCAATGGCATAACCTGGAAAAGAAAAGTGGGGATGAGCACAATATGGAATCTGTGGTGCTCACCACTATGCACATAAATCATATACAAAGACAGTTAGGCATGGTCGCAACATGAACACAAATCATTCTCATATATCACATCTCCTAATATATTTATACTCATATGCACATCTGTCATTAGCCATTGAAGGACATACCGCTCACAACAATGGGAGTACATACCGAAGGATATACAGCTCACATCGGCATTGCCTATCATTAGGCTAAGGGAGACTGCCTATCATTAGGCACCGTCGAAGGACATACAACTCACATCGATGGGGATAACCGTTTGAAGGAAGTATTGTTGGGATCTGTGAGGATCTCGTTATGTAAAAATCACGAATTCAATAGCAAACGTAAATCTATACACAACGGATCTAAAGGTTTGACGTAGAGAACTTACAGCTTAAAATTTATGGCGATCTGGCTGATCCTTCGGATGGCTGTACACAGCACACCAATGAATCAGATCACACGAACGGATGTCTCGGGCTCGTGTGAATCGGGTCGTGTGGGCTGTTGGGCTCGGCCATGTGGAATCGCGGGGATCGTGTCGCGATCGGATCTGCCAGGTCGCGAGTCGCACGTCCTCGCCGGTCGTCGCGGATCGCCGGTGTCTCGTCAGCTGGTCGCGGTCGGCTCCAGTTGGTCGGACGGTGATCGACAGTCGGCGGTTCTCGGGCTCAGGCTCGTGGATCTTCGATTGCTGTAGAAGATTAACGGGTCTTGGTTTACCTATTTATCTTCTATTGTATTACTCAATAAACCCTTCTTCAACTTGTACTAGTGGAGCAACAAGAAGAAGTTAAAGCTCGAATGAGAACTGAGAGAGAGAGAGAGAGAGATGAGAGGCGCGCGTTTCACGTGTATAATGTGATTGGGATGTGTGTTCTCTTTTCATGAGCTTAATAATGTATATATAGAGCTACAGTAGGGACCGTTAGGAGATTAGGAATAAGGCTCCTTAATTAATTAGACTAAATATGGACCTAGCCCACTCCTCTAATTAATTAAATAATATTAATGGACCACCAACATTATATTATTGCACTCCCTTTTACTAGCCCAAATTACGTTTGAGACTCTAATAATAATTACTCGATTTACCTCTTCACGTTTAAGATATAATGTTCATTAATTAATTCGATTTCTGGCAATCAAAAATTAATTAATTTATTAATATTTCACCGAAGCTAGCACTTGTTCATCACATTCTAATTATGCCAGAACTTAATCCACCTGCAGGGTTTAGCATAACAATCCTTTATGAACTCACTACGGGGACATCATCAAACCAACGCACATGGTGACCGTAAATATCCTAACAGCAAATCCTATATATAATAATATTACCCAAAATAGTAGGAATCTTAATCCAGCGAACTGAACCTCACCCAAGTGAATCAAAGAATATACACTATATATATCTGTCTGTTTAATATCTTACGGGTTAAGGGAACACAGTAATTAACCGAGGCCTAGTTCATTTATGACGATCAGTATAAAATGAACTTCTCCTCTCTAGGATCCTGTTCAATACATAAATGTACTAGTGCAACTAATCAGTCAAGACAAAGTGTACAGTTGACACTATAAGCGTTCGGATGGGGTGTTCATGTTTGTCCCATTTTTGTTACGTTTTTCGTGTTTATTTTCTCGTTCTTTTTCCCCCATTTTGAGTCACTTGTGTGGTTTTAGAGTCGTTTTGTCATTTATTTCGTGTTTCGCGTCTTTGTGAGTATTTCTGTGTTTTTTCGGTTTTCTTCGTCTTTTCTTTCATTTTTTGTGTGCAGGTCGGAAGCTTTGGGAGGACAAGTTTTCAGGAAAATATGTGCTGAGATTACATAGTTAGATAGAGGGGTTCGTTAGCTACGCGTAGGAAAAAATGGAACTCAATTCCGAGTTCAAACGAGCCCAAACGAGCCCGAAAAGCAAAGTCCAGCAGGCTGCCCAGAATCTTAGCGCCACTAAGGCATCTTAGCGGCGCTAAGGCACACAGGATAGCGGCGCTACATGGTACTGGCTCGAACGGCTAAGGCACCTTAGCGGCGCTAAGACCCCCTGCAAGTCCCAGAATGATATAAGAACCCCAAAAACTCATTTTCTTCTGGCTTTTTTTCATTCTCCCCCTCCTGGGGACGAACCTAGGGCTAGAAAAACGCAAAAAAATTCCCTTCGCCTCCCTTTATTTTTCTCCATCGTTTTTCCTCCTCTTTCCATCTTTCTTTTTCATTTCTCCTCTTCTTCTTCTCTACATCTAAGGATTAAGCTTGTATTTCGAATTCAACTTTGGAACTTGAATTGATTGTAAGTACTCATTTCTCTTATTTGATTCATGAATAATGGTTATTTGAGAAGGATGATTATGATTGTTGAATTTGATATTCGTAGCTAAATCTAATTGATAGGGATAGGGGATGATTATTCTTGTTTAACGTGCATTTGTCGGGCTCAAGATTGTTCATGCTTATGTGAGTTGAATTGATTAGGAATCGATGAAATTGTGCTTGGTAGTTTGATGTAATCGAAGGGTGACACTTCGATCGTGCAGTTGGTAACAAGTGGATATTGAGCTGTCGAGTTTGGTTTTGTTGATTCCAATGATTAGTTGACTAAATACCTTCTAATTAAATTAGCGACTTTTTGAACCGAAATGGGCGAAGTCGTAGACCTAGGCTTGCATGAGATAAATTATTTCGTAACTGAGTAATCTATGGGTTGAGATTGAAATACGTGCTTGTCGATGTCCCGTCCCTTGTTACGAAAAGTTATTGGGATTGGGATAATTGGCTTGTGTTGTATGCTCGAGTTTGTTAGTCTATGTTCAATCCCTTGTTACGAAGAGTTATTGGGAGCGAACCTCTAGATGTTTAAGCGAGAGTGTCAATCTCGAACCGAACGATTAATTGCCCGGCTTTGCTAGAACTTGAATTAATTATCCCCGATTCCCTAGTTTCTCCATCTTTGTTCCATCCACATTTTTAGGTAGATTATTGCTCTTTATTATTTTTAGACAGTAATTATTCAAACCCCTTTTCTGATTAGAGTGTTTAGGATTTTGTTTTCTTTTTATGTGTTATCATTACCAAAGCTAAATTCCGAACCGCCTTCCTCGAGAGATCGACCCGGGAAACGAATCTTTGATTCGGTACTCGGTAAAATATAACAATTTGTACACAACAAATTTGGCGCCGTTGCCGGGGAAGGCAAGTAGGATATTTATTTTGGTATTGATTTTATTTTTCGTGTTTCTCTTTAGTTTGTAATTATCGTGTTTTCGTTCTTTCTTTTGTGCATCTTTGTTTCTTTTTCTTTGTTTTGTTTTTGTTTTCTTTGTTTCTCTCTTTTTGTGGCTACGTGTGGTTGTTCTGTTTTGGTGTGCAGGAGATATGAACTTTAATCACGTGTACTCCTCCCTGCACTACCCCTCTTGGAGCAATGAGCCGAGCTATCCCGCTGAGTACCACACCCAATTTTATCCGTACTCTTCCGAGCAGTGCTGGCACCATTTTCCGGTTGAGCAAACTTATGAGTCCCACAAGTTTAACGAGAAGCTTGACCAGATTCTTGATTTCATAGAGTCCAAATCAGCTCGAGAAGAAGAGGCCACATACAATGCCAAACCCGATCTCATCTTAGATCGATTGATGGCCCAAGCAAAACAAGAGGAGAAGATTGAGCTCGGATGTGCCCGTTTGAGCGAGCAATTGGAGAGTCTAGCAAGGCGTATCGACTCTATAGAGTCCATGGTTGTGGACCCACGTCCACAGCCCGTACCTTTCTATGAGCTCGAGGACAACTCTTCGGGTTTCAACGCCAAACTTGATCTCAGCCTCGATCGCATGATGGCCCAAGCAAACCGGGAAGGGGAGATTGAGCTCGAGTGTGCTCGATTGAGCGCTCAAATGGAAAATCTGACAGCACGTCTCGACTCTATCGAGTCAAAAGCTGACAACTCCCATCTTATGGTTGGTGCCCAAACGTATTTTCCGATGCACATGTGTGAGACCGAAGAGGAAGATGATGCTCTTCAGTGGGGACGACGATGTTTCGGAGGAGGAGATTCATGGACTTGATCATGTCACCATCTCTCGAGTTCCTCTTCCTGCCACCGAGATGGAGCATTCACCTTCGGAGCCATCACACTGTGCTACCAAGTGGGCCAGAGTTAGCTCGACTTGCTCCACAGATTTGCTCGTTATTCCTGAGATTGATGATAGAGCTCGGGTGGGAAAAGCTCTATGTCAATTACTGGGGATT
>BKCP01004113.1:622038-656496 GCA_008636005.1 Striga asiatica
TCTATGTTCAATCCCTTGTTACGAAGAGTTATTGGGAGCGAACCTCTAGATGTTTAAGCGAGAGTGTCAATCTCGAACCGAACGATTAATTGCCCGGCTTTGCTAGAACTTGAATTAATTATCCCCGATTCCCTAGTTTCTCCATCTTTGTTCCATCCACATTTTTAGGTAGATTATTGCTCTTTATTGTTTTTTAGACAGTAATTATTCAAACCCCTTTTCTGATTAGTGTGTTTAGGATTTTGTTTTCTTTTTATGTGTTATCATTACCAAAGCTAAATTCCGAACCGCCTTCCTCGAGAGATCGACCCGGGAAACGAATCTTTGATTCGGTACTCGGTAAAATATAACAATTTGTGCACAACAGTTCATGTCCATCTAGGTTGTGAACAACTATTCTTGTTCGCAAGTAACCGATAGATGATCTTTGGTTCGCCCGATGATGACCCACTCTATCTAAGTGCAGAACAACAGAACGTAGAACTTGTTTAATCTAACATGATTATCACTCATAAAAGACAAATGTGTAATAACATGCAAAGCCAAGCTTTCAGTATATAACACTAACAATCTCCCACTTATACTTAAAGCTTTCGCTTTTACAGTATAGTCCTATCAATCCGTTATTCTAAAAGACCTATGTTGATCCTATTGCCATGCTCATGACTCTCATTCCTTCCACGTGTTTGACGAAGACCTTCCCTGGCAAACTCTTCGTGAAAGGATCAGCTAGGTTGTCCTCTGACGCAATCTTGGCAACATCAACGTCTCCTCTACCAACGATATCACGAATCAGATGATATTTGGGCTCTATGTGTTTGCTTGCCCTGTGGACTCGAGGTTCTCTTGAGTTCGCTACTACTCCACTGTTATCACAGTACACGGTGATACCACGTGGCAAACTCTTAACCTCTAAGTCCACTAAGAAGTTTTTAATCCAAACAGCCTCTTTCACTGCCTCTGAGGCTTCTATGTACTCGGTTCCAGGGTGGAGTCTGCCACGCATTTCTACTTAGCACTCCTCCATGAAATGGCTTCACTTCCCAAGGTAAACACATAACCTAAGGTTGACTTACTTTCATCCCTATCTGACTGGAAATAGGAATCACTGTAACCCAGAGGTAACAAGCTGCCTGCACGGTAAACTAACATGTACTCCTTAGTCCTTCTCAGGTACTTGAGTATATGTTTCACCACAAACCAATGTTCCCGTCCTGGATTACTTTGATATCTAGCTACCATGCCAACGACGTAGCTAATATCCGGCCTAGTACACAACATCGCATACGTAAGACTTCTTACTACCGAAGCATAAGGAACTGTCTTCATCTCCTTTATCTCCTCAAACGTCTTAGGAGACATCTCCTTAGATAAAGGTATTCCATGTATGAAAGGTAGCACACCTTTTTCAGACTCCTGCATGCTGAATCTGGCCAAGACCGTATCTATGTATGAAGACTGGATAAGTACAACATTTTCTTCTTACGGTCTCTAGTGAGCGTAATACCAAGAATGTGTCCTACTTCACCTAAGTCCTTCATATCAAATTGCGTAGACAACCACACCTTTACGTCTAATAACTTTTTCTTACTGTTTCCAATAAGCAGTATGTCATCTGCGCAAAGCACAAGAAACACCACCACGCTCCCACTGATTTTCTTGCAAACACAGTGCTCATTCGCATATTGAGTGAATCCGTAAGACTGGATCACCTCATCAAAATGGATGTTCCAATATCTCGAAGCTTGCTTCAGTCCATAAATAGACCGATTAAGCTTACACACTAGATGCTCACGACCTTCAGTAATGAATCCCTCTGGTTGCTGCATATAGATGTCTTCTTGAAGGTTCCCGTCAAGGAAAGCCGTCTTGACATCCATCTGCCAAACCTCATAATCCATATGAGCAGCTACAGCCAAGAGAATCCGAATGAACTCAAGCATAGCTACTGGCGAAAAGGTCTCATCATAATCAATATCCTCGATCTGGGTATAACCTTTCGCAACAAGCTTAGCTTTGAAGGTTTGCACCTTCCCATGTTAAAGTTGATTTCGAAAAATGAATTTCGAAAATGTTATCTTGATTTTTCTGAAAGTCCAAAATTTCTTAAAATCAAAAGTCGGGCGTTACGCTCAGTGTGCCGTGTTGCAGTATTATGTGATGTATCTACTTACGCACTCGGTGGGGAACCATCGACTTCACCCCTTAACTTCTCTAAGATTAATCTACTTGCAGGCTTATGATTCATAATATAGTCTTCTTCCAATAATCTAGCGTTCGTCAAACCAATCACCTTCTGATCCTCGGGACTATAAAATAATCCACCTTTCGTTTTCTTGGGATAGCCGACGAAAACTCGTGCTTTCGAACATTTTTCCAACTTGCCAGGTTCCTGCGATAAAACGTGTCCAGGACTACCCCACACCCGAATATGTGAAAACCCGAGCTTGCGCCTTTTCCACAATTCTTAAGGAGTAGTATCAACTGACTTCGATGGAACCAAGTTCAGAATGTACGAAGTTGTTTCCAGCGCTATTCCCCAAAATGAATCTGGTAACCTCGAATAACTCATCATAGACCTAACTATCTCCATAAGAGTCCTATTTCTTCGCTCTGCAACCCCGTTCTGTTGGGGCATGCCGGGTGCAGTCAGTTGGGATTCAATCCCAGCTTCTGATAAGTATGTCATGAACTCTCCAAAGAGGTATTCGCCACCTCGATCAGAACGAAGTGACTTGATACATTTACCATGAAGCTTCTCCACAACATCCCGATACTCCTTGAATTTCTCAAAGCATTCGGACTTGCAGTGCAACAAGTAAATGTACCCAAATCTCGAGTAATCATCTATAAAAGACACATAATACTCGAAACCTCCTCTAGCCTGGATCGACATAGGACCACACAAATCAGAATGAATCAATCCTAGCACTTCTTGGCTCCTATACCCCTTTGCCATAAACGACCTCTTGGCCATCTTACTGTAGCGCCCCGTTCGTTTATGGTATAATTGGGATTTTTTTAATTAATGTTTTTGTCGTTATTATTATTATTTTTATTATTGTTATTATTATTTTATTTAAATGCCTAATTGTCGAATAAATGCTTAAATGTGTATTATTATTATTATTATTAATGTGTGATATATATATATATATATATTAAATATAATAGCCGAATTTATTTTATCTTTAAAATTTTATTTTATCGGACGAACCGAGCCATTTTATTTGGACTAAATCGATCGAGAATCGAACCCGAGAGAACCATGTTCATTGAACCGAATCAGTCGGCCCAATGCTAGCAAACCGGCCCAAGCCCGAGTTTCCCTTTTCTGTTTCACGCGTGAGAGTTGTGTGGGTGATTTCATGGGAATCAAGAATAATTAACCTAATGAATAGTGTGTATATATTTTTCCCCCTCACTCCTCTCGGCATCTCAAAATCACGCAGCCTCTCAGATAGATTTCTTTTTTTTTCTCCTCCCCGATCGAGCGAACCAGAGAAATCTGATCATCCCCTTCTCTCACAGAAAGATTGATCACCTTCATCGACCCCCCTCTTCTCTTTCGTTTTATGTTCTCCCATCTCATCACCATCATCCGTTCAGTCCGTCGTCATCATCAAGTCCGTCGTCATCATCATACCGATCTGCCCTCATCTCCGGCGATTTCCCGTTCGCGCAGCAACCTCCGGCGATCCGCAGCGACCAACAGCAACCCGGTGAACTCTCTTCCTCCGGCGATCGCGTTCGTGCGTAGAACCAGCCGTGAGCAAGACCCTTCTTCCGCAAACGACCGCCGCCTGCTGCTCCTCCACTCGCCGCCGTGACCAGCCGCTGCACTCTGGCGACCATGTGCCGCTGCTCCACTCACGAATTCCGGCGTGAAGCCCTGTTGCACATCACCAGTGAGAAGTAGCAGCCCTGTCCCCAGCGAGGCCTGTCCTCCCTGTTTCGCGAAGTTTTCTCGAGCAGCGACTATCAGCAAACCGAGGACCACTCGTTTTCCGGCGAGCGTCCTCCGAGCATCGCAGCCCTTCGCTCGCTGCTCCTTGCCGAACCCTAGCAGCGACCAGCAACTCCCCGACGAGACTCGTCAGCGCTGCTCCTCCCTGCGAGACGCGAGAATCCGTCGAGCCCGTCATCCCCCGTTCGTCTTTTTCGTTCCGTTTTCCGAGTTTTCCCGAGAACGGTACATAAGCGAAATCCCATCTCATTTAAATCGTATTCATGTTGTCTTCGTTATGTTGAATTCGAGATGTGATTATAATTTCGATTATATGTTCGATAAGAGAATATGTGAAAATTTGTGGTAATATGTGAATTGTGTTTTTATGTGTCGTTTATGTTGTTCGGGATCTCTTCAATTATGAGAAATTGAACGAGACCTTGAAAGTCGTGTAAGTCAGTGGGTATTGGAACAAAGTCGAGTCCTTGGTCTTACGAAAAGGCCTCGGACGAGAAATTTCATGTTATGAATTAATTGCTAAGTTGTCGAGCATATATGTCGCTGTTTTGGTGTTTAAATTTTTAAAACTTGCACACTGCTCGTAATGATTTGAAATTTTGAGGAGTATGTTTTCTGTTCATTTCCAGACTCGTGTAAGAATTTCGTAATTTTTAGACGCCTGTAGCTATTTTTAAAAATTAAAGTGAATTCTGATCAGAATATTGTTTAATGCTTAGTAAATTGGTTTGTGAATAAAATGAGCTGAAATTTTAGTATGTTGTGCTACTGGTGTGTTTGTGTGCTGTGTTAATTTTCTAGAATTTTTGAATTGAATTTGATATGGTTAATTATTTGTTTTCTGTTTCTGCTGAAAGTTGTATCAATTATTAAAAATCGGTTCTTCATTGAAAAATTCTGAAACATGACTGACATGCTTATTGTATTTGTATATTCATGCTGTTAAAAGATGGGAATTTTTGGAGTCCAATGTAATTCTGTTTTGATTTAAATTCGATAACTGCTGAATTTTGTCGGAATTTTTAAAATTAGCACAGATAATGTCCAGGGCTGAGATTTTTACATGTTGTCTATATCCTGCTGTAGCTTGTGAGTTTAAATTTTCAAGTCCTGATTCATTCATTAGGTTTAGATATAAATTCATGTGCGTTTTTGCTGAATTCTTGTAGGAATTTTATAAATTTATGTGCTTTGAGTTTGAAGCTGAAATTTTGTGGTTTTCCTAATTTCTGGGAGATGTAATTTTGAGAAAAATTTCAGAGCTTAAGTCGTAGGGTAGCCTGACCATCTATTTTCATGTGATTAATGATTATTATTTTCAAAACATGATTTTGAAATGAAAAGTTGGAAATCGACTTGCTTTTCGTTTTGATGTGAGTTTGAGTTGGTCAATCCTTAGATGGATTTATGTGAACTCTCTTATGTGGTTTGGTCGGGTTTAGTGCCGAGTCATAATGTTCCAACATCCACAGAACTTCACGAACTACTTAGTCGAAACAAGTTCGACTAGGTCTGTTTTGTGTTTTCCTCTTTAAGTCAAGATATTTATTGTAGCATCTTGACTCAATGTAGGTAATTGAGGAGTCGAGCCTCGAGCTACACCCATTGCTTGTCCAGTTTTCAACCCGGAAATCCAGGTGGGTTGTTATTCTAAAATTAACTGTGCATATGTGTTTATTTGTTTGAATGTGTTAAACCGGTATGATCTAAGTATGTGTGTGAGCATGTAGCCTATCGATAGCCATCGGTACGGTTGTTCCCATAGATACGGTACCCTTATGAGGTAAATCTCCTTAAGTCCTTAGATAAGGCCGTGTCCTTACGTGGCACGCACTCCCATATTATAGATATGGTACGGCTAAGCGTAGATGTGCACATGAGTGAGCCATAGCGATGGCAAGCGTCATAGACATGACTAGAGATGAGACATTATTTATTAGTGTTTATGTTCATGCTGCGACCATACCATATTAACATATTCTGAGTTATTCATATGCATAGTGTGAGTACGATAGTTAACTGTACTCACTCCCACCTGCTCTTCACGGATGCAGGTTAAGCAGTCGGCGGGTGACGAGACAAGACGGGTGGTGGTCATGCTTTTATTTATCGCTTATTTACTTGCTTCCGCTTATTTATGAACTATGTTGGTATTGAACTTGTTTGGATTGGATTTTGAACTTGTTCATTTTGGAAAACTTTCGGATTTGGTTTACGATGAAAAACCCTACTTGATATATGATTGAGTATGATCTGATGTTAAATTTATCGATTTGTGGTTAATGAAAACCGTTGAAAAATCGGGTAATGAATCCCCGTAGTTCAGTTATGATTTGAACTGTATTTATGAAAGGAATGAGTAACGTCAAAATTTATGATTCGAAAAATAAGTTTCGAAAATTTTTACCTTGATTTTTGGAAAAGCCATGGATTTTATTTAAAAATCGATTGGGGCGTTACATTACCTTCCAGGCAGGATTCGCAAGTTGGATAGTTCTCTTCCAATGGACCGAGATGTCCACTGGCCACTAACTTTTGAATCCTCCTAAGGTTGATGCGCCCAAGTCTAAGGTGCCACAGATATGCTTGATTCATTTACGAAGACTCCTTCCTCTTATTAGATGTAGTTATGAAATTATTCAATTCATTTTGTTGCACTGTGGTAGAGTTTGGTTTGAGAACATATAATTGCCATATAATGAACCACAACATATGAAACGGTTTCCAAAACGAATAATAACCATGTCATCAAATGAAACTGAAAAACCATCTATAACGAGTTTAGAAACTGAAGCAAGATTCTTTCTAAAGTTAGGAACATAAAGGTAATTTCTCAAAACCAAAACACTACTATCAAATGATAAAGTAACGTCTCCCACTGCAACTACCGCCACTTTTGTAGCATTGCTCATGTAGACGGTGATCTCTCCCTCTCTAAGCTGCTTGGTTTCCTGGAACCCCTGCAAAGAATTGCAGACATGATCAGTGGCTCCAGTATCTATACACCAGGTTCTGGTAGATACAACTGCTAAACATGTTTCTACGACATTAACGAGAGAGTTACCTTTCTTGAGGAGAGGGTAGTCGACCTTCCAGTGTCCTGACTTGTTGCACTTGTGGAATCTTTCTTTCGGTTTACTTGCCACACCCTGAGGGGTCGGTCGTGGGTTAACCGGAGCATCCTGTGCCTTCGCCTTTGCTGCGGACTTCTTTCTCTTCCTGCCCTTGTGAGGCCTGGAAGGTCCAACCTGCTCGGCGACTAGCACCTGAGGTGTCTGAGTGAATAAGGCCTCCGCCGACTAAAGCTCTTCAAGCAGTTCTGGAAGATCCATATGCATCTTGTGCATGTTGTAGTTCAACCGGAACTGATCAAAGCTCTTCGGCAGAGATTGGAGCATAATATCAACCTAGGTTTCCTCGTCAATAAAACCTCCCATAACCTCAAGCTCATTGAGCTGCGCCATAACCCTAAGGGCGTGCTCCCTTACCGGTGTGCCCTCGGCCTTGCGCGTACTCAACAGAGCACTCAAAGCCTCTTGCCTAGCAGCCCTAGACTGATGTCCAAATAGATCCCTGAGATTGAGAAGTATATCTGCTGCAGTGTCCTTAGACTGATGTTGATGTTGAAGAATATTCGACATAGAAGCCAAAATGTAACACTTTGCCATCTCATTAACCTTCTTCCACCGAGCATACTCCTTTTTCTTCTGCTCAAGAGCATCAGCCGCGGGCACTGCCGGACATGCCTCATTGATGGGAAACTTATAACCCTCAGCAGCCAACACTATGTCTAAGTTCCTCTTCCAATCAATGTAATTAGGACCAGCAAGCTGATTTTCTTTTAGAATGACAGACAACGGATTGAACGACATGATGAATATCCTGAGAATCATATAAATAATTTTACAGATTAAACACATTTGAATTTAACTGTTAGTATTGATATCCTCAAAACATATTAACTAAATTCACCGACATCTATTACACCTCGTGAGAATGCATGCTACGTGTTAATTTCCATAGGTCAAAACAAATTTCATGACGAATGAAATTAATAGTCGGTCTCCATTTGGCCATACAATAAATTCAGGGAAAAATATAACACGTAGCATGTCCTCGGGCCCATGATCTGGTTGGTTCGCCAAGGCTCGTTGATCTCTTGTGATCTCCCGGTCATCAACACACGATCATAACACGAAAAATATAATTTACAAAATTACATAATTCAATCATAGATCCAACGAATGGATATACATGTTTTCTAAACAAATAATTAAATCTTTTCGGTCATGCCCCGGGCGAATAATTATTACAAACATTCATCCATGAATTCCTCGACATGTCCGAGGCCTTAAAAACAAATTTAAAACCATACATCACATTTACCAACATTCATCAAACACATAGATGGCCATAATAGTGGATTAACTATTTTCCTGCAAAATCGAGTTATGCAAAGTAATCAATTATATGGCTGTGTTTGAAGACATATTGTCAAATAAAGCCGTAAAATTAGAACTTTGTACAAACGAATTAACCAAGTGCTCTGATACCACTTGTTGGGATCTGTGAGGATCTCGTTATGTACAAATCGCGAATTCAATAGCAAACGTAAACCTATGCGCAGCGGATCTAAAGGTTTGATGTAGAGAACTTAGGGTTTAAAAATTATTGCGATCTGGCTGATCTTTAGGATGGCCGTACATAGCACACCAATGATTTAGATCACACGAACGAAAGTCTCGGGCTCGCGCGAATCGGGTCATGTGGGCTGTCGGGCTCGACCGTGTGGAATCGCGGGGATCGTGCCGCGATCGGATCTGCTGGGTCGCGAGTTGCACGTCCTCGCCGGTAGTCGCGGATTGTCGGCGTCTCGTCGGCTAGTCGCGGTCGGCTCCGGCTGGTCGGACGGTGATCGGCAGTCGGCGGTTCTCGGGCTCAGGCTCGTGGATCGTCGATTGGTGTAGAAGATTAATGGGTCTCGGTTTACCTATTGATCTTCTACAGTATTACTCAATACACCCTTCTTTAACACTTATCGGTGGAGCAACAAGAAGAAGATAAAGCTCTAATGAGAACTGAGAGAGAGAGAGATGAGAGGCATGCGTTTCACGTGTATAATGTGATTGGGATGTGTGTTCTCTTCTCATGAGCTTAATGATGTATATATAGAGCTACAGTAGGGACCCTTAGGAGATTAGGAACATGGCTCCTTAATTAATTAGACTAACCCACTCCTCTAATTAGTTAAATAATATTAATGGGCCACCAAGATTATATTATTGCACTCCATTTTCCTAGCCCAAATTACATTTGAGACTCCAATAATAATTACTCGATTTACCTCCCCACGTTTAAGATATAATGTCCATTAATTAATTCGATTACTGACAATCAAGAATTTATTAATTTATTATTATTTCACCGAAGCTAGTGCTCGTTCATCACATTCTTATTATGGCAGAACTTAATCCACCTGCAGGGTTTAGCATAACAATCCTTCATGAACTCACTCCGGGGACATCATCAAACTAACTCACATGGTGACCGTAAATATCCTAACAGCACATCCTATATATAATAATACTACCCAAAACAATATACACTATATATATCTGCCTGTTTAATATCTTACGGGTTAAGAGAACGCAGTAACTAACCGAGGCCTAGTTCATTTATGACGATCAGTATAAAATGAACTTCTCCTCTCTGGGATCCTGTTCAATACATAAATGTACTAGTGCAACTAATCAGTTAAGACAAACTGTACAGTTGACACTACAACCGTTCGGATGGGGTTTTCATGTCCATCTAGGTTGTGAACAACTATTCTTGTTCGCAAGTAACTGATAGAATGATCTATGGTTCGCCCGATGACGACCCACTCTATCTAAGTGCAGAACAACAGAACGTAGAACTTGTTTAATCTAACATGATTCTAGTTCATAAAGGGAAAATGTGTAATAACATAAAGCCAAGCTTTAAATATATAACACTAACAATAACATGCAAAGCCAAGCTTTCAGTATATAACACTAACACATACAGCTCACATCAAAGGTTACATGATTCACATGCATACATTGATCACACCATCCAGCAAAATGATAACAATTTATGGCATAGAAATTTAGAATAACCCACCTAGATGCCGAAGTAGCAAATATCACAAAGGCAAGAATTTAAGTCGAGGGCTCAGCTCGTCGAACCTACATTAATCATGATAGCTGTAACGCCCCAATCGATTTTTAAAGAAAATCCATGGCTTTTCCAAAAATCAAGGTAAAAATTTTCGAAACTTATTTTTCGAATCATAAATTTTTGACGTTACTCATTCCTTTCATACATACAGTTCAAGTCATAACTGAACTACGGGGATTCATTACCCGATTTTCAACGGTTTTCATTAACCACAAATCGATAAATTTAACATCAGATCATACTCAATCATATATCAAGTAGGGTTTTTCATCGTAAACCAAATCCGAAAGTTTTCCAACATGAACAAGTTCAAAATCCAATCCAACAAGTTCGATACCAACATAGTTCGTAAATAAGCGGAAGCAATTTAATAAGCATAATTAATAAGTATAATGAGCAATGACCACCACCCGTCTTGTCTCGTCACGCGCCACTGCTTAACCTGCATCAGTTACGAGCAGGTGGGAGTGAGTACAGTTAACTATCGTACTCACACTATGCAATGCACATTTAATAATAATAGGCATGGTCGCAGCATGAACATAAACAATACACATATGTCACATCTCCATCATAACATAAATACTCCTGTGTACACATCTTTCATAATAGTCGCGGAAAGGGGATTCATTACCCTAACGGCGAGAGTACGTGCCACGCAAGGACACGGCCTTTCATAATAGGTCTTAAGGAGACTTGCCTCGCAAGGGCAACCGTATTACATCGACGGGGACAACCGTACCGATGGCCATCATAATAGCTCACATCGATAGGCTACATATTCACGTTCATACATAGATCACGCCAAATCAGAAAAACATATTTAAACACACATTGCACAGGTAATTTTAGAATAACAAACCCACCTGGAAATTTCGGATTGATGACAGCAAATCAGAAAAGATGTGGTTCGAGGCTTGACTCCTCAAATACCTACATTATGTCAAGATCCTACAATCAGTATCTTGACTTAATCGGAAAACACAAAACAAACCTAGTCGAACTTGTTTCGACTAAGTAGTTCGTGAAGTCCTGTGGACGTTGGAACACTTAGACTCGGCACTATACTCGA
Source organism: Striga asiatica (assembly GCA_008636005.1). Taxonomy (NCBI): domain Eukaryota; kingdom Viridiplantae; phylum Streptophyta; class Magnoliopsida; order Lamiales; family Orobanchaceae; genus Striga; species Striga asiatica. Next base: position 633,279 of record BKCP01004113.1, read on the forward strand.
CCAGACCATATATGGGAGATCACATAAATCCATCTAAGGATAGACCAAGTTCAACTCACAACAGATTGGAAAGCAAGTCAATCACATATTTAACTTCAAAATCATAGTTTAAAAATTTACTAGCTATTAATCACATGAAATTCATTGACCAGGCTGCCCTTCGACTTAGGCTCTGAAACTTTACACAAAATTACATCTTCCATAAATAAGTAAAACCATAAATTTTCAGCTTTAAACTCAAAGCATATTAATTTATAAAATTCCTACGAGAAATCAGCAAAAACGCACATGAATTCATATCCGAACCAAATGAACGATTCAGGACTTGAAAATTTAACACAACAAGCTACAGCATGATAGAGACAACATGTAAAAATCTCAGCCCTGAACATTAACTGTGATAATTTTTTAAAATTCATGCAAGATTCTGCAGTTATCGAATTTAAATCAGAACAGGACTAAAATGAACTCCAAAAATTTTCATCTTTTAACAGCATGAATATAAACTCAAAATAAGCATCTCAGTAAAATTTCAGAATTTTTCACTAAACAACCGATTTATAAAAATTCAAACTATTTTCAGCAGATTCGATAAATAAATTATTAACCACATCAAATCAAGTTCAAAAATTCTAAAAATTTAACACAACATATAAAAGTCACAGCGGCATGACATATTCGAATTTCAGCTCATTTCATTCACGCATGAATTTTTTATGCATTTAACACTATTCTGACCAGATTACATTTTAATTATTAAAAATAGCTACAGGCCTCTAAAAATTACGAAATTTTTACATAAGTCTTGCAATGAACAGATAACATATCCCTAAAAATTTCAAGTCATTCCGATCAGTGTACGATTTTTAAAAATTCAACCACTAAAACAGCAACACATAAGCTCGACAATCTAGCAATTAATTCATAACACGGAATTTCTCGTCCGAGGTCTTCTCGTAAGACCAGGGGTTCAACATTGTTCCAATATCCACCGACTTACACGAATTTCGAGGTCTCGTTCGATTCTTTAAAAATCGAAGAGATCCCGAACAAATAAACAATACATAAAATCACGATTTTCACATATGATATCATATCGCATATATATTAAATCGCCAAGCACATCACAACAATCAAACATAATACGAAATTAATATATATACGAATCTGAACGAGACGGGATTTCGTCTATGTACCGTTCTCGGAAAAATACGAAACGATCGAAAGAGAAACCGAACGGCAAATACGCGGCGGCAAGCGGCGGCGCTCGGCGGCTATGCTCGACTCGCGAAAGGGGCTGTAGCGGCGTGTCTGGGGTCGCTGCGAAGTTGCTGTTGGCTCACGGCGAGTCGCGGCTAAGGACGGCTTCTCACGGCGAGGAGGAGCAACGGCGGCTGCGGACTGAGCGGGGCTCGCGGAGAAGCAGCAGTGGAGGGTCGCCGGAACTCGGGTCTGCTCGCAGAGGTGGGTCGCGGCCGGGGATGGCTCTGCTCGCCGGTGGAAGGAGGCTTGCTGAGGCTTCGTCGGCGCGAGAAGAACTCGTCGGAGGAAGAAGCTTGCAGCGGCGAGGAGTTGCGGGTCGCCGGTCGTCGACTTGCAGGCGGAAGGCAACAGCGGAGAGAGAGTTCATGAACAGGGGCTCGCCAGGAAGGAGGTGGTCACGGCGGAGAGAGCAGTGGCGGGACAGAATTCATGAAAACCCGATCGCGACGGGCTCGTGGAGAACAAAGGGTCGCCGGCGGGGAGAAGCTTGCAGGCGCTGGGGTCGTCGCTCTTCGTGGAGGGGGATCATCGAGGCCTACTGGTTGCGGCGGAGGAGGGTTTCGCCGCGCTTGGGAGATTGCGACAGAAAAATGGGGAAGAGGGCTGCGCGATTTCTGATCGGGCTTGAGAGAAAGACAAGAAATTTGAGCAAGAGGAAATACACGCTAGGTTAAAAGAAATCTCATGACATCACACGCGTAAAAGAGAGATGGGCCGGGTCGCGCAGGTTCAAGCTAGACGGTTTCGGGCCGCATATTAAATGGGCCAAGGGTTTGAAAGATTTAAGTCGTAGGTTCGATCCAATGCATACAGTTCTCTCGGGCTCAATCTCTCGGGCTCGATAAATCGGTTGATTTAGCCAATATAAAATGGCTCGGTTCGCACGATATTTTATAACAAAAATTCGGCTATAATAATAAAATATATTTCACACATTATTTATAATAATAATATACATTAAACATTTATTTCACAATTAGGCATTTAAATAAAATAATAATAACAATAATAAAAAAATAATAATAATAATGACAATAATATTAATAACAAACAATGGTAATAATAATATTAATAAATAATAATAAATAATCCTAAAAGTATCCATAAATAAACGGGGCGCTACAGTCTAGCCACCTTACAAAGAATTCCGACCTCGGAATTCGAAAAACAAACTACGACATGATACAAACGCGAAAAAAGAGGGGAAAAGATCGACACATGAAATTCGGGTAACTCCTCCGAATTTCGGTCCCCATCCTCCCAAGTCGCCTTGTCTTGACAACCGCCACTGGACTTTGACGGGTACCCCTCCCGGCCTTTTTCTAAAAGTCACCGGTACCTCCAAACAGGTAGGGTTCTGCCTAACACGCAGCTCGTCACATCTCACATGTACTCCGAGATCACGCACACGTTTCCTCCATCAAGAGGCACAGAACGTGTCATGCATCCTCACGAGTTCCGGTGGTGGAGTCAACCATCAGGCTAAATCATCGACTTGGTCAGAAATCAAAATAGGACTGAGTACTCGTGGCAGTAACCAAAACAACGGCATACTCCACCTCTATCCGTACCAGCCACCTCGCATGGTAAGGAATTCTCACACTCCACTCATCTATCAATACACAAGACCCTAACCGGTCCTTTCGTGTCTCGATAGCATACTCCAACAAATTCAACATATAGGGTTGACTTGTTGCATCGAGCTTCCATCTCGTGCCCGGGCCACGGTAGGAAACTCGATTACTACAACGACATGATCTGTGCGTCCTTATAAAACAGGCCGCCACAGAATCTCATTCGGATGGGCTAACAATCCACAATAACAATATATCTACAACACCGATACCTACAGAACACACGGCTCTGTTTGATACCGACAACTCTACCCTTGCCGACTCGAATAACACCTCGAATGCGGTTTAGGAAATATCGACTAGATGTTCGAAAAAAAAAAAATCTCCTATCGCAGAATCGGTGTCACGATTAGGGATGCTCGATATTCTCGAACTAGCAATCTAACACCAATACTCTCTCACTCCTCGTAGGTCTCGATCCCTACGAAGAATACATAGTCTCCAATCGAGACTCGGGACACTGCCCGAAAACGATGAGGGACCTAAATCTCGCTATCTCGAGAGAATCTCGCATAAGACAAAGGAAAACTAATCAACAAGTCTCACATATCGAGAGTCGTTGATTAGGGATTCCATACAACGATTCAGTTTGGGGTTTAATGCACGGTCACCCGAGAGATGACACACACACAGGCGCTGCATAAGCGGGGCGCCAGGACGTGTGCATGCATCTGTTCAGAGACCAGCTGCAAGATCGAGGTTTGGCCGTACACACTACTTAGGGATTCCTGCGTTCGGTGATGGCGGCGGCAACTCTCGTGCGAGTCAACGGTCGGCCACTGCAGTTGGCCTTACGTCTCCCAGCACGGGCATGCGGCTCGACCACCACTTCACGTGGCTACACCCATCCAGGTTCGGCGTTCAGTTAAGGTACACACCAGAAATTTCAATTTTCGGTTCATAATCCTAGGTACTCAGATAGAAAAAAGGGTTCGATACAAGACTTCTCGAACTACAACAGTTTAAGCATTACTGTTGAGCTGCATCTCCCATAGAAATCAAACATTGGCATCACTGCCCGGAAAAATCCTAACCTCAACGGTCATCGCCGAACATTAGAATGGTTAACTCGCTTGAGCCTTCCGACTAATAATGTCGGCCGTCACGACAGCTTTTACTCAAGTAGCTAATCGTGCCGGTGGTCCTAAACGAGATCGACCACATATACAACTATAGCCTCCACACTTCGAGGTCTAGCGTAAAGCTTCCCTCGCAAGTGTTTCCAGCTAACATCATAATACCAATCAAATTAAGTCACATAGGGCACATATACATGAAAATTGACGTAAAGCTAATTTTTTTTTTTGAAAATTCACAATTCATTTTGAAAACCTAAACATGAACTAGCACAAATTTTTCAGCATGCGTGTTGAATTTATAATGCATATAGTTTCCAGTCTACAGATCATATCATCATGAAACGACTTGGAAAATATCCTTAACTCATGCCTCTATCACTATCATGAAGAACACTCAGATAGATAAAGTCTTTTAAAGGCACATAATACAGCAAACATCCAAAACATGGGTGCTGTGGATAAATAAAGATTTACAGGTTGATAGGTTCTCAGTTTATGCATAATAACCGAAGCTACAGACATGATATTACTAAAATTCAAAAACCCCAAGGTAGCTAACTCAATTCTATACTTCTCTGAAGACCCCATTGGCAAATTATAACATTATCAACAAGTTTAACCATAAAACATTTAGTTTACAAAAACAGCCAGAGATCAATTTTTCGAAAATACAGCACCTTAGTAAAATTGAAACAACTCAAGCTAAACAACTCCAATTCATACAAACTCAAAACCAATATAATCTACACATGGAAATATACAAATTTCATGAAGAAGACTGTTTCATAAGAACACATTTAGGTCACGTAAACCGAGTACACATTCAACACTTAAATAAAATTCTGGTTTCATAAAAACTGGATATACATTCCACTTCGAAAAATTATATAAAATCAACTGGAACTCCAAATCATATAAACCAAAAACCTGAAGAAACTACACAAGGCAAGCTACAAATTTCGTGAAGAGAATGTTTACATATCATCACGTTAAAGGCATCAATTCAGAGCATACATTTCATGCATACACACAGCCACTGCTTCAAAATTCTGGGCATAACACCAATTTAGAAAAATCATATAAAATCAACCAAAACTCCAAATTGCATTATTCCAATTTGTACAAACAGCTAACAACATATATTACACTGTTCATGAAGAACACATTTTCATGCAGGCACGTTAAGATCATCAAAAACAGCCATGAATTAAGGTCAAAGTTTCTGTCCGAGTCTATAAAAACTGCATGATTGTCTAACTTTGAAAAAAAATCATAACAAATTCATTTTAACCCCAAATCACAAAATTCCAAAACTCACAGGAACTTCATTCAGAGAAGTACAAATCTCATGAAAAACACTTGTCCAAGAAACATCATCTTGTTTGAGAAAAATAGAGCCTAACTGAAGCTCGAAAAATTGAATTTTCATGCCTTCATCAACTCAAAATGATCACTCCACAACACCTCGGAATCACGTAAGTCACACGTTAAGCAAGCCTTGATATCAATACTCTAAGACTTAAACATTCGATATATCATCAAACACGTTGTCCGAGGTCCAACTCGGTCTTATTAAACAAGATAGAAAAATAAAGTCTTATGCCTTTCACTTGAATTATTACATCTTTTGGTTTGATAATATATAACAATTCACATTAATACATAAATTCAACCTCAATCATCGAAGATCACATATGCATCACATGATTCCGACCAAACCTATCATGATATAAACGAGACTCTCAACCTAATATACTTATCTCATCGTATCACCAGTTCGAGAGGTATTTCTAGTTTTTAACCGAAACACATAAACATGTTAGAGCATCAAATAAACACATATCCTTATCTCTTGCCCAACTAATCATGCTTCGAGCTAGCATAAACTCACTCCTACTAAGACATAAGAGACATAAAACATATAACACACCAGAGGTTGAACAGAGGCCATGAACCTCCATGATATTGACAGTTTATAAAACATCGACTCATCTCATAATTTTCGAACCTGGCAAAGGTCCGAAGAGGGCGAATACATTCTCAGTTCTCATTGACCGGGTCCTCACTTGAAGACATTGAATATAATTATATAGCAAGGGAAACTGCTATGGGCAAAACTTATCTCGATAACAACATATTGAAACTCATAACGAGGAACCTCTAGAGTCCGAACTTAACTCTCTATCACTAGAGTTCAATCTCATTAAAGGTGGATAGATCCTAAGCCCCAAAATTCAAAATTTCATATCATAAGCAGTCTTATTACTACTTAAGCAAGAATACAAAATCACATCATAGCATAAGTATTTTCATTGATACTTATTTAAACACATACCTTAAGCAGCGCGGCATGACGAAGACGAGTGGTCTTAATATAAGGTCTAAGCATATAAACACGTTTTCACATATATGCCAGTCTACAGAAACGCAGACTGGCTCTGATACCAAACTGTAACGCCCCAATCGATTTTTAAAGAAAATCCATGGCTTTTCCAAAAATCAAGGTAAAAATTTTCGAAACTTATTTTTCGAATCATAAATTTTTGACGTTACTCATTCCTTTCATACATACAGTTCAAGTCATAACTGAACTACGGGGATTCATTACCCGATTTTCAACGGTTTTCATTAACCACAAATCGATAAATTTAACATCAGATCATACTCAATCATATATCAAGTAGGGTTTTTCATCGTAAACCAAATCCGAAAGTTTTCCAACATGAACAAGTTCAAAATCCAATCCAACAAGTTCGATACCAACATAGTTCGTAAATAAGCGGAAGCAATTTAATAAGCATAATTAATAAGTATAATGAGCAATGACCACCACCCGTCTTGTCTCGTCACGCGCCACTGCTTAACCTGCATCAGTTACGAGCAGGTGGGAGTGAGTACAGTTAACTATCGTACTCACACTATGCAATGCACATTTAATAATAATAGGCATGGTCGCAGCATGAACATAAACAATACACATATGTCACATCTCCATCATAACATAAATACTCCTGTGTACACATCTTTCATAATAGTCGCGGAAAGGGGATTCATTACCCTAACGGCGAGAGTACGTGCCACGCAAGGACACGGCCTTTCATAATAGGTCTTAAGGAGACTTGCCTCGCAAGGGCAACCGTATTACATCGACGGGGACAACCGTACCGATGGCCATCATAATAGCTCACATCGATAGGCTACATATTCACGTTCATACATAGATCACGCCAAATCAGAAAAACATATTTAAACACACATTGCACAGGTAATTTTAGAATAACAAACCCACCTGGAAATTTCGGATTGATGACAGCAAATCAGAAAAGATGTGGTTCGAGGCTTGACTCCTCAAATACCTACATTATGTCAAGATCCTACAATCAGTATCTTGACTTAATCGGAAAACACAAAACAAACCTAGTCGAACTTGTTTCGACTAAGTAGTTCGTGAAGTCCTGTGGACGTTGGAACACTTAGACTCGGCACTATACTCGACCAGACCATATATGGGAGATCACATAAATCCATCTAAGGATAGACCAAGTTCAACTCACAACAGATTGGAAAGCAAGTCAATCACATATTTAACTTCAAAATCATAGTTTAAAAATTTACTAGCTATTAATCACATGAAATTCATTGACCAGGCTGCCCTTCGACTTAGGCTCTGAAACTTTACACAAAATTACATCTTCCATAAATAAGTAAAACCATAAATTTTCAGCTTTAAACTCAAAGCATATTAATTTATAAAATTCCTACGAGAAATCAGCAAAAACGCACATGAATTCATATCCGAACCAAATGAACGATTCAGGACTTGAAAATTTAACACAACAAGCTACAGCATGATAGAGACAACATGTAAAAATCTCAGCCCTGAACATTAACTGTGATAATTTTTTAAAATTCATGCAAGATTCTGCAGTTATCGAATTTAAATCAGAACAGGACTAAAATGAACTCCAAAAATTTTCATCTTTTAACAGCATGAATATAAACTCAAAATAAGCATCTCAGTAAAATTTCAGAATTTTTCACTAAACAACCGATTTATAAAAATTCAAACTATTTTCAGCAGATTCGATAAATAAATTATTAACCACATCAAATCAAGTTCAAAAATTCTAAAAATTTAACACAACATATAAAAGTCACAGCGGCATGACATATTCGAATTTCAGCTCATTTCATTCACGCATGAATTTTTTATGCATTTAACACTATTCTGACCAGATTACATTTTAATTATTAAAAATAGCTACAGGCCTCTACAAATTACGAAATTTTTACATAAGTCTTGCAATGAACAGATAACATATCCCTAAAAATTTCAAGTCATTCCGATCAGTGTACGATTTTTAAAAATTCAACCACTAAAACAGCAACACATAAGCTCGACAATCTAGCAATTAATTCATAACACGGAATTTCTCGTCCGAGGTCTTCTCGTAAGACCAGGGGTTCAACATTGTTCCAATATCCACCGACTTACACGAATTTCGAGGTCTCGTTCGATTCTTTAAAAATCGAAGAGATCCCGAACAAATAAACAATACATAAAATCACGATTTTCACATATGATATCATATCGCATATATATTAAATCGCCAAGCACATCACAACAATCAAACATAATACGAAATTAATATATATACGAATCTGAACGAGACGGGATTTCGTCTATGTACCGTTCTCGGAAAAATACGAAACGATCGAAAGAGAAACCGAACGGCAAATACGCGGCGGCAAGCGGCGGCGCTCGGCGGCTATGCTCGACTCGCGAAAGGGGCTGTAGCGGCGTGTCTGGGGTCGCTGCGAAGTTGCTGTTGGCTCACGGCGAGTCGCGGCTAAGGACGGCTTCTCACGGCGAGGAGGAGCAACGGCGGCTGCGGACTGAGCGGGGCTCGCGGAGAAGCAGCAGTGGAGGGTCGCCGGAACTNAGTGCGCGCTTGGGCGCGGGCTTGCCTCGGTTGTTGGCACTGGGCACGGGCCTGTGGGCAAAAGGGCGCCTGAGGGCCAGCTGATGGCCACTGGGCGTGTCTGGCGTGCACGGGGTCCGAGTCTGGGCACTACTAGCGCTGGGGCGCGGGGCGCTGGTAGTGTCCCGGGACAGACAAGGTGCAACATAAACTTACCGGGGTTTTGGGAGTTTGGGTTAACACATTATAAAGGACTCAAAACCACATAAGTATACCAAAGGTTGACCTTTAAACATCACCCTAACTCAGATAAATAATTTTTGCAAAAACATGCTCAAAATCTGAAGTTATATGTTCGAATAGCTACCCTTTGAATTTTAACTTGAAATTTCGACACAAGCAACAATGCTCAGAGAATAGCCACATATCAAAAATTCAACTCATTTGAAGCATCATACGATTTTATATGATTTTTACAAGAAACTGACTAGAACTCCAAATCACCATTTACTACAGTTACACATCGAATTTGGCCTTGATATTTTTACCACATAAACCTCAACATCAGTGAGTATACATATTAAAATTTCACAACATTTGGACCAGAACTCGATTTATCATAAATTTTTAAAAGTCCAGCAACAAGACACACTTCAAAATTCCATAACTCATAATATACACAAAAAAATGACCCAAGGTCTTCACCATCAGACATGGGACTCTCCAAAGGACCTATTACTCCAGGGTTTTCACGAATTTCACACAGGTTCTTCGGTTTCAACAATAAATTGAAAGAACGACCACAAATCAACATAATTATAACATCATATAATTACCAAAACACAATAAATGACTACCACAGCATCTGAACACACACATATATATGAAAATATAAGGGGGTTCTAGCCATCCATTACCGTTCACCGAAAGGACACTCGAAAACAAACGGAAGAGGGCTGGAGCGACTCGTACGCGTGCGTGCGGGTGTGCTCGGCGGCTTCGCTCGGCTCGCGGCTGGCGTCGGTCACTCCTGGTGGTCGCGGTCGAGGGAGGAAGAGTCCTTTCTGGCCGTAAGACACACGAACAGAAGAGTTTCTGGATGGAAGGATCGCTCGCGGGAGGGGAAATCCGAGATGGCATTGCACGCGGGGCTCGACGGGTCGTTCGCCAACTAACCGGGGACGCCAGCGGTGCTCGATGACCGAGAGAGGGACGATGGACTGCGATCGGGATGTGGAGAGAAAGGGAAGTGTTAGTCTTATATACTGAAAGATTGGCTTTGCATGTTATTACACATTTGCCCTTTATGAATGAGAATCATGTTAGATTAAACAAGCTCTACGTTCTGTTGTTCTGCACTTAGATAGAGTGGGTCGTCATCGCACGAACCGAAGATCACTCTATCAGTTACTTACAAACAAAAATAGTTGTTCACAACCTAGATGGACATGAACACCCCATCCAAATGGTTGTAGTGTAAACTGTACTGTTTGTCTTGACTGATTAGTTGAACTAATACATTTATGTATTGAACAGGATCCAGAGAGGAGAAGTTCATTTTATACTGATCGTCGTAAATGAACTTAGGCCTCGGTTAATTACTGCGTTCTCTTAACGCATAAGATATTAAACAGGCAGATATATATAGTGTATATTACTTTGATTCACTTGGGTGAGGTTCAGTTTGCTGGATTAATATTCCTACTGTTTTGGGCAATATTATTATATATAGGATGTGCTGTTAGGGTATTTACGGTCACCATGTGCGTTAGTTTGATGATGTCCCCGGAGTGAGTTCATGAAGAATTGTTATGCTAAACCCTGCAGGTGGATTAAGTTCCGGCATAATAAAAATGTGATGAACGAGCGCTAGCTTCGGTGAAATAATAATAAATTGATTAATTCTTGATTATCAGTAATCGAATTAATTAATGGACATTATATCTTAAACGTGGGGAGGTAAATCAAGTAATTATTATTGGAGTCTTAAATGTAATTTGGGCTAGGAAAGGGAGTGCAACAATATAATGTTGGTGACCCATTACTATTATTTAATTAATTAGATGAGTGAGCTTGGCCCACAGTTAGTCTAATTAATTAAGGAGCTCTATTCCTAATCTCTTAAGGGTTCCTATTGTAGCTCTATATATACATCATTAAGCTCATGAGAAGAGAATCCCAATTTGTCATAATACACGACACGCCCCACGCCTCTCTCTCTCTCTCTCTCTCTCTCTCTCTCTCTCTCAATTCTGATTCGAGCTTTATCTTCTTCTTGTTGCTCCACTGGTACAAGTTGAAGAAGTGTGTATTGAGTAATACAGTAGAAGATCCATAAGTAACTGAGACCCGTGATCATCTACAAGGAGTTGACGAACCACGAACCGAAGGCCCGTGATCCGCCTACCCAGCCTCGCCGACGACCGCCACAAGCCGCCGGAGATCCGCCGCGAACCGGCTATCCGTGCGACGCGAACCGGAGAAGGGAGATGAGTCGCGACCTGCCGTGAAGAACCGCGATGCGACCCGGCAGACCCGATCTGCTCATCCTCGCGACACAGCCGAGCTCGACAGCCCACACGACCCGATTCCCGTGAGCCCGAGACTTCCATTCGTGTGATCTTATTCATTGATGTGTTGTGTACGTCCATCTGGAAGATTAGCCAGATCGCCATAAATTTTATGCCGTAAGTTCTCTACGTCAAACCTTTAGATCCGCTGCGCATAAGTTTACGTTTGCTATTGAATTCGTGATTTGTACATAACGAGATCCTCGCAGATCCCGACAAGTGGTATCAAAGCACTTGGTTCATTCGTTTTGTACAAAGTTCAAATTTTTACAGCTTTATTTGACAAGATGTGTTCAACCGCAGCCATATGCTGGATTATATTTGCATAACTTGTTTTTGCAGGAAAATAGTTAATCCACTATTATGGCCGACTATATGTTTGATGAATGTTGTTGAATGTGATATATGTTTTAAATATGTTTTTAAAGCCTCAAACATGTCGAAGAATTGATGGATGAATGTTTGTAATAATTATTCGCCCGAGGGTTGATGAGATAGATTTAATTATTTGTTTAGAAAACATGTACATCCATTCGTTGGATCTAGGATCAAACTATGTAATTTTGTAAATTATATTTTTCGTGTTGTGATCATGTGTTGATGACCGGGAGATCATAAGAGATCAACGAACCTCGAAAAATGCAACCGGATCGAGCACGAGGACAACCGCTGGCGGCCAGACGGCGAAGGGTGGCTCACGGAGACCCTATGGCGAGGCGCTCCTCGGCGCGCGAAAGAAGAAAAATAAAAAAATCCGCCAGCGTGTTTTTTCGGCGAACTGGCGGCGGTGATCGATGGCCGGCGGCGGCGGACTGGTGGTGGTGGCTGGTGGTTTGGTTTTTACATGGTGGATAAGCAGTACAATATCAACCAGGATTCTACTGCTAAAGGAGTTCCAATTGAACAGGGAAAGAACTGTCACAATATCCTTGGTTAATGAGACTCAATATTTAATGGCCATAATAGTGGATTTATTGATTTATCTAAATTCATTATGCCATTAATTTTTATTTATGCATGTTAATTAATTATGTTCTTGCATGAGATTAATTTAGTATTGCAAGAATAATTATGCATGTTAATTAATTATGTAATGCATAAGATTAATTTAGAATTGTATCAATAAATTATGCGTGATAATTAATTAGTGCACTGGCATAGATTAATTTAGAATTGCATGAATTATTGTACATGATAATTAATTATTTTATTGACATAGATTAACTTAGAATTGCATGAATTATTATGCATGTTAATTAATTGTTGCATTAACATAGATTAATTTAGAATTGCATAAGTAGTTAAAAATCCTCATTAAATTATACTAAGTTTGAGAAGGATTTTAAATTAAAGTTAATTGTAATATTTCCTAAGGCCTCTATTTCTAATTTATCGGTAAATCAATTAATTGCGGTAATGGGCCCCCCACGGGTGACATTGCTAAAATTAATTGTAGGAACTTACTAGGACAAATTTCTAAAATTAGACGGTTAGAGGAAATCTTAAGAGAGCGCACGGGAATCAATTTGGACGACCTCAGGATCGAGAAATGGGATTCACTTAGAATGCGATTTATCTATAAACTTCCCACGGGGTCCCTGGATTTATTGCATGGCCAAATGGAGACTGACTATTAATTTCGTTCTTCATGAATTTGGTTTTGACTTATGGGAATTAATGGGTTCTTGAAAAACCCTTCTCTTACAAAATGCGAGTTTGTAGGGCAGCCCACGTGGCATGCATTCCCACGAAGTGTAATAGATGTTGGTGAATTTAGTTAATATTGTTTTGAGGATATCAATATTAACAATTAAATTCAATGTGTTTAATCTGTAAAATTTATTTGCATGATTCTCAGGATATTCATCATGTCGTTCAATCCGTTGTCTGTCATTCTAAATGAAAATCAGCTTACTGGTCCTAATTACATTGATAGGAAGAGGAACTTAGACATAGTGTTGACTGCTGAGGGTTATAAGTTTTCTATCATTGATGCTTGCCCGACGGTGCCAGTGGCTGATGCTCCTGAGCAGGAGAAAGATGAGTATGCTCGGTGGAAGAAGGCTGATGAGATGACGAAGTGTTACATTCTGGCTTCTATGTCGAATGTTCTTCAACATCAGCATCAGCCTAAGGACACTGTAGCAGATAAACTTCTCAATCTCAGGGTCTATTCGGACATCAGTCTAGGGCTGCTAGGCAAGAGGCTTTGAGTGCTCTGATGAGTACGCTCATGGCCGAGGGCACACCCGTAAGGGAGCACGCCCTCAGGGTTATAGCGCAACTCAATGAGCTTGAGGTTATGGGAGGTTCTATTGCCGGGGAAAACTCAGGTTGATATTATGCTCCAATCTCTGCCGAAGAGCTTTGATCAGTTCCGGTTGAACTACAACATGCATAAGATGCATATGGCTCTTCCATAGCTGATTGAAGGGCTTTAGTCGGCGGAGGCCTTATTCACTCAGACACCTCAAGTGCTAGTCGCCGAGCAGGCTGGACCTTCCAGGCCTCACAAGGACAGGAAGAGAAAGAAGTCTGCAGGAAGACGAAGGCACAGGATGCTCCAGTTTACCCACGACCGGCCCCTCAGGGTGTGGCAAAGAAACCGAAAGAAATATGCCACAAGTGAAACAAGTCAGGACACTGGAAGGCCGACTGCCCTCTCCTTAAGAAAGGTAATTATGTCGTTAATGTCGTAGAAACATGTTTAGCGGTTGTATCTACCAGAACCTGGTGTGTAGATACTGGAGCCACTGATCATGTCTGCAATTCCTTGCAGGGGTTCTAGGAAACCAAACGGCTTAGGGAGGGAGAGATCACCGTCTACATGGGCAATGCTACGAAAGTGGCGGCTATTGCAGCGGAAGACTTTACATTATTATTTGATAGTAGTAGTTTGGTTTTGAGAAATTGCCTTTATGTTCCTAGCTTTAGAAAGAATCTTGTTTCAGTTTCTAAACACGTTATGGATGGTTTTTCAAATTCGTTTGATGACATTGTTATTATTCGTTTTGAAAATTGTTTCATATGTTGTGGTTCATTAAATGGCAATTTATATGTTCTCAAACCAAACTCTCCCACAGTGCAACAAAATGAATTGAATAATGTCATAACTACATCTAATAAGAGGAAGGAGTCTTCGCAGATGAATCAAGCATATCTGTGGCACCTTAGACTTCGGAACATCAATCTTAGGAGGATTCAAAAGTTAGTGGTCAGTGGACATCTCGGTCCATTGGAAGAGCACTATCCAACTTGTGAATCCTACCTGGAAGGTAAGTTGGCCAAGAGGCCATTTACGACAAAGGGGTATAGGAGCCAAAAAGTGCCAGGATTGATTCATTCCGATTTGTGTGGTCTATGTCGATCCAGGCTAGAGGAGGTTTCGAGTATTATGTGTATTTTATAGATGATTACTCGAGATTTGGGTACGTTTTACTTGTTGCACCGCAAGTCCGAATGCTTTGAGAAATTCAAGGAGTATCGGGATGTTGTGGAGAAGCTTCATGGTAAATGTATCAAGTCACTTCGTTCTGATCGAGGTGGCGAATACCTCTTTGGAGAGTTCAGGACATACTTATCGGAAGCTGGAATTGAATCCCAACTGACTGCACCCGGCACGCCCCAGCAGAACGGGGTTGCAGAGTGAAGAAATAGGACTCTTATGGAGATGGTTAGGTCTATGATGAGTTATTCGAGGTTACTAGATTCGTTTTGGGGAATGGCGCTGGAAACAGCTTCGTACATTCTGAACTTGGTTCCATCGAAGTCAGTTGATATTACTCCTTACGAATTGTGGAAAGGGCGCAAGCCCGGGTTTTCACATATTCGAGTGTGGGGTAGTCCTGCACACGTTTTAGTCCAGGAACCTGGCAAGTTGGAAAAATGTTCGGAAGCACGAGTTTTCGTTGGCAATCCCAAGGAAACGAAAGGTGGATTATTTTATAGTCCCGAGGATCAGAAGGTGATTGTTTGGACGAACGCTAGATTCTTAGAAGAAGACTATATTATGAATCATAAGCCCGCAAGTAGATTAATCTTAGAGGAGTTAAGGGGTGAAGTCGATGGTTCCCCACCGAGTGCGCAAGTAGATACATCACATAATACTGCAACACGGCACACTGAGCGTAACGCCCGACTTTTGATTTTAAGAAATTATGGACTTTCAGAAAAATCAAGATAACATTTTCGAAATTCATTTTTCAAAATCAACTTTAACATGGGCATTATCGTGTTTCAAATCATTTTTGAAACCTCACGGGGATTCATTACCCGATTTTTCACATGGACCTCATTGTCCCAACACCTATAAATCCACATGGTATTCATAAAACACATCAATCATGAATATCCAAACCAACATGTTTCAAATTGAAACGTACCAAAACCAAAGGGTTTTCAAAAAATCCAGAAATCCCAACATTTTCAAACTACAAGTTTGAAAGCAATCTAACATGTCTTAAAATCAAAACATAAGGTTCACAAGACTCAAATAACATGATCATAAGTCAAATGCGGAAGCAAGGTAAACACAACATAAATAAGGACCAGCCACTCATCCTTTCGCCGTCATGCCTGCCCCTGCTCAACCTGGGAAAGAAAAGTG
Source organism: Striga asiatica (assembly GCA_008636005.1). NCBI lineage: Eukaryota > Viridiplantae > Streptophyta > Magnoliopsida > Lamiales > Orobanchaceae > Striga > Striga asiatica. Next base: position 649,353 of record BKCP01004113.1, read on the forward strand.
GGGATGAGCACAATTGGTACCCGTGGTGCTCACCACTATGCAATAAATCATATATAACAATAAAATGGTATGGTCGCAGCATGAACATAAATCAGTTTAAAACTGTCTCATCTCTTATTCACACACCATTAACATTACTCCTGTGTACACATCTTTCATTAGCCGCGGAAAGGGGTTCATTACCCTAACGGCGGGAGTACATACCTCACAAGGGCACGACCTTTCATAGGGACTTATATGCCTCACAAGGACACGACCTATCAGGATTTAAGGAGACTTGCCTCACAAGGACAACCATATTACATCGACGGGGACAATCGTACCAACGGCCGAAACAACAGACATCGGTAGGCTACATGGTTCACATGCATACATTGATCATACCAACACAACCAGGCATAAACAATTTATCACATAGCATTTTAAATAAAACCCACCTGGATAAAAGCGGAGAATTGCTCGAATAGTAAGGGTAGGCTGAGAGCTCGACTCGTCAAACACCTACATTTATCAAGAGGGTCCTATCAATAACTATCCTGACACTTAAAACCACACATAACAACATTTACTTAGCCGAAACGTTATCGACTAATAATTCGTGAAATTTCTAATGGAGTTCAAAACTTTTGGCTTAACCGTCTAGACTCGAAAAACCAATCATAAGTCATATAGAACACATATAGCATGATGAACAATGCGTTGGGTCAGTAGAAAGTCAAACAAGTTAGGAAATAGTCAAACCGCGGCGCTGGCACGGACCGGCACGGGCAGGTGTCCCTGGCCGGCCCTGGACAGCAGGCTGGTTTGATATAACATTCGAACCTTTTCAAAATCCACTCGACCAAATTCAATGCAATTTTACCACATAATAATACACCCAGAAGTACACATATACACCAAAAATCTTAGAAATCATTTTAACCTGGGAAAATAATTTTTGCAAAATTACAGCCGTAGAGTGAAATTCAATGTTTCCCAGGCAAACCTTTGAGTTTTTACATGGAATTTTGACACAAGAAACAATGACCAGAGAACAGCAACATATCCAAAATTCAACTCATTTGGAGAAGTATTAGATTTTATATGAATTTATCAAGAATATGACTAGAACTTCAAATCAACAAAATACATAGCTACAGGTGGAGTTTCAACTTGATATTTTTACAGCATAACTTCATCAACAGAGGTCCCACATATAAAAAATTCACATCAAAGTAACCAAAACTCAATTTATCATGAATTTTGCAAAATCCAGCAGCACGATCAACTTTAAAAATTTATAACTCATAGCATAGGCATCAAAATAACCCAAGGTTTTCACTAACATGACAAGGACACAACAAAACACGCAGAACTCCAGGGTTTCCACGAAATTAAATCATGTCCTTCAGTTTTGACATCAAACTGAAGAGACGAATGTAAAAACAGCATTTAATCATGTTACATGCTATTCAAATCATACCATAACACCAAAACAGCATCATATGCACCTCTTACACCATCATAACACATATACAAGGGAGGGTTTCACAATTAACAAGCTATATCATGAATTCAACATCACACCACATAGAACACCACATGAACATATGCATATTCAACCCTAACATGAAAATAGGCCATGAATCTCCTCAAATCACTTAAACACATACTAAAAGGAAAGGTTTCAAGTCGTCATGTACCGTTCTCGGGAGTAACACACGAAAACGGAGAGAGGGGCTGACGGAATCGATTGCGCACGCGTGGCCTCTACGGGTCGCGCGTCTCGGCTCGCGTGATGCGGTTTTGTTGCCTCTCGGTTGTCTACGCGTGAGGAGGGGGTCGTGGCTGACCGGAACGAGTACGAACAGAGGCTGGTGGTGGCTCGCGAGGATCGTCTCGTGCGGTCTCAGCGGCAACGGATGGCGCACGGTGGAGTTGCGCGGGTGAATCCGAGGTCGCTGGCGGTCTGGGATGCCGAGGGGCTGTGACGGGGGTGATCGGGTGAGAGCAAGAGAGCGGCTGTTGAGGGGAGAGGCTAGCGTAGAAAATAGAGTGAGGGAGAAGAGAAGAGAGATATGAGGGTGTTGGGGTTTACTTTCGCGAGAGAAAAAGAGAGATGGGAGTGTTTGTGGTTGCGGCGTGAACGAGAATAAGGAGAGGGAATGAGCTCTTGTACTAATACCCTAAGTACAAGACTTGATCACCAAGCCAAACAGGAAAACGGGTCGCGGGTTCGGGTTTTGGCGAGGCGCGGCCCAAGGCCACAACTTAGGGCTCAATTCCCAGTTTTTAAATTCGGCTCGAGGAAAATAAAATACGACGTTCGGGTAAATTAAATAATTTCACCTATATATATATATATATATATATATATATATAGAAGGGATCATATTATAATGGTAGATAGTGAAAGAAATGAGAATGAATCTGTACCATTTGATTCAACATATCAATGGTTATGATCAAGTCAAAATTTAAATATTCCAGTCAAACATGTTGTGGCAATTTCATAAATAAATATATGTTGTACATTTGACCAATAATTAAGGACAATTTGGACAATACACATTTACAACAAATGATAGTGGGACCCACACACACAAATATCAGCACCCTCTCTCTCCTCTCTCTCTCTCCTCTCTCTATCTGTCTCGCTCGCCCGCATCTCTCTTTTGCTCTATCTCACCGTCACACAAATCTCACGATGGCGGCGGCGGCGGCGGAGGAACACACACTACACGTAGCAGAACGGCTTTGGTACACTGTCGACATCTTCATCTCTTTGGCTCACAACCTCCGCCGCGGAGCTCAGCGTCAACGACGAACCAGTTTTCCAACGACTTCTTCCGCTTCCGGCTGTCGTCGCCAGGCCACGCCATCACAATTGTTGGCACACCCATTTTGCTCTCCTTCGCCACTCGTCCCCTCCGCGAATTGAATCAAAATTCAGTAAAAAATAGTCGAGCCCTAATTGTAAAACCTTAATTCAGATTTCAATACCCAATTTGAAGTTTGTGCTCGATCAGTCCGCCATCGCCGGGATCGACTGAAGGTCGTCACAATATTTCCGACGGTCACCTACATACGCAGAGGTGGATTGTTCGTGTTGTATGTGAGAGAATGAGATTGGAGGGCATGATTTTGTAAATTAGATATGTTCTAGGGGTTCATTTGCAAATAAAGATAATTAATTATATTTCAATTGAGTTCATGTGTTAAATTGGTAATTATTAACAATTTAAAGGTACACAATATTAATAATAAGATTGCACAATAATACAATATTAATAAGTTAACCAAATTGATCCAACTTTTGTCACAAATCATAACAAACCTGAACCGAAATATTAAAAGAATAATAATAATTCTAATATTTTTTAACATAATTTAGTTGGTTCAGTATTTTTGTTATTTTAAAAAACAAAGCCGACATTGCATCGAAACAATCATATTTTAAAAGTAAAAAATTGATAATCAAACTGAAATATGAAAATTCAAACAAAAAAAATTATTTTGGGCTATTTCAGTTGTTGTTGTGCAATCAGACCGTTGTGCAATTCGCCTAACAATATTGTGCATGGTTTCTGTAGTTATTGTGTAATTTGAACCGATCGTACTTTTGTCACAAATCAAATTAAAATTGGGTTAGATAACTTTTTTTTTGGGTCGGTTAGCCGAATTGACCAAAAATAATTTAAATAAAATATTATTTATATTATAAAAATAGTATTCAATTTTTTTTTTTTGTTATATTTAATAATGTATATTTGGATTTTGACTAAAAAAATATAATTTTAAAAATATGTATATAAAAATAATATTTTTATATAGTTCAGTTAGTTCGGTTATAAAAAAACCCCATTAAAAAAAGCGACATCAACCCAAAAATAAACTATATTAGATAATCCAACTGAAATATAAAATTTAAAATCGAGATTTTAATTTTTTTAGTTTCAGGCGCTACTTGTGCAATATGATAATCATTAATGTGCAATTCGTCTAATACTATCGTGCACTAATAGCGTATGCATTCTCAACGAATTTAGTTTGGTCGATTTTCTCATCGCTATAGTGCAATATGTCAGTCATTAATGTGCAATTCATCTATCTTTAACGTGCACTCCAACTGCAATATTTTTTTATTCATTTGTCGAATTAATCAGTTTTTTTGATCCATTAATTAAATAAACAAAAATAACCTAAATAATTTATAATTTTTATATAAAAATATTTAGTATTTCAATATTTTTATTTAATATTTTTTATTATTTCGTTTGTAAATACATAAAAATATATGCATTTATATAACAATATAACATTTTTTATACAGTTCAATCGTACAGTTATTTGAAACAATAACTGAGATAACCAACATTTTAAAAGTATAAAAAAAAATAATAATTGACCCAAAATATAAAATTCGAACCCAAAACTTTGTCTGGTTGTTTCGACCGCGATAGTGCAATCTGGTAGTCACTAATGTGCGCTGTCTAACACCAATGTGCACTCGAATTGCCAACATTTTACAAGTAAAAAAAAAATAATAATAATTGACCCAAAATATAAAATTCGAACCCAAAACTTTGTCTGGTTGTTTCAACCGTTATAGTGCAATCTGTTAGTCACTAATGTGCAAGCTGTATAACACCAATGTGTAATCGAAAATTGCAGCTAATTTTTATAAAAATATATTCATATTTTAATATTTTCTTATTTAAATATAACGTGTAAAATAACTGATCGAAATAATTTATTATCTATAATAAATAAGCAAATATAACAATGCAATTTTGATTTTTTTTTTCATGTAGTGCCATTTTTAGTGTGTGTGGTTGAAAATATTATTATGTATTCTCCAACACAAGAATTATTTAATGTGCATCATCATTGGAAATATTGTGCATTATGTTTAGTAATAATGTTCATTTATGGAGTAATATATGAAAATTGGATAATGTTCATTTATTAAGTTTTTGAAAATTATATATTAGCCCTATGACCTAAATTGCAATTTAATCAAACTTTCAAAATTGCAAATAGATCCATGGAAATTATATAATTTTTGGAATGTAGCCCCAACCCAAATTCCCGCTACTGTACTTTTCCCTCTGCAAATATCTTTCCATGTCTGCAATGTTCTTCTAATTCCCGCTACTGTAAATTCCCGTCTGCAAATCTCTTTCCATGTTTGCGATCGTTCGGGGTGGCGAAATACCTCAATCGGAACCTTAATTTTGGTGATTCGTTGAGGTGTGCCGGCGGGTCTAGATCTTGCACCGCCTTGTCGGAGGAGGTCGAAGCGTGGGCGGAGCTGATTACACAAGCCTGATTGACCTGTTTCCGGCGTCAGTGGCTTCGCCGTCGAACTTAGCAGCAGACGATGGCGAGATGCGTGGAGGAGACGATCAGATGCGGTGGTGGCTAGTGAAACTGTGGTGATCTTCTGGTGCAACAACGGCAGCAGCGGTGAGCGGGTACAGTGTCTGATGTATCGCCGGAGTGAATTGCGGCGACGGCGTCGGTGTCTGCGAGTGGATATGCGGGACAGTGCTTTCGGCGAGTTTCGGCAACTGCAACCTTGACATCCAGGTCGGCGACCATGTTCTAGCAAGGGGAGGGCGAATATCGCGGCGAAGAGGGTGGCGTGAAGGGCGGAGCTGGGAGAAGATTACGGCGGATCTGGCGATCGGTTATGGAAGATGTGTGTTTCAGAGTGTATGTGTGTGTTGTGTGAGAGAGAGAAAGGGAGATGAGAGAAGTGTATATGTACGCACGTATTGTGTTGTTTGTGGGGTCCACTAGTAGATATTGTTAAATGGCCTTAATGAAGGTATAATTTTGGCTTTTTTTAGTCATTAGATCACCCGATCTAATGGCTACGATTTATTCTTATTTCTTTCATTGAGCACCATCCTCACTTGAACCCAACCCTATATATATATATATATAACTCAAACAATAATATCACCTTGGCAATTAAATACAAATAATACTAATTATGCCAATAAAAATATTCGAAAAATTCCATAGTCAAACGGGGCATTACACTGAGAGTGTATCAGTGCAGACAGTGCCTCCTCGCAGTGGGAGGGTTTCTCATTTACCTGACCGATGGATAGGTCTTGGAGAGTCATCAGACTCAGTTCTAGGAGATCTAGAATCGGACCAAAAAACTTACAATGAGGCACTCCAAGATAAAGATGCAGATTCATGGAATGTTGCAATGAAAGCTAAAATGGGGTCAAAGGACTCCAATCAGGTCTGGGATCTTGTAGAACCACCCGATGGGGTACGACCCATTGGATGTAAGTGGATCTATAAGAGAAAGAGAGGATCGGATGGGAAGGTGCAAACCTTCAAAGCTAGGCTTGTTGCGAAAGGTTATACCCAGATCGAGGGTATTGGTTATGATGAGACCTTTTCGCCAGTAGCTATGCTTAAATCCATTCGGATTCTCTTGGCTGTAGCCGCTCATATAGATTATGAGGTTTTGCAGATGGATGTCAAGACGACTTTCCTTAACGGGAACCTTCAAGAAGACATCTATATGCAGCAACCAGAGGGATTCATTGCTGAAGGTCGTGAGCATCTAGTGTGTAAACTTAATCGATCTATTTATAGACTAAAGAAAGCTTCGATATCTTGGAACATCCATTTGGATGAGGTGATCCAGTCGTACGGGTTCACTCAATATCCGGATGAGCACTGTGTTTACAAGAAAATCAATGGGAGCGTGCTGGTGTTTCTTGTGTTTTACGTAGATGACATACTGCTTATTAGAAACAGTAAGAAGGAGTTATCAGACGTAAAGGTGTGGTTGTCTAAGCAGTTTGATATTAAGGACTTAGGTGAAGTAGGACACATTCTTGGTATTAGGCTCATTAGAGACCATAAGAAGAAAATGTTGGGATCTGTGAGGATCTCGTTATGTATAAATCACGAATTCAATAGAAACGTAAACCTATGCGCAGCGGATCTAAAGGTTTGACGTAGAGAACTTACGGCTTAAAATTTATGTAGATCTGGTTGACCACGAACGGTTGACCGCAATTGATTGACCGCAACACGCGTCTTGGGTTGCACGAACAAGATCAGATCAAAACTGGATCAAACGGATGCAAACAGATCAAAACGAAATTTTGCTGCCAGACACCTTCCGGCG
>BKCP01004113.1:658225-687680 GCA_008636005.1 Striga asiatica
TTTCAAGGTATGTTCCATGATCACCATCTCTATGCGCAACCATACCTTATAACCATAAGTGATCTAGGGATTTTATCTTAAGTGCAATTATAAGATAAATGCTTTCTCTTAAGATAAAGAAATGCCTTATTCATAATATAATTCCAATAGACTGTATTTACAAGTAGAATACGTCCAATTAGATTGGAACGCCGGGTACCCTACTCTAACACTCTTCTCATTAGCTTAATGATGTATATATAGAGCTACAGTAGGGACCCTAAGGAGATTAGGAAAAGGGCTCCTTAATTAATTAGACTAACTGTGGGCCAAACTCACTCCTCTAATTAATTAAATAATATTAATGGGCCACCAACATTATATTATTGCACTCTCTTTCCCTAGCCCAAATTACATTTGAGACTCCAAAAATAATTACTCGATTTACCTCCCCATGTTCAAGATATAATGTCCATTAATTAATTCGATTACTGACAATCAAGAATTAATTAATTTATTATTATTTCACCGAAGCTAGCGTTCGTTCATCACATTCTTATTATGCCGGAATTTAATCCACCTGCAGGGTTTAGCATAACAATCCTTCATGAACTCACTCCGGGGACATCATCAAACTAACGCACATGGTGACCGTAAATATCCTAACAGCACATCCTATATATAATAATATTACCCAAAACAGTAGGAACATTAATCCAGCGAACTGAACCTCACCCATGTGAATCAAAGTAATATATATTATATATATCTGCCTGTTTAATATCTTACGGGTTAAGAGAACGCAGTAATTAACCGAGGCCTAGTTCATTTACGACGATCAGTATAAAATGATCTTCTCCTCTCTGGGATCCTGTTCAATACATAAATGTACTAGTGCAACTAATCAGTCAAGACAAACTGTACAGTTGACACTACAACCGTTCGGATGGAGTGTTCATGTCCATCTAGGTTGTGAACAACTATTCTTGTTCGCAAGTAACTGATAGAGTGATCTTCGGTTCGCCCGATGACGACCCACCCTATCTAAGTGTAGAATAACAGAACGTAGAACTTGTTTAATCTAACATGATTCTCATTCATAAAGGGTAAATGTGTAATATCATGCAAAGCCAAGCTTTCAGTATATAACACTAACAATCTCCCATTTATACTTAAAGCTTTCGCTTTTACAGTATAGTCCTATCAATCCGTTATTCTAAAAGACCTATGTCGATCCTATTGCCATGCATCCTCTGATGCAATCTTGGCAACATCAACGCCTCCTCTACCAACGATATCCCTTCGAATCAGATGGTATTTGCGCTCTATGTATTTGCTTGCCCTGTGGGCTCAAAGTTCTTTTGAGTTCGCTACTGCTCCACTATTATCACAGTACACGGTGATACCACGTGGCAAACTCGGTATAACCTCTAAGTCCACTAAGAAGTTCCTGAGCCAAACTGCCTCTTTCGCTGCCTCTGAGGCTGTTATGTACTCGGCTTCCATAGTGGAGTCTGCCACGCATTTCTGCTTAGCACTCCTCCATGAAATGGCTCCACTTCCCAAGGTAAACACATAACCTAAGGTTGACTTACTTTCATCCTTATCTGACTGGAAATCAGAATCACTGTAACCCAAAGGTAACAAGCTGCCTACACGGTAAACCAACATGTACTCCTTAGTCCTTCTCAGGTACTTGAGTATATGCTTCACCGAAGACCAATGTTTCCGTCCTGGATTACTTTGATATCTAGCTACCATGCCAACGGCGTAGCTAATATCTAGCCTAGTGCATAGCATAGCATACATGAGACTTCCTACTGCCGAAGCATAAGGAACTGTCTTCATCTCCTCTATCTCCTTAGACGTCTTAGGAGACATCTCCTTAGATAGAGGTATCCTATGTCTGAAAGGTAACATACCTTTCTTGGAATCCTGCATGCTGAATCTGGCCAAGACATTATCTATGTATGAAGACTGGGATAAGCACAACATTCTCTTCTTACGATCTCTAATGAGCCTAATACCAAGAATGTGTCCTGCTTCACCTAAGTCCTTCATATCAAACTGCTTAGACAACCACACCTTTACGTCTGATAACTCCTTCTTATTGTTTCCAATAAGCAGTATGTCATCTATGTAAAGCACAAGAAACACCACCACGCTCCCACTGATTTTCTTGTAAACATAGTGCTCATCCGGACATTGAGTGAACCCGTACGACTGGATCACCTCATCAAAACGGATGTTCCAAGATCTCGAAGCTTGCTTCAGTCCATAACTAGACCGATTAAGCTTACACACTAGATGCTCACGACCTTCAGCAATGAATCCCTCTAGTTGCTGCATATAGATGTCTTCTTGCAGGTTCCCATTAAGGAAAGCTGTCTTGACATCCATCTGCCAGACCTCATAGTCCATATGAGCGGCTACAGCCAAGAGAATCCGAATGGACTTAAGCATAGCTACTGGCGAAAAGGTCTCATCATAATCAATACCCTCGATCTGGGTATAACCTTTCGCAACAAGCCTAGCTTTAAAGGTTTGCACCTTCCCATCCAATCCTCTCTTTCTCTTATAGATCCACTTACATCCAATGGGTCGTACCCCATCGGGTAGTTCTACAAGATCCCAGACCTGATTGGAGTCCATTGACCCCATTTCAGCTTTCATTGCAACATTCCATGAATCTGCATCTTTATCTTGGAGTGCCTCATCGTAAGTTCTTGGGTCCGATTCTAGGCCTCCTGGAACTGAGTCTGACGACTCTCCAAGACCTATCCATCGGTCGGGTAAATGAGAAACCCTCCCACTGCGACGAGGCACTGTCTGCACTGGTACACTCTCAGTGTGTCGTGTTGCAGTATTATGTGATGTATCTACTTGCGCACTCGGTGGGGAACCATCGATCTCACCCCTTAACTCCTCTAAGACTAGTCTACTCGCGGGCTTATGATTCATAATATAGTCTTCTTCCAAGAATCTAGCGTTCATGGAAACGATCACCTTCTGATCCTCGGGACTATAAAATAATCCACCTTTCGTTCCCTTGGGATAGCCTACGAAAATTCGTGCTTCCGAACGTTTCTCCAACTTGCCAGGTTCCTGCACTAACACGTGTGCAGGACTACCCCAAACTCGAAACTGTGAGAAACTGGGCTTGCGCCCTTTCAACATCTCATAAGGGGTAGTGTCAACTGACTTCGATGGAACCATGTTCAGAATATACGATGTCGTTTCCAATGCAAAACCCCAGAACGAATCTGGTAACCTCGAATAACTCATCATAGACCTAACCATCTCCATAAGAGTCCTATTTTTTCGCTCTGCAACCCCATTCTGCTGGGGCGTGCCGGGTGCAGTCAGTTGGGATTCAATCCCAGCTTCCGATAAGTATATCCTGAACTCTCCAAAAAGGTATTCGCCACCTCGATCAGAACGAAGTGACTTGATACATTTACCATGAAGCTTCTCCACAACTGCCCGATACTCCTTGAATTTCTCAAAGCATTCGGACTTGCGGTGCAACAGATAAACGTACCCATAGACACATAGTACTCGAAACCTCCTCTAGCCTAGATCGACACAGGACCACACAAATCAGAATGAATCAATCCTAGCACTTCTTGGCTCCTATACCCCTTTGCCGTAAACGGCCTCTTGGCCATCTTACCTTCCAGGCATGATTCGCAAGTTGGATAGTGCTCTTCCAATGGACCGAGATGTCCACTGGCCACTAACTTTTGAATCCTCCTAAGGTTGATGTGTCCAAGTCTAAGGTGCCACAGATATGCTTGATTCATCTGCGAAGACTCCTTCCTCTTATTAGATGTAATTATGACTTTATTCAATTCATTATGTTGCACTGTGGGAGAGTTCGGTTTGAGAACATATAAATTGCCAACTAATGAACCACAACATATGAAAAGATTTTCAAAACGAATAATAACCATGTCATCAAACGAAACTGAAAAATCATCCATAACGAGTTTAGAAACTGAAACAAGGTTCTTTCTAAAACTAGGAACATAAAGGCAATTTCTCAAAGCCAAACTACTACTATCGAACGATAAAGTAACGTCTCCCACTGCAACAGCCGCCACTTTCGTAGCATTGCCCATGTAGACGGTGATCTCTCCCTCCCTAAGTCGCTTGGTTTCCTGGAACCCCTGCAAAGAATTGCAGACATGATCAGTGGCTCCAGTATCTACACACCAGGTTCTGGTAGATACAACCGCTAAACATGTTTCTACGACATTAACGAGAGAGTTACCTTTCTTGAGGAGAGGGCAATCGACCTTCCAGTGTCCTGACTTATTGCACTTGTGGCATCTTCCTTTCGGTTTCTTTGCCACAGCCTGAGGAGTCGGTCGTAGGTAAACCGGAGCATCTTGTGCCTTCGCCTTTCCTGGGTGAGCATGGGTCTGTACAGTTCGGAGATTGATAAATGTCCAGAACCGTACCAAAAATTCGGTTTGGTCCGGTTCGGAGATTTTTATTTTTCAGTTCGGTTCGGTTCGATTTTCGGGACTATCGGAACGGTTCGGTTTGGTTTGGTTCGGTTCGGATATTCGGAGATTTCTTATCAATTTTTAAATTTTTTTGAATGACCACCTAGTTATATTTTATTTTTTATATGTTTTTTTTTTTAAATCCAACATTCACCAATACTTCATCATACTAAAGATTTTATTTTTAAATCAACTTTAGAAGTAACCCTAAATTTTAGTTAAGACTAAATTTAACTAACATTGAAAATTTAAAATTCAAACAAAATATAATACAAATTTATATTAAAGTAACATTTATTTAACCTTCCATACCATGTAGTTATAAGATAAACTAAGGCTAAGTATCGACAACAGCTTAAATAATTTTTATTTATTTATTTTTAAATCTTTAACCTTTCATTCCATTTTATTTTTTTTTAAACATGAGAAATTCAATTGTACATCAAGTATTACTAAACATGAAATGTAAGTGAATCTTAATTGTTATTATTATATTTTATTTGCATTTTAAAAATTCTCAAATTATATAGGATCAAAGTTGACATAAAATATATTAATAACACGCATCTATTTTTATAATTCGGTTCTTACTTTCGGTTCTTCGGTTCGGTACGGTACGGGACGGTTCGGTTCGGTTCTCGGTACGGATATTTATAAAATCTCCAGAACCGTACCAATTATTTTTTCGGTTCGGTTCGGTTCGGAGAAAGTCAAATTGTCAACGGATATTTTTCGGTTCGGAGTGATTTCGGTTCGGTTTGGAATTCTCCGAGTCTCATGCTCAGCCCTACTCATGAGAAGAGAATCCCAATCTGTCATAATACACGACACTCCCCCACGCCTCTCTCTGTCTCTCTCAGTTCTCATTCGAGTTTTATCTTCTTCTTGCTTTTCCACTGGTACAAGTTGAAGAAGGGTGTATGGAGTAATACAATAGAAGATCCATAGGTAACCGAGACACATGATCATCTAGAAGGAGCTGACAAACCACGAACCGAAGTCTCGTGATCCGCAGCCTCGCCAACGACCGCCGCAAGCTGCCGGAGATCCGCCGCGAACCGGTCACCCGTGCGACGCGAACCGGCAAAGGGAGACGAGTCGCGACCTGCCGTGAAGAACCGCGACGCGACCCGGCAGACCCGATCAGCTCATCCTAGCAACACGGCCGAGCCCGACAGCCCACACGACCCGATTCATGCGAGCCCGAGACTTCCGTTCGTGTTATCTGATTCATTTGTGTGTTGTGTACGGCCATCCAGAAGATCAACTAGATCGCCATAAATTTTAAGCCGTAAGTTTTTTACGTCAAACCTTTAGGTCCGCTGCGCATAGGTTTACATTTGCTATTGAATTCGTGATTTGTACATAACGAAATCCTCACATATCCCAACAAGAAGAAGGAGCGGCTGAGGGTTTATGTGAGAAATAGAGAGAGGGAGTGGGAGAACACATATTTATAAACCTAGGGTCCAAACTTGCCAATCAAGCCAAAAGGACGGGCCGGCCGCGGTTGCGGTTTAGGGCGCGGGTGCGCGGGTTCAGGCGAGGGTTTCGTGCGGATTTGGGGCGCAAGAAGGCCGTACAATTAGGTTCGACTTTCTGTTCTCGAGGCTCTGTTACTTAATTTGATAATTAAACGATGTTCGAAAAAGTTTATGATAATTCAACCGGCAATATACATATATTATCACACAATAATATACATATAACTCAACCATTAATATCACTTAGGCAACTAAACTCAAATAATAATAACATTAATGCCAATAAAAGTACTCGAAAAAATCCAAATCAAACGGGGCATTACAATAATATTCATTTCTAACCTCATTTCGGGGACGTCATCAACCCATCGCATTGAGACATAGTGACCATAACAAATTATAACAGCACACAAAGATGGATCCACATGGGGTCCAGGGGGGGCCATTGACCACCCTCTATATATATATATATATATATATATAAATATATATAAAGAAAACACTATAAAATATGGATAAAAATGCAAAGAAATATTTATAATATATAAATAATTAAAACTTAGTTTCTATTCTATTTATTGAAAAATATACTGACCATCATTACATTTTACATTATTAGATAAATTTTTAAACATATTTATAATGATTTATTCTTTCGGCCACTTAATTGTAAATCGATTTAATGATTTATAAAATCGAGTATTTAGTTAGATTGTTAGATTTTTGAATGTTTATTGTTTACTTCATTTTTTTGTGTAATCACATATTTTTAATTTTATTTATTTTTTTCCTTAAAAAACTGTGGTCGTTTGATAAGCTCTAATAAAAAAAATGCAGTGCAACGTGCTGTAAATGTTAAATTTAAATCAAATTTTAAATCAAAAAACCTAAGTTCTTATAAATTATAGATATTGAAATTAAATTATAAATACATGAAATCTATTATTTTTTGTTTATTTTTGTAAAATTTTGATGGTGATATAGATTCTAAATTTTGTAAAACCTGATACATATATCGATATTTATGTTTATAAGTAAAAACATTTTTATATGAAATGAGTGTTTTGACTTAAACTACAAGCTCGTTATTTTGTATTTAAAATTGGACCCCCATGAGTAAAAATCCTAGATCCGTCACTGACAGCACATCATATAAACATTATCATTTACCAACGAGTACGTCATCCTAATAAAATATCAGAAACCCTGTTAGTGTTATATATTAAAAGCTTGGCTTTGAATGATATTACACTTTTGCCCTTTATGAATGAGAATCATTTTAGATTAAACAAGTTCTATATTATGTTGTTTTGCACTAAGATAGAATAGGTCGTCATCGGGCGAACAGAAGATCATTCTATCAGTTATTTGAGAAACAAGAATTGTGGTTCATAACCTAGATGGAAATGAACAACCCATCCGAACGGTTGTAGTGTCAACGGTACAGCTGGTCTTGACTGATTAGTTGCATTAGTACATTTATGTATTGAACAGGATCCCAGAGAGGAGAAGTTCGTTTTATACTGATCGTCGTAAACGAACTAGGCCTCGGTTAATTACAGCGTTCTTTTAACCCGTAAGATATTAAACAGACATATACATGCAGTACATATTACTTTGATTAACTTGGGTGAGGTTCAGTTCACTGAATTAATATTCTTACTGTCTTGGGTAATATTGTTGTATATATGATGTGTTGTTAGGATATTTACGGTCACCATGTACGTTTAGTTTGATGATGTTCCCGAAGTGAGTTCATGAAGGATTGTTATGCTAAACCCTGCAGGTGGCATAATAATAATGTGATGAACGAGCACTAGCTTCGGTGAAATAAATAATATATTAATTAATTCTTGATTGTCAGTAATCGAATTAATTAATGGATATCCATATATATATATATATATATATATATATATATAATTGTAGGTTATCCAATTAATGTGGACCAATTTTGGACTAAACATGGTAAGTTTTCTTTTTACTTAATACAAAAGTAACGTTTTCTTTGTACTTTTATGGTGACATTGTTANATGATAATAATAATAATAATAATAATAATAATAATAATAATAATAATAATAATAATAATAATAATAGTAAATTTCTCAACAAATAACATTAAATTTATATATCATGCTAAAAAAATTCAATAAATCACGAAATCTTCCATATAATATTACATCCTACAATATTCTGGACAATATTTCCTGCAAATAATGACATATATTAGTCATGAGATATTATTACAAACAATTATTTTCAATAACAAAATAATATGACAACCGGTTATGACATATAATTTTACTTACAGTTACACATAATATGATTATGCAAATTTATTTCTCACTTTGATTTTCCATATTTTAATAATAGTTCGCATACTCATAAAATCAACGGCCTATATCATATCTATTTTTTTTTTCAGTTACACATTATTTGATAATTCAATATTAATGAATATGATTATTCTTTCTGCAATACGTTTTCATTCACCTAAAGTTATGCTAATTGATGTCGGCCCATTTTTAAATTAGTTTATTTTTATTTTAATTATACTCCAATTGTATTTTCTCACTTTGAAAACATTCGGCAGGACAAATGAAAATAAAATCAAATTTATCAAATGCAAAAAAAAAAAAATCAATCCTCAATCTTCATTATTGAGCATTTATATTATATAATTAATGAAATATTTAGAGATGCTTATAAATAGATTAAAAAATAAGAGACAAAACCACATTGCAATTACAATTCTCACAGCCCTAGCACATTTAAAAGAAATTCATCCCAATTTCGTCCCATTTGAAATGACATTCCACTTCGATATTTTATTCTCTTGGCAAAAAGTAAGAACAAGACAACAAATTGAAGTTAGTTCGCAATTGTTTCAAGAATATGATCTATGGATTGGAGTACATCTCTATACATATAATTGCTGCCAATGTTCAAAAAAATTTATTCAGCCAACAATTAATAATAATGAGTTCATCTAATAAAAATACGTGTTCATTTAATAAAAATATGTTTACCATTTAATTAAAATATGTAACTTTCAATTACATTATTTATTTGACAATTCAAGTTTTGGAATGTGCCCATTTGTGCAACGTCTTTTTATGTCCTGAAATACAAAATATTTTTGTTTTTATTTTGATATTATATATCTTTTAGTATTATATAAATACATATGTCACAACTAATTAAGAATGACTACAAATATCTCTATTTTCTATTACAGTCATACAATAATAAAAAAAATATTTTTTCGGATATTACAAGATATATCAAATATTTTAAAAAATCAAACCCCAAAGTCACGAGTCGAAGGAGTTTAATAATAATAATTTGTGGTGGTGGGATTCTGACGACAGGAAAACCACGAATGTTGTATATAAAGAAGTGTTTAATAATATTTAGATTCACTTTTTTAAATTATTTTTTTTTCTAATTTATTAAATTATGATTTGTTTTATTCTAATTTTTAATTATTTTCTCTTCTATTATATCTCTTTTCGTTCAAATGCACGGGGTAAAACTAGTTATATCTTACATATGGGGATGTAATTTGGGTAATTATAATTGGAATCTCAAATGTAATTTTGGCTAGAAAAAAGGAGTGCAATAATATTTCGTTAGTGGACTGCAATATTATTTAAGTAATTGGAAGAGTGGACCTGGTCTACAGTTAGTCCATTACTTAAGAAGCCCTATTCCTATTCTCCTAAAGATCCCTACTGTAGCTCTATATATACATCATTAAGGGTGTGATTGTATATAATTTGCACAGTAAATATTTCACTCAAAACTCAAATTTAACTCAACTCCACTATCTCCAATATTATCAATATAATTAAATAATATTAACCAATCATTATTACACATCACATCAACTTTAATTCATTATTCACCTTCTCACATAATTTTAACTAACCATCACTTCCAATCATTTTTTTCTACTTTTACATCAAATCAATTTTAATTATTTTAATTTAAATAATATTTTAATATATCCACTAACAACTAACCATACTATTTTTTTTCAAATTTAACTATAGTTAAAAAAAAAAACTAGTTTTTTACTAGTTGAATTCATATCAAATCACCCCCTAAGCTCACGAGAAGAGATCCATTTCACATTCACACGTGAGTTCGGCCGCCCCTCTCTATCTCTCTCTAGATCTTATTCAAGCTTTATCTTCTTCTTGTTGCTCCACCGGTACAAGTTGAAGAGGTGTAAGAGTAATACAGTAGAAGATCTCGAAGGTAATCGAGACCCCGTGATCATCTACAGAAGTCGATGAACCACGTCCCTAAGGTCGAGGATCACCGACCCCAGCCCCACCGTCCAGCGCCGCGAGCTCCCGGATATCCGCCGCAACTCGGCCACCCGCGTGACATGATCGGCGACGCGACACGACCCGACACACAGACACGATCCCGCCTTCCTGTTCGTGTGATCCAGTTCCGTTCGTATGTTGCTCCCGGTCATCCCGAATCCATCAGATTCAGAAAAGTTTTAAGCCGTAAGTTTTCTACGTCAAACCTTTAGATCTGCTGCGCATAGGTTTACATTTGCTATTGAATTCGTAACTTGTACTTAACGAGATCCTCATAGATCCCAACACACCCTTGGTAAATCAAATAAACAATTAATGAATATATATGCTCGTTTATTACATTATGTCTTAACAGTACGCATCAACTACTGAAGGTCTAGATTATAACTCCGATCAGTAAATCTTATAATCATATCCTTCAGTGGTCCGTTCAATACTTATCATAAGTTTTAGTGTAATCCATCAGCCAAAGACCAACTGAATCAAGACTACACTACAACCTTTTTCCAACAGGGGTTTCAATGCATGTCTAGACTGTGAACAAATAGTCTATCTTACAAGGAACCGATATATGATCTTTTTGTTCGACACATCGAACCGTACTATCTACAATAATCTGGCCTACACCTATTTTCATATTCCTTTCCCTTTTGATCCCTCAGAGCCTTATACCAATCTTCCATTCCATGTGTTTTTTACACAAGTGGTGACAGTGTGGCCATGCATCCCACATTTCTCGCACAATAATCTGGCCTTTTCTTCTTTACTCAACCTAGGAGATCCTCTTCCTTTACCAGGTGCCCACTGACTCTTGTATTCCAACCAGGTCCACCTTGACCTCCTCTTCCCTGACCTAATGTCCCTCTTTTCTGCCTTAATAGCCATAGCCACATTCTCTAGTCTATGCCAAAGTCATTTTGCATTGTCCTTTGCCTCTCAGCTGTCATAACCATTTAATATGCTCTCTTGATTGTTGATAAAGGATCAATGAGCATATATAATCTGATTCTTAATATTGTCATAAGTATCATTGAGTCTCATCAAAAACTGTATAAGTTTACTCATGTTGAGCAATAATTCTACCTCTCTCTAAAGTGCAAATGTAAAGGAGCTACACATGATACTCGTCCCAATTTTTTTTAGCCTATTGAAGTATTCCATCACGGTATGATTACCTTACACCAGATTAGAGATCTCTCTTTGCATCTTATATCTCATTGGCCCATTGTTTTCACCAAAACGTTGACATATGTAATCCCACAACTCTTTAGCACCATCCGCATAGATGAATGATTCAACTATTTCCTTAGAAAGAGAATTCAGAATCCAAGACAGTACCATCCAATCGATTTTCTTTCAATTTTCAAAATAATCATTCAGCTCATTCGTTTTCAAAATCTCACCATAACAAATTCGGGCTTGGTTTTCACACCCAAAGCAATTATCATGGAACGTTTACAAGAGACAAACTGTTACCAGAGAAAGGATGCGTGACCAGAAGCATACAGGATGGTCCGATCCATGAAGCACGAAAGGATCGTTTAGCCATTAACGCACCTTGCGAGCTCAGATCTTCAAGGTTGAGCTGAAATAAGATAGTCCAACCTCCGATCGATCGTGTTTAACACAATAGAAGTTACGAATCTTCTTCAATTCTATCGACTAGGCTCTTCTTTGTTATGAAAAAACCATACAGGCAAGCTAAGATACCCTATCTGCACATGAAAAACATGCACAAGGCTAATACGACATCGTTCAGTTTATAAGAAGTCGCCCCAACTTATAAACTCCCACTCACGAGTAAAATAAAGGAAAACGGAACTAGGGAAAAAATTGAAATAATAGAAATGCAAATGAAAGAAAAAAAAAAAAGAACACAACATGCAACAGGCTGCATGAACTTTGTGATCAACAAGTCCACCAGATCAATGACTCCAACAACTCCAACAGACTGCATTAAATATCGTACTGGACCGATTTTAATGGGAAATAAACTTACACATGAACTAAGACACATGTCATAATGGTATTGCTCAAGCCAAACTTATGCACTAAGGAACACTTCCCATATACAAGGAGCCTAAGGTATCACAAAAACACTCTCTCTACATTCACTACTATACTCTCATATTGCACTTTATCTCTGGAAAGTGCCGACTTAGGCATCGGAGGCTTGATGCCGGGGCTCCTTCCGGAGCTGAGTTCTTACAGGTACGGAGATCATCCAAGGTAAAAGAAGCCCGAGTGAAGTCCATTTCACTATTAACTTCGTAGACCCGTTTCACCCACATGTCCACCAACCAGGCCAGGGGCCGATTCTTCTTCCATACCTAAGCCATCTGATTCTTCTAAAGCAACAACCAATTTCCCATACAGTTTGATGCTATGAGCAACCCCTTTTGGAAAAAACCTAGAAGACTGCATCATGTTATCGTGCTTGAACACTTTCGGCACGTCCCTTTCCAACCACAGATCCAGCCCGTCGGGCTTCTGAAACTAGTCCGCCAGCACCTGTAGCAGCTCGTCGGCGCTCGCGGAGAACAAATTGGGCGGCTTGGCGTTCTCAGGCCAGGCAGGCTTTTAAGCAACTGTTTCGATTTCTTCGCCTGTATTCGTTTCCACCGCCACTTCGAGACGTTGTTGGGGTTAAGTACGCGCCCCCGGTCCATACGAATCTGCGCCAATTTGTCGGGTATGGAGGTAGTGAGCTGGTGGTTGGCTAATTTGTAAAATACATATGCTTGGAGAGCCTTGTGGTGAGGGAAAACACCGATTGATCTGAAATTAAGCCGATTGATAGGGCTTTCGCCGATGAGAGAGATTCGGGGTTACTGGAACTGAAAAGGACATCTGCAAAATCGAGAACTGAAAAAAATCCTAATAAACTACACTAACCTTCTTTGAATTCTGAAAAAAATCCTAATAAACTACACTAACCTTCTTTGTTGGCTTTGCTGTAGAGGAAAGTGGTTTATTGGATGGGGATTCGGATTTAGAGCTCGCCATTTTGTTGTCGGAGAGTTTCGCCGCCGACAAGGACGACTGTAAAACAACGAAGATGCGTGGGACGGGAGTGGGACGGGCTATTGGAGAAAAACTCAGCCCTAATGTTCGAGAAAAACGTTTGACATGAAGAATTTTGGCGATGGAGAAATCCTTTTCTCCCAAAGAGGAAGAAACTGATGCCAGGGAGGGAGTGAGATGGGTTGTTTCGTCTTTTACGAAAATCATATTCTTATTCAAAAAAATGTGTTGTGTAGTACAAATTAAAAAATAATAATAGAAATAAAGAAAAAATAAATAAATAAATAAATAAATTGAGGACGACTATCGTTATATAAAGAAGAGGGCATTTGTGAACGCATCCCTAATTTGAAAGCCTAATACTTACGCGGTGCTATTTCATTGCTCGTGCTAACTAACAGAGATCGGCAGGGATGGCTGTGACCAAGGAGCAACTTCTCTCAACCCTTAACTCAAAGCTCAATCCTTCTCATCTTGTAATCCTCTCCTTCTCTCGCTTATGCTGATCACTGATTTAATTAAAACTCTCGTTATTCTGTGATGATTGCTGCTGGATTATGAAAAATATTCGTTGCAGGTTTCCGCTGCTAGTTCATTGTTTATCTTTCGCTTAATTTCATGATGTTGGGTCCTTTTTAGTTTCTATAACAGACGGCGATTTTCTTTTTCTTTTTTTTTTTCGGCAGGAAAACTTATTATTTAGTTATATAATTTGTGTAGGATCATTTACTATTGAAAAGCCGACCAGCAGGTGGTGGTGATAAATTAATATTTCTGTCTGCAGAAACAGGGAAGTTTATAAGAATGGATCCCCTTGTTTATTTATTGGTATAAGAAGATTATCTAGCAATTTTGTTTAGTTAGTTATAAGTTAGGCTTTGATAAAAAGAGGTGGACAAATATAACTAGAATGGTTCTGGATCTGTTCTCATGGGAGGACACACACCTGGATGTGCATAGTGCATTGTACACGGTGTTAGCTTCTATGGTGATCACTAGGCACTAGACTGAAAAACATTATATTTTGATCTTTTTTCTTTTCTTGAGTTGGTGATGAACGTAAAGAATCAGATAAAACCCACTGATTATAGAATCAAGATTCTTTTGTTACAATCTACAGAGGTATTGATGGAAAATTTAATCTACTATATTAATATTTGTATAACCTTGTTGAGTGAAATTTGATGTCTTAAACGTACAGATGTTTTAAATCAAATTTTAAAGTTAGTAATAAATATTATGATTCAATATGTTAGCTCGTTGACTCTCAGTAAATGAGTCTTCTTGCGAACTTTCAGTAATTTAGCCTAAGCATGGAGTGGAGCCACCACAAAGCTCATCCCGGTTTTATTTTTCTATAATTCACGACTCTCTAAGAAAAATAAATAACTTAACGCTTAAGTCAAGACTATTTGCAGTACAACCCAAGCCTATTAATTTTTGTTTCTTATCTTTCTTTGTTAGGTTGAATTACTAATAGTCATATATGTGACTTTGCATGTGAGATATAACATTTTATCGTGTATTCTGATTTTATTCAATCTTGCTATCTTGGAGTTGCCATAAAGTGTTTAATGATGCAGTTAACTTGCAGAATCCACCTCCATTTTTATTATCTACATGATCTATGAACTTCTGATAAACCAAATCCCATTTTCTTTGTATTGAGATGTGTTACTATTTTCACAATGAAAGTGGTTGTCTCTAAAAAGCAGAGGGAAATTTCCCAATTTCGTGTCTACCCACGTTACAATTTACAGATGCTCAGCCTGTCTCACTGTGTCTCCTTTTTCTTTCACTCGATTTAATTTTATTATCTAATCTTATTCATTCTAATGCGGATTTTGCCTAATCTGAAATTCTGACTTTCGTTTTCTTTTTCATGTCGCCACTCTGTATCCACTGCAGGATATCATTGACACATCTGGGGGGTGAGTTCACATCTGATGGAATTGTAGTTTTATTTATTTATTTATTTAATTATTTATTTATTTTATTTAAATAATGATTCAGACTTTAGCCATAACATTGACAAATTCATTTATTTATTCAGATGTGGTGCAAGTTTCAGCATTGAGATTGTATCAGAACAATTTGAAGGGAAACGGCTGCTTGAGAGGCACCGACTTGTAAATGCTGCACTTGTTGAGGAGATGAAACAAATTCATGCTCTTTCCATTACGAAGGCCCTCACTCCAGAACAGTGGAAGCAGCAAGGGGCTCAAAAATCTGCTTGAATCCTAATAAGAAACTTGCCTAAACCTAATACTATTTAGCTGAGAAATTTGGTTACTTGGCTTCTCCCATGGCACTGTGGTGTAAAGAAGGGTGATTTCATATATAATCCATTTGAGAATTTGATGTGCTTACAAGATATTGTAATTGGTCATGGATGACCGGATTTCACCTATGTTTAATGATAATAATCTCACCCTGACTTATATGAAAATACTGCTTTTTGCATGCTTTCTATTTAACCCAAAGTTGGAATGCAATCCAGCATTTCTATGAATTATGGCGTTTGCTTAATTTCCTCAAAGGTGATGGGTAATTTGGAGACTGTTGTTTTGGTGTCTTCCTGCATCCTGCCACTTGTGACTGAAGTCTATCAACTGCTCATTCAAATTGCACATGTATTTTGTAGGTTCAAACCAGCCGTAACCTTTTGTTTATTATCATGCAACGAGGTCTTCAATGAAGTATGAATTCTAATCACATTTTAGTGGGATTCAAATTCTAACATCCAAGTCTCAATTATGTGCGAAGTGGACCCTGAAGCTCTGTTAGGGATGTCAATTTCTTTGAAGCTCAATGGAGGATTTGACACACAATCCGAGTATACGGAGTCATTTTAAGTCACGATAATATCAACTGTTAACCGAGTTAGTATTTATTTTTGGGTTGAGTTATGAAGGTGGGTCTTTCAACATTTTACCATTAGAAGTTCCTCACAATTCGTAAGGCTTGTTTGTTGTCGTTGAACCAAAATATACAAAAACAAAAATTAAAAAAAAAAAAAATAAATAAAAAAAATTAGTACATTTTTCTTATATTCTTAATAGAATTTTGGAAGTAGCAAGCTAGATTGATACTCCAATTCCAACACCTAAAAATTGGAACATAAAAATTGTAGACTATGGATAAATAAATTACTCGATCCTTCAACCACAAATATTGAAACCACATGAACCAGAATGGAAAGGGCCAAGTTTGACATGCAAATCCATGGACTGCCTCTTCACTGGATTAAAAATTATGAAACTTTATGGCGTGGTCACTGACGTGTATAACCCTGACTCTGGCAGCACATCGGCCGATGGCTAGATATTCTGGTCCAAATGCAAAATTAGTAGCCCATGTAAAACTAGTTAGAAAGAGGATTCAAATAGAATCCCAAGTCCCAGTCTGCCAAAAATCTCCCATGCAGAGTTTAACCTTAGTCCTAAAAGTTCTGGTTTAGGCACCAATTTGGGAGTGAAAATAGCTGAAACAATGGACCCTATGAGCATTGAAGTCTCACCTCTACTTTCCTTCACTCCCTCCCTAAATCTCAGCTTCCCTGCCCCTCTTGTAGATATTCCAATCCTCTCAGGGTCCACAGTCTTAACCCTTTAGCAACCGGTGCCATTGAGCCTTCTCCTGCATGCAAAAAAGGTGAAAACCCTCTTTGGCCTGTTAGACTAACTAGGAAAAAGTCTAATGAAATGTTGCTTGTGGATGTTGAGATCAAAAGTCAGAACCCTCGAGTTAACATTCACAACAAAAGAGCTCACTCTGAGGAAAATGAATCTTATAAGGGTCAATTCTAGAGTCCAGAAAAAAGTAAAATTTCTCAATTTTTATGTCTTGCTAAAGTTCAAAACTCTTAGCAGTCCAATTTGGTGAAGGCAAACCAATCATAGATAGTCCTAAAGTTTTAAATGAAAGTTTCAGTGTGGAATTGTATTGGTTTGCTAGTACCCTCTACAATCTTTTTAAAGAGACCTTAAGGTCTCACCTCCCTTATTTTTTTCATTTTGAAGTTAAAAAAACCAAAAAAATAAATAAATAAATAAATAAATAAATAAATAATTTAACTGTTTGTAAAAAGCTTAAGCGTGCTGATAGATGATATTTTGAATATCCCGAGGGATCAAAAGGTTGATTATTTTTGTACTTGTATGATAAAATAAAGGCTTAATTGCAAATAAAACCATGACCTTTTCGAAAATTGCAATTATATGCATCACTTTTAAACTTGACAAATATATACACCACTTTTACAATTTTTTGCAATTGTATGTATCGGGCCCAATTTCGGGCTTTTATTGCCGACGTGGAGATATGGCTGCTGATAAGCCACTAACATGGGGATAAAAAATAGGCTTAATTGCAAATAAAACCATGACCTTTTCGAAAATTGAAATTATATGCATCACTTTTGAAGTTGACAAATATATAAAACCATGACCATGGCTGCTGATATGGCACTGACATGGGGATAAAAAATAGGCTTAATTGCAAATAAAACCATGACCTTTTCGAAAATTGAAATTATATGCATCACTTTTGAACTTGACAAATATATAAAACCATAACTTTTTCGAAAAATAAAACAAGGTTGGGATTCGAGCCTGTGCCCTTGTGGTTTTAAATTGGTACCATTACCACTACACCCATACTACTTGTATGTCTAATTCAATAGCATTTAATATATATACACGTAACGTAATTATGAGCAAATTAAATTTAAAAGATAATGTAAATTATATTTAATAATATTAATAAGATATAAATTTATAATAATTAAAATATAATAAAATAAATTGTATATATTAAATGAAAAAAATAAATTAAATAAATTAGATAAAATTTATTACAGTAGAGTGCATTAAAGTTAAATTGCATTTAAATATATTTATGTATTTATTATTTTATTAAAATAAAACTAGTTTTATAAATTTGAAAATAAAAAATAATAATGATAAAATAAAATTAAAAAATAATCTAGATTAAAGTACACCAGTTAAAATAAAATAAAAATAATATAATATTATTAAATAAAGTATAAAAATGGTAATTTAAAATTAAATAAATAATAAAATAAATCAAATAACTTATTATGAAATAATATATTAAAATGAATAAAAATAGTAAATGAAAATAATAAAATTAAAAATATTATTTCATTATAATATTTTTAATATAATAGAATAAATAATTGGTTAAAATAATATCAAAAAATTTAATAAAATATTTATTAAAATAATCTCATGGAATTTAATAAATGAATATAATAAAATAGAAATATATAATTTGAGATTATTATAATAAATAATTTATTAAATTTTCGAGATTATTGTAATAAATATTTTATTCAATTATTTATTAAAAAATAATATAATGAAAGTGATGAATATAATTGCAATTTTCGAAATGGTCATGGTTTTATTTGCAATTAAGCCTATTTTTTATCTCCATGTCAGAGCCATGTCAGCGGGAAATTGTCATGCCAGCAGAAAATCTCTACGTCAGCAATAAAAGCCCGAAATTGGGTCTGATACATACAATTGCAAAAAATTATAAAAGTGGTGTATATATTTGCCAAGTTTAAAAGTGATGCATATAATTGCAATTTTTGAAAAGGTCATGGTTTTATTTGCAATTAAGCCTAAAATAAATGTTCTTCAAATTATAAGTAACCACTTTTAAATTCAAGTTAGTTTCTCTTTTTCCAACAATCATGTTGTCTACTTGGCCATTTTTATTCATGCTAGCACTAGCCCTAATGTTAGAGAAGCCATGTGGAATTTTTGGGTAGGAATAAACCCAATTGGGGTAAGTTTTGGCTATTGGAGGGAGATTTTAATGACCTTATGTCTAACAGTGAAAAAATTGGAGGAATCTTAAGAGGAGTGAGGCTAGTTTCAGATCCTTTAACTCCTTTATTCATCTCATGGGCATGGCTGATGTCCCTTCCAGGGAATATCCATTTACCTGGAATAATTGCAGACAAGAGGGGGCGGGGGTGGTGGAATTTATAGAAAGAGAGGTAAGATAGATTCTTTATCTCCCCTGATTGGGCCCTCGCTTTCCCCTAAGGTTAAGCACATCTCATTTCTCTCCTTAGATCACTGTTTGATCCTTCTTGACACTGCTGAAGACAATAGCAAAGTTAAAAAGAGGTTCTATTATGGTTCAAGATGGGTTGAGGAAGATGGATTCTCTACCACAATGTCTGCTCACGGGCACAGATACCAAGCTTGAGCTCCTTTGGATTGGATTAACCCTAGCTAACCACTCTACGGGGACGATCAGTTTCTTCGACCTGCTCACTGGCCTTTTCGACGAAGCCCACCTTTATCATCGTTGTAACGCCCCACTTTATTTTGAAAGATTTATCGAATTTATTTAATAGAAACCACAATAAAATTTTCGCAAACAATAATTTAATTAGAAACTCAGTGGGCGCTACTCAACCTACCAAAAGCTTTTATCCAAAAATGCTAACACAGCAAATAAAGGCAGCATGCACGAATAATAAACCATAAACCAATCTAGCATTCATTAGGTTCCAATTCATAAAAGATAATTCATAATTCCATGTTCCGAAATGACATGACCAAAATATCCAAATTCAACATGAGTTCATGAACTAAGCGGAAGCAAGGTTAATAAAGCAATAATAAATAATATAACCACCACTCGTCATCTCGTCTCGTCACCCGCCAGCTGCTTAACCTGCATCAGTTACGAGCAGGTGGGAGTGAGTACAGTTAAATATCGTACTCACACTATGCATATGAATAACATAACAATGGTATGGTCGCAGCATGAACATAAACAATAATCACATCATGTCTCATCTCCTATTCAATATCACACCATTTAACCTTACTCCTGTGCACATCTATCGCTAGCCGCAGAACGGGGATTCATTACCCGAAGGCGGGAGTACGTGCCACTGTAACGGACACGGCCTTCCATATGGGCTTACGTACCTCACAAGGGCACGGCCATATCAGGACTTAAAGGAGATTGCCACACAAGGGCACCGTACCGTAACTCGACGGGGACAACCGTACCGACGGCCGTAACAGCTCACATCGATGGGCTACATGTTCATTTTCATACATAGATCACACCAAATTTGCAACATGATTAAAATCAAACATATGCATAGATAATTTTTGAATAACAACCCACCTGGATTCCGGATTGATAATAACTCAAAGCAATGGAAGTAGGTAGAGGCTGGACTCCTCAATCACCTACATTAAGTCAAGATGCTACAATCAACATCTATCTTGACTTTAAACGGAAAACACAAAACAGACCTAGTCGAACTTGTTTCGACTAAGTAGTTCGTGAAGTCCTGTGGAATTGGAACACTAAGACTCAGCTCTTAACTTGATCAAAACACACACACCAGATCATATGAATCCATCTAAGGATTGACCAAGTCAAACTTACATAAAAACCAAAAAGCAAGTCGATCCAAAATCCATATAACAATTATGTCCGAAAAATTGAAATCATTTAATCGCATGAAAATAGAAGGTCAAGCTACCCTATGAATTAAGCTCTGAAAATTTATACAAAATTTCATCTCCCAGAAACATGTAAAATCACAAAGTTTCAGCTTTAAACTCACAATACCCCATTTTATAAAATTCGAACAGTAATTCAGCAAAAAGGGCACCTTAATTCATACTCAGACTTAATGAATGAAAATGATCCTGAAAATTTTACACAGTAACATACAGTATGCCAAAGTCCACTTATAAAAATTTCAGCCTTAAATGATAACTGCTGCTATTTTTTAAAAATTCAAACGAGCAACAGCAGTTTATCGAATTTAAACCCAAACTGAAACAAAACAGACTCTAAAAATTCTCATCTTTTACAAACATGATCAAAAATCTAAAATATGACTCTCAATATAATTTCAGAATTTTCCATGCAGTAACCGATTTTTAAAAATTCAAACAACACTTCTGCAGAATCAATAAATAAAATATTATCCATATCAAATCAACTCCAAAAATTATGAAAATTTTACACAAGGCAGAATATGAACAGATAACACATCCCTCAAAATTTCACATCGTTTCGAGCAGCGAGCTATTTTTAAAAATTCGAACATCAAAACAGCGATATATATGCTCGACAACTTATCAATTAATTCAACACACGAAATTTCTCGTCCGAGGCCTTTTCATAAGACCAAGGGCTCGACATTGTTCCAATATCCACCGACTTACACGACTTTCGAGCTCTCGTTCGATTCTTGAGAAAATCGAAGAGGTCCCGAACACATATACGACACATAAAATCATAACTCTTACATAAAATCACAACGAACACATTAACGCACAATATTCACGTCTCGCAAATCACACATATACGAAAATAACATAAACGATTAAACGAGACGAAATTGACTAGGTACCGTTCTCGGGAAGAGCTCGGAAAACGGAACGAAAAAGACGAGGCGAACTCGCGGCTCGAGCTCGACGGCAAGCATCGTCTCGTGAGGGAAGGGCTGCTCGTCGCTGAGGTGTTGATAGGCTTGCGGCGACTGCGAGAAGATCATGGCGAGAGGGCAGCGACGGAGTTCGGAGTTGGAGGGTTCGCCGGAAGTCGGGCGATCGCAGGGAACGCTGCTCGTGGACGACGGAAAACAGGGCCTGTGCACTGAGGGGCAGCGACTCGTCTTCACCGTGAGGGTCGCCGGAGAGGAAAAAGGGCTCGTGGTGGCTATGGACATAGGTGAGGGAGAGACGAGAGGATTAGAGCGATCAAGGCTAAGGAGAAAATGGCAATCCGATGGTTTTTCTGCTAGGTATATGGGCATTATTCTCATGATTAAAAGCTATAAATTTTGATCGAATGATTTGCTCGTCTTGGAGGCGTGAATTAGGTTCTGATGGAGGAGGGTTTGCTCGAATGTAAAGGGATTAAATAAATTCTTCCCAAATGAACAAATTTAAGGGCGTGAATTGGAGTTGGAACATTATCTCCCAAGTTGACTTTAAAAAAAAAAAAACACTTCTAAAATCAAGACATAAAATACTTAGGAATATTTAATATTGATAAAAAAAAAATGGGGCCATAACTTAATCAAGAGGGACAACTAATGTCTTGATCAAAGGGCCGAAATACCAAGTCAATTGGGCCGGTTTTGGGCTGGGGCACACGGGTTTGGCCCGCGGGTTCGAGTACGATACTGCAGCTCTCGGGCTCGCTTTAACTGAAAATATAATCCCGTTTCCTCAATAATAANCTAATAATAATAATAATAATAATAATAATAATAATAATAATAATAATAATAACAACAACAATAATAATAATAATAACAAACAATAAGTAATAATAATATTAATAAATAATAATAAATACTCCTAAAATTATCCATAAATAAACGGGGCGCTACAATCGTGGCCTCCAAGGTTGGCTCCCACCATGGATGCTCCTTCGGAAGCTTGGGATCGCCTTTCCAACCTTCAGGGATGGGTACGGTCAGTTCCGATCATGGAGTACTACTTGCAGACTGGTATATCCAGATCAAGAACACATCAAAATGTATGAAGCACCCCATTAGATCGAGTCAATACTGCTCGACGAAGCGGGCCCCAGGAATGAAGAAGAGAAAAAAAGAATGACCTTCTTCACTGGCTCGTTCAACCCGCTCGTGCACAGAGACCTGCAACATACCCAGCTCGGTATCCATCGCTGCAAGCTCAAGACCCGCTCAATGCCTTGTGAGCGGTCGGTTGCTCGACAGTGGACCTCAAATAACTTGTATAATAGAAGGGACCTTATTGGTTGGAGGTCGTAGAGAGGTAGGCTGTGGTTACAACTTTGAAATAGACTATGGTAGGTAGGCAAAGGAGGTCGTATGGGGGACCGAGCTGACCTAAGAGTCATAGAGTGAGAGGGG
Source organism: Striga asiatica (assembly GCA_008636005.1). Lineage (NCBI taxonomy): Eukaryota > Viridiplantae > Streptophyta > Magnoliopsida > Lamiales > Orobanchaceae > Striga > Striga asiatica. Next base: position 681,490 of record BKCP01004113.1, read on the forward strand.
ATAAGAAATTTTTAAGGAGGGAAAGTCTATTTTGCTAAGGAGACTCAGATTCTAGAGACGTGCGTGGATTCTCTTGGGCATCAAGGTACCCTATGTATATAAGGGTGACCAGGTTCTTTTGTTTTATACATCACATACACATATACTTGAGTACATACATTGCTAGTTTTCTCTCACAAGCAGAGACTGACTTGAGCCTCGACGATTTTCTACTGGGACCCCTCCTAGGCGTTTTGCAGGTCACCACAGCTCGAAGTTGGAGTCCATTCGTAGTGTTCCGGTCCAATCTGGTTTAAGGATATTTTCATATTAGGTAGGTCGAATTAAGAAAAACCTGTTTTCTAGGCCGTTACATTGGAGGGGTAATCTTTTATTAGTTTGGCCTAGTTGCGANATAGGAACATTGTGGTATTTAGCTCCAAAACAATATCTAAAATATTTGAGGTCAACATGGCCTAACCTATTGTAAGAAAGGAGCACAAAAACTACTACCGTTCTAATAGATTTGGGAGAAAACTTACTGATAGAGAGACCAAATATTCGTACATGGAGATAAGCTCAGGGTGAAGAGGAAATCTAAGACCGGACTCGATCTGGTCACCAAAGAAGGTATAACACCCACACGGAGGTTGGTCATAAGTATCTAAAGGGCAAGGGGTAATAAAGTCCAAGTTGGTCGGCATTTCGGTAAAAATTAGAAAGTGCTCTAGTCACTCTTCGCCGACCTGAAGAAAAGTAATGGGTTTGTGAGCTACAGAGACCATGAATGGCGCAATACTAGAAGAAACATCCTGAAGATGTCGTGCAAGGAAACTTGAGCTAGTCCAAGGATCAGGTCAGGGAGGAGAGTCAACGTCTTTTTTAAGCTCGTCAACCAGGCGAAGAGGTCGGGAAGATAAGCGAACAAGCTGAGGAAGGATTTCCATAGAAGACAATGAGGAAAAATAAGAAGACGAAGAAATCAGAGAAGAAGAAAGGGAGGTCATATGCTCCATAACAGAGGCATCGTTGGAGTTGTTGGTTGCACGAGAATCTAAAAAACAAAGAAAAAGAAGAAAAAAATATATCTAAGGGAGGTGAATTTGAAGAAAATAACTAAGGTGCATGTATATGAAGAAAAGAAACTGAAATAAAAATAAAACATGTGATTTATTGACAATAGGGAAAAAAAGGACTTACTCATCAACATGATTAAGTTGAAGGCTATTCAACGAAGGGAAACGACAAAGTTTGTCGGTGGCAGATTAGCAGCAAAGGATGCAAAAGTTATTGCAGATAGTATATAGCAGGGAAATTTTCGCAATGGGTGGAAAGAAAATGAGGGTTAAGGAGCCTATCTAAATGCAAATGGAAAAGAATTTTAAGAGGTTGATCGACCTCGGTCGAGTAGGACTGTTTGATCAAGGTCAAAATGGTTAAAAGAGCAAGTTGAAAAGACAGGTCGATCAAGATTGTTGGACAAAAGTAAAATCGGGTGGACAAAAATGAAGCATCATTAATTGGCGCATTATACGATGGCAGAATAGGATAAGAGGCAATTACGTTGAGAAGACGTTACACTGATTTGAAAGGATGTTAGATTGACCTAAAAGGTCTCAGAAATTTGAATTTCAAATTTTGAACTTAAGACCTTGGCCCTAGGTCGAATGGATTGTCATAGCTAGATGGAAAAGAAACATTGAGATCATGGGTTGGTTAGATAAGTTGCGAGCTTGATTAATGTAACTAAGGATAATCGATTCTACTCTTAGCTCGAGTTACCTCAACTCGATCTGATGGGGAGAACCGAATGATATAGGATAGCATAACAAGTCGTGTACGACCTAAAGAGCGGTCCGATCGGATCAAGTGAGCCGGTAGGTCGGCCAGACATAAAGGACATCGGAGGTTGAGAAATTACCAGGTGGATGGTGACCTCACAAGTAGGCTTGTAAACAAATCAAATTTTTTTGATTCGATTCGATATTCGTGATTCGAATTCGAAATATTTGAATTCGAATTCTAATACGAATAATGTTTTATATTCGAAAGTTAAACGAATCCAAATTCGAATTTGTATATATTCGATTCGAAATTCGAATATTCGATTCGTTAACAATATTTATATATATTTTATAAATTATATATAGTATACATTTTGTTTATAATATATATGTATATATATATATATATATATATATATTGTTATATTCCTACTATTTTTATGACATAAAAAGTAAAATCATCATAAATTAACAAATTTTCCTAAAAATATATGAAAAATAAAAATTATTTTTTGTAATTATTATTTTTTAATTATAATTTCTTTTAAAAACGAACTTCAAATCGAATCGAATATGTTCGAATATTCTAAACGAATCGAATACGAATAAAAAAATGAGTTCGTTAACGAATCGAATACGAATTCGAATCTTCGAATATTTTAACGAATCCGAATCGAATCTCTGAGTATTCGCTTTGATTCGATTCGTTTACAACCCTACTCACAAGTAAGGGAACATGCCAACAGGTCGAGCTAGGGATCTCAGCTAGCTTTATGGAAACTCGACCTGTAAGTCTTGTTGGGTTCTATTAGGAACGACAACAACATGCACGTTTGAATTTGGAAAAATAAACCCTAACGCAGCGGAATCTATAGTTAGGGTTTGGACATTACCGTTTAAAATTTTTGTCGACTCAAAGATGTTACTGATTTTCTTTGATGGAGATCGTCTGATTACCAAAACCCGATGGGCTGACGGGTTTGGCCTTTCTCGATTCTGATCGAGTCACTGAATCAAGAACGGATCACCAGATCAGGCTCGTCGGGCTCGGGCCGGTTGGATCGGGCTCGGTTCACTGGGTCGACTCGGCTGAACCAGGGTTGACTCGGTCGAAACTCTCTGGGTCACGTCTCGGTCAGGTGGTGAAGCGGCTGGGCTTGAACTGGCGCTGGTCGGCTCTGGTCATAGACGGTCGCAGGTCGTTGGTCGCGGACGGGTGCGCGTCGGGTGGCTGGGACGCGCGGGCGTGTGGACAGACACGGACATACGCGGACTGCTCGGGCTCGTGCAGTGCATCCTATGCCGATGCGGACTGGCGCTGGCGATGTCCTCGGGCGTGTGCGGGTGGCACGCGAGACGCGATGCCTATTCCTGCGCGGTTTGGGGCTGGCGTGTACGGTAAGGTGGACGGGTGCGCAGATCTCGTGCGGCGGTGCACGCGAGCAGGGGCGACGGTGTGCGGGAGCTCGCGGGGCTTTCTTGCTGGGACTGTGAGCGTGGCCTGGCTGAGTGCGGCTGCGACGACGACAATTTTCGGTAGCTGTCGCAGCAGCGGGTGGCGGCGGACGGCGGCGGTTGACGGTGGAGGATGGCCGGAAAAAGATGATCTTCAAGGTTTGATCTATCTAACCTTAAGATCTTCTAATATATTACCTTAACACCTACTTCGACTAATCTTGGTGGTGCGATTAATCGAAACTCCCGAACGCTCGAATATATAATGAAGCTCGATTTTCCTCTCTTCTGAAGACCTCAAAATCGACCAACATCAATAGTAGGGGAAGAGGTTGGGACATGGTGTATTTATAGGTTACATTAGGGATCTTAAGGAGGTGCTAAATATGGGCTTATCCCATTAGGCTTAGGAATCCTAATCATGCCATATCTTTTCCCATGTAGAAGTCTTATTCATCCTAACCTCAATCACCCTTCTAGAAGACTCTGTAGTCTCCTAACCCTAAGGTGAATATTCTAGAAAGAATATTCCTCTCCTAATGGAATCTAAATTATGGAATATAATTAATTCCTAAAATCTTAATTAGAATTAAATAATAAAACATCCCACTAGATTAATATTATTGCTCTCTGCATTTAGCTTCAATTTATTCAATAAATCAAACCTTCAAATGATTAATTAATATTAGTCTAATTGACCGATTTACCTCCCTATGTTTAAGATATGACATGCATCAATTAATTTAATTACTGACAATTAAATTAAATTGACTTCTTTCATTTCCGAAATTAGTACCACTCACTTCATTAATCATTATGCCGGATAATTATCAACCTGCAGGGTTTGCCATAATATTCTTTCTTGAGCTCATTTCGGGACATCATTAACCCAACGCACTGGGACATAGTGACTGTAAATAATTTATCACGACACATCATATAAACACACTTACTTACCAAAATAGTGAGTATGTCATCCTAACTGAATAGGAATCACCCTTGCTAAATCAAATAAATAAGTAATGAATATATATGCCCATTTTATATTATATTACAACTTAAGAGAATACATCAATCACTGAAGGTCTAGATTATAACAACGATCGGTAAATCTTATAATCTTATCCTGCCGCGGTCTGTTCAATACTTATCATAAGTACTAGTGTAACCCATCAGTCAAAGATCAACTGAATCAGGACTACACTACAGTCTTTATCCAACAAGGGTCTCACTGTCTGTCTAAACTGTGAACAAATAATTTATATTTTACAAGGAACTGATAGTATGATCTTTCTGTTCGACACGACGAACCATATTATCTACAATATAAAATAATGGAGTTATGATTGTATAAATAAATAAACTGCAAACATAAATACTTTGACTAAAACACGATTGCCATATCAAAATAAAATTGGTTATATCTGAAAACCAAACTTTTACAACATATCTAACAGGTCTGCTGGTCGATGTACGACCTAAGAGATAAACTTATCCACTAAAGGTCAGAGCAACTTGGTTCAAGGGAATCTGAGCTGGTAGCACAATTAGACCACCGAATAAGGTAGTCTAATGTGAAGACACTACATAATATATAATAATGATGATAATTAATATAACGAGGACAAGGGATATGACCATGTGTCCTAACAGAATTGGACACTTTGGACACCAAGGTAGTTCGAACGGGTAGCTCGGGCACTCGGACAGCCCAATCAGGCAGTCTTTGGGCAGCAAAGTAACATCCAAATATAAAGGGATGATATATGATTATTTACACTCTACACACTCTAGTATGCAATATGCATACAACTATATACAGTTCATATTGTTCATTGTCTTCTTCATCACTGTTCACTAACTTGAGCGTCGGAGCATCTATGTCGGAACAACACCCGATGTTATTTTGCAGGTCTTTCTACCAGTTGAGATCGGATCCAGGGTCATCGAGGTCGTTTGACTACGAGACTGGAACCAATCGGAGCATAGACAAGATCATATAGATATTAAAAAATTATTTATATTTATCTTTATTCATAATTTATAAATACTTTATATAATGTATATTAATTAATGTGATCAAATCTTTGATGATCTAAACTATAATATTTTTTTACTATTGTTTTAAGTTTAATATAATATTATTTTATTTTAATTTTTGTAGATTTTGTAACAATGTATATTTCATGTTTAAAAATAAAAATCTATTTTATTATAGTTTAAAACAAAATTAAAAAAAAAAATAAGAAAATAGGCGTCTAGGTGCTTAATCGGCTAAACACCTAGAAGAGTCGTCTAGGCAAGCATCGTAGCGTTCGAGTTACGCCTAACTCCTAAAAGTAGAGGCTAGTCCGGGTTTTAGAACACTTAGGCCTCATTTACTAAAATAGATGGGATTGGACAATATAATCTATGTTACTGCTTCAGGTGTACTAAAATAAAATATTGGGATGAAGCATAGTATTGATATACAATATATAAATTAGAAATTTAGCAGAAGGACGGAGCAACACTTGAGAAGAGGCCAAGGTGAAGGTGTTGGACGCAACAAACTTTTTCCTGATGAGTTTCTTGAAGTGGAGGATGGGCTCTAGGGAGGTGGGATGGAGGAGGAGGAGGTCGTGAATGACGTGTTGTGGGAGAAGATGGTAGCGCCTGGGATGTGGGAGAGGACTTAGGCTAGGATGTTGGAAGAAGGAGACTATTTAATGTATATAATTACATTGGAAAGATATGTAAGACATTTTTCGAGCCAATTTGAAGACACAATGATAATTTCAGAGACGAGATTAAAAAATCCCAAGAATTGGTCGAATGGGAATAATCTGCAACTTTTGGAAGACGCGTAGGCACAATTCCACGTGCAATCTATAAAGATAAACACGTGAAAATGTAGTTATCTTATTCTATCCAATCTTGTCCACTAAAGTAAATGAGGCCTTATACATCGTTCTCCATAATATTGCCTTACTT
>BKCP01004113.1:687736-712542 GCA_008636005.1 Striga asiatica
AAAGCCCCAAAAACTTTTTTTATTTTTTTATTTTGTTTTTTCTTTCAAAAAATGAGGATCATTAGTGTTTCACTTCCTTTTCTTTGTGACTTGAACCCAAGCCTATCAATTATAAGTAAAGCATCTTACCTTCGTGGTGAGCTACAAAAACCTTTTCCATGTATCTTGTGGTAATGATACATGCCAGCTCTGCCAAATCATAAAAAACTGATCAACTAAATAATTGATTTATTACAAGTAAAACTTGTTCGAAAAGAACAAGTATGGAGTTTGAAGCCCAGCCATAGACGAGAGGTTTCACAAATGGCCACAAAGTTGATCCAATCACCAATCCCAACTTCCCACGTGTTCCTTCCGAGACCCGTTACCAGCAGTAAGAAGATGATGAAACTCGACACTCCATTCAACTCCATTAATATCATCAAATTAGAATTTTGTTCCCCTTCTTTTTCATTTCCTTCTTTCAAACCCGCCGCGCAAAACAGCTCTGAGGTAATAACAGAAGAAGAATCTACCGAAAGCTGGACTCTTCCCCAAATCAAACATCATCTTTTTGGTGTCCTACAAGGTAATTATACAATAATCTGCTTTCCTGCCTTGTAAAGATATATATATATATTTTTTTTTCTTGGGTCGTTTTTATTTTTAATTTTTAGTTAAAAAAAAATGCCTTAAACAGGTATTACGAACAGTGGCATATTTGGAGTCCCATCTGCAAAGAAATCTGAAATTGAAAAGGCGGTCCAGCTTTTGGAGTCTCAAAATCCCACTCCTGAACCTACTCAGTCTTTAGAAAAGGTGCGTTCTATTTTCTTTGTGTGTGTGTGTGTGTTTGGGTATTCATGACCAAAATTTTTGGGTATTCATGATCAATATTTGGTTTTTGACTAATATTTGTTAATGTCTTAGGTTGGTGGAGCTTGGAAGCTGATTTATAGCACCATTACAGTTTTGGGATCTAAAAGGACTAAATTAGGACTTAGGGATTTTATTACCTTGGAGGATATTTTCCAGATTATTAATGTTGCTGAGGTAAGTTCATATCATTGCTGCTGGCAGGCATTTCACACTGTATCGTTGATTTGTGAAGTACATTTTTTTTTTCTTTTCTTTTGAGTGCTGCATTAAAGATGTTTTTCCTTTTTACGGATCAAGCATTTGATACTAGTTAGAGAGGATATTTCTTTCTTTTTCCATTTTTCTTTCAAAATAGTTCCCTTTCTGTTCTCATAAAGATAGCAAAAGCACATATATGATAAATCCAAAACCTATTTCTTTCTAATTCTGAAAGATGGAAAGAGGAAGCTCAAGTTTTAGCCATGGATGTAGATGAAGCTACAGAATTTATGACCCTGCAGCACCCAAGATTAGAAATTACTCAGCTTTGTGTTATAGGCTTTTTCACTCATTTAAAAGAGGACACGATCATTATTTCTTGGGAAAGTAAAGTATAATTAATAAGCATTACATGTTTATTACTTTATTTAATTGATAACCATATAAATTGAATTCAGGCCAAACACAAAACTCGACCCGAAATAGTAACATTGCCTACAATGCTGGATGTAGGGAATATTAATTAAGCTTCATGTGTGCAATTACACTCTAGGTATGATTCTTTCATTCACTAACATTCAATATATTATTTGATGTCAAATGGAGGGCAAAGCAGTTAACATGGTCAAGTTCAGTGCCAGAGGACTGAATCTGTTGTCTGGACAGTTGACAATTGAAGCTTCATTTAAAGTCGTCTCCAAATCAGTGAGTGTTTGTAGTCTATATGCTGTTAAGATTATGATGAGGAACAAACATATTCACACGGAATGATATTTTTTTCTCTTTTTTGGTGTTTTAAACTTTGTGTAGAGAGTTGATATCAGTTACGACAAGTCAATGATAACTCCTGATCAGGTATGTGTTTAAGAAATAAAATAGTAAAAATACACACGATGGAACTTGATAACTCCTTATTTATTTATTTTTATTTTTTTATTTTTGCATGCTCTCCACTTTGATGTTTGTTGATGGAAATAGCTGATGAACGTTTTCTGCAAAAACTACGACCTTCTTTTGGGAATATTCAGTCCAGAGGGCTGGCTCGAGACCACGTACGTTACCTTTTTATTTTATTAAGATTTTTACATTTTCTGTGGACTTCGTGCCAATGATCTTATCTGGAACTAATTATTTGATCGCTACCCTTCATTTTTGTGATCACAGATATGTTGATGATTCTTTGAGAATTGGCAGAGACGACAAAGGAAATGTCTTCATTTTGGAGAGACAAGACGATAAATCCTGAAACTTGTTATTATCAATTCCAATCGTTGATTTGGAGATTTTTACTCCCTTTGAGCCCCCATTTTCTGCTCATCCGTATTTTTAGGGTACTGATGATGATGAGATGTAAAATCATAATAATGTATATTTTGGCTAAAGCCAGTTTACCTAATTTTGGAGTTGAATTGTTTCTCCTCAAAAGTTCATTGTTTCTTGTTATAGTGCTTGGGCGTGAACCTGTTCACGAACTTTTAAGATTATCAGGATCTACCTCCGAATTTCAAGTGCATTTTCTGCAATTTCATCAGAAAATTCATTCATACTAAAGGGGTTAAAGGAAAACTGAAAAAGAAAGACCAGTAGTTTAGGCATACGCAGTTGTTCTGTGTCTACTCTGTATTGTAGAATACTTTGTTCGTTATGCTCATTACATAATCCATCTTGGTTGAGAATACAAAAAACTTGAGTAGACACAGCAATTTACTAAATATTTCTGATTCCTCACTAAATTGAGGATCGACTTGAAACTGTATTGTATCACACCTGAATCGCCACATATAACTTGGGGGCACCTATCTCGCTCATATCTTTGAAGCTATTGCTGTAGTGAAGAAGTACGTAGTGAACAAGTACGGGCCAAATGTAAGATTTTTTTCTTATTTATTTTTTTTTTTTATTTTTTTTTTTTCTTATTCCCGTGACCCAATGGGTGGGTCNTTTTTTATTATTTCTTTTTGTGTGGAACTTAAAAGATCATCTACTGATCAATGGTAATTGTGATCTGGTGCATGTGCCCCTCGGTTTACCATCTTTATGAACCTAACTTCTCTAATGATTTGATCTGGTGCATGTGCCCCTCGGTTTACCATCTCTATGAACCTAACTTCTCTAATGATCTCTAGGATAAGCGAGTGTTCTTCATGATTTATGGATATGTTTGGTAAAACTAGCTAATAAGCTAGTTTATAAAGCATATGTAATTTTTGAGCTTATAGCTTAGAATTATAGCTGAAATCTAACTTATATGATAAAAGTATTTAGTCAAATTAATTGATAAGCTAGCTGAAATAAAAAATTAGCTGATAAGCTATCTTATAGCTTATTTGGCTTATCAGCTGAAATAAAAAATTAGCTAAAAATTTTTTATTTCAGCTAGCCAAATAAGCTATCTTATATCTTATAGCTTATTTGGCTTACCAAACATATGTTTTACAAATTCAAACCTTTTATATATAGTTATAGAAACAAGAAAAACTTGAGTTCATTCATATGAGATTTACAAGGCACATAAAGAGATACCATACAATCAATAATGTTAAGAAGCCAACTGTTGGCCCCGTTATGGAGCCAACAGCCAATGAGATAGCTCCATGTGGGGCTGTCCCACATTGGAGCCATGTGGGACAGCCCCACATGGAGCTGTCTCATTGGTTGTTGGCTCCATAACGAAACCAACAGTTGGCTCCTTAGCATTACTGACCATACAATATACAAGATGTCACTTTTGTAATCTTAAATATTATGTTGAGAAGATGTCGAGCTTGGATTGTACTCTTATAGCATAAATGAATATCATTCATGTCCAACAAACCAAATTTGGCCGCATCCATAAATCATGGTCAATAATTTCTTTTAACATCTATACACAAAATTCAAATCCACAAAAGGGTACAACCACTGTTCCACCCTACAAGTGACAGGATGGTAGTCTATCAATAGTTCATGAAACAAGAACAATATTTGCTTCATCTCCAAAATAATGCATTAATAGATCATCCGCCATGAATGCATTAAGAGTGTTCTTTGGCCAGTGTTAGCACCTTGAGCCATGTCATCAGGGAAGTCACAATCACGCATCCTGAAAGGGATTTGCATAAATGATGAACATTTGGAATGTACAGAACTTGACAATTGATTTCCTCTAGAAGTTTAAAATAAAATGGTAATGAGTCTGGATATCACAAAATTTACACAAGACAACAGAAAAAAACTTAGTACTTCTCGTTGCCATATATCATGGTATACGTGTTTAATGTAAACCAAAAATTCTTTAGGTTGGATTTGAAGAAAAGATTCAGATTTGGGGAGAGAACTGTAGGAAGCATTTCTAAGGACTCCATATATGATGGATTCAAAAATTCACCTATTTGACTCGAAAAGTTGTTCAGAATGGAAAGATTTATAATGTGTAGCTTTATGACAAATTTAATGGATTTGAATCATTTAGTTCAAAGTTCAATTCCTCCCATAAACATCTATAGATTTTTGAACCAATTTTTGTCCAACGATGATAGGCTAATCATGAATAAAAACTTCGATAACTACAGATACCAAAACAATGCCGCTATGCCTGTAAACAAATGAAAGACACTCAAAACACATATTTGAGAGGTATCCTTCTTCCATAAAGAATATTGCGTTGCTAGAAAAATTATTTTAGGTCCTAAATGCACATTGTAATTCAGAAAACGAAGGAGAAAAGGCATCATGATGAAAAAATACACTTTTAACAATGTTGAAGAATCTCATTCTTGTGACTATTCACTGTCCAACAAAAAAGTAATTACTCAATGGTGTAAATCAAGATTGCAAGAATCTATTCAACCATGTGGTGTTAGATTGTGAAACAACCAAACAAAGTCGCCACCTTCCTCCATCAGTCCATCTGTTTTCTAGTTCCGTCTCTAAAGCATACAGAGGTAAATTATTTTATTACATGCATATTTTCAACAATAATTTCTGATGCACTTATCCTTGTGTGGGATATACTTTCAATAAAAAAAATGTCAGGGGACATACAAAAAGATTTGAACATAAACCAAAAAAAAAAAAGGGAAAACAGAGCAATAAAATAGATAAATACATAAGAAACTCAAAACAATCCTCACATTTCCATGAACTACTTCACAATAAAATTGAAAGAAACTAAGTAAATGGTGTAAGCCCATGTTTTGACAACAGTTTAAACAGAACCACATAAAACGTTTCATCAAACATGCTTTTCTCCGATTCTAACAATAACAAAGTGGTCATTGAACACAATATAGAACACTGAAGGTAAACGTACCACCTACTGCTGGATATTAAGCAAGGTCTTTGCTTGCATAAGCTCCTCCAGCAACTCACTGCTTGTGTACTTGTTCAGCATTTCCTGCTTCTTCTTCTCCAGTACCTTCTTCTTTATCTCCTCCTCATCTGGCAACGGGACATGCGCAACAAATTCTTTCCCCTTCTCATTCTCCTCTTTCTCCCTCTCTATTCTCCTCTCTTCCTCCACTACATCCTCTTCCTCCTCAAACAAGATCTTAGATACTGCACCCACCTCTGCCACCTCACCACTCTTCACGGCCCTCCTTGCTTCTTTCTTTATCTTCTCCATCTCCATCCAATCCGCCAAAGCTGCAGCCCTCATTTTATTCTCAGCCGGATCTTCTAGTTTCTCTAAAATCCCATCCTCATCATCTCTATACCCATAGTAACTTGCATCAATCCGTTTGTATATATCATACCTGCAAAAGGATTCCATATAGCCACGTTAGGACGAGATGCAAACATAGTCAAGAACACCAAGATTCATTGGCCCTTCTTTCATATTCTCTTTTAAAAAGTTTCGTGGTTTTTCGACTTCTACTCATGCTTATTAAGAGAACGTGATTGGAAGTATCCTAGATGGCTAGTGAACAAGAGGCTATTATCTCAACCAACAAAGAGATTGAACATGTCCCTAATTAAATAAAGATCATATAACAAACTCAGGACAATAATTTGTGTGCATACTTGGAACAACAGAATTAATAAAATCACCAGAAACTTCAATTTTTTAGCCACTGCTTCAACAAAAAACCAAAAAACGCTTTTCTTTCCACATTAATTGAAACCCTTGTCTTAGATGGAGAAAAAAAGTACCTTGTTCGCCTCTTCCTTAACTCGGGAGGCTTCTCGAACAATTCCTTGACACCAGGCAACTGCTTAGCCGCGCCAAAGTACCTATACCCCGGCCCCCTCCCGCTTGGATTGGGCACATCCACAATGTTACCATCCAAATCAGTCATCTTTGCAGAATGCCTCGTGTAATTGGGTCCCCCCAGCTCCACAATACGCCGTTCCCAGTGTGACTTCTCTCGAATGAGCTTGTTGATCTCGTCATTCAAGTCCCTGAGACGATGTTCTCCGAGGCCGGCGTTCTGAATTTCGGCGACTTTACGGCCGATTTCACGCATGATCTGCTGGCGCCACTTGTCCGCCTCAGCCAGGTCGCGGCACTCGGACGCGAGGTAGGGGCGGCGCTCCTTGGGTTTCTTCTTCTCCTCCTCTTTCATGGCGTTGAAGCGGTTCAGCATCGACTGCGATTTCTCTTCGTTACGAGCCATGGTGGAAGAAATTAGGGTTTTTTCGAAACTGTAATCGTTAGGAGAGTTTGGGGAAGGGATATGTAGGTCGGATGTAGTATATCTCTCTTATCTATATATGAAGAAGTGTGCACACTTTAAATGATGACAAGTGTCCCATTTTGCCATGGTTAGAAAGTGACAAGTGTCCACTTTTTATTACAAGTTTGCCATGCAGTTAACAAAAAACGACACCGTTTTTGTATGTTTATTTTTTTTTTTTTTTACATTTTATGCGAATTGACTGATTTTTCTGCTTTTTTGGGTTAGACATGTCATTTAAATTCGCCAGTAGTATGGGGTGCCTGCCACACGCTACACACCACACGTTTTTTCCTTCTGGGCCGTCTAAATGATCGGGAAATTTGGGGCGCCATTCGATCGGTGATTTGATCTCCATGAATTCAGCTGCTGACGAAAATGTTTATACCCGTTCAATCGCTCCTCTCTCCCCAGAGAGGCGGGTAGTACGCGGGTGCAAGGATCACGGTAAAAAACACAATCGATTCTTTTAAGAAGAAAAATTTCTGTAGGAAATTTTTTTCCTCACTTTCTAATTCTTGTTGAAGGTGATAGATTCTGTCCATTTTTAACAACCATATTAGGATTATCTAGGTCAGGACCATATGGTAATGGTTGATTTGCCACTCTTTGAAAATCCCCCTAATTATATTCTTTAAAGTGTGAATATGCTACACAGAGGGCAATGAATAATCCCGACTCAGCATAAGAAAGTGCGATAAATTGAGTAAGGAAATGTGTGATTAACTATTGGTTCTTATATTCATTTTCACACCATGTTTTTATACATGACTATTGGTGATTAATTTTTTTGCACTTTTGATGAAATCACATTTTTCTTTCCCACTTCCTTATTCCTGGGATCCCACTTTCTTATTCTTTTAAGTGAATGAAGTTCATAATACGACATTTAGATGCTAAGGAAATTTGTTTTTGGGTTTGTGAGGAGAACTGCTTATGTTGTTGGTGGATGGCTGCTTAGCGTTTTTACATCTTTATTATTCATTACTGACATTTTTATTATTCATTCATAGTATGAGACTCAGATGCTAAGGAAATTTGCTTTCTGGTTTGTGAGGAGAACTGCTTATGTTGGTAAATTTGATAGATTTTGTTTTTTCATCTTGATCTAAAGAGATAGTATGCAATATCTACTTATCTTTTTACCAGGAACGAGAAGTAACAAAGTTTGTCTTAAAAGCAATGAGTCAGGTGAGCAAGATTGTGGTTATTGCCGAAATCATAAAGGTAGTTTTTCCATCCCACCACCCATATTTCTCATTTATCCCTTTCTGTACAATGAAAAATATTCTAAGGGTTTCATTTTAAAACAGATAATTATCCCTCGGCTTCATCAGGACTCGACCATCAGTTCCTTGAGCACAATAAATACTTTTGAACCCATTGAGGAAGGACTTTAGATGTAAGTTTAATATCTCTTCTTATTTGTCCTTTAATTATGTTTTTTTGGCATTTTTATTGGGGGTGTGCCTGTGAAACTCTGTGTGCGGTTTTTAGGGGTTGAGAGCGAGGGTTTTGTTTGAGTTGGGGCGTTTTAATTGGTACTCTGTACAAAAATATTGTAGTTGTATCATATGATAGATCATTAAATATTTGTGTTGTCCGAGGGTAATGTGGATAAATTATGAAGCTTTCAACATCAGGGATGGGTCAGCAAGCTCATGAAGGTAACTGTCGTGTCTCATTTTTTTTTTCTACACACGACTCTTTATCCTTTTGTGGCTTCAACTTTATTATCTCTTTCTTTATTATGGATATTTTTTCACCTTTATTTTGATGAATTATCTCTCAGCACGTCATTTTCATTTAAATCTTTGCTGTTGGATAATGTTTTTGTCCTTTTTATTGGAAAATTTATTATCAGCGGTAGGGCCGATCTTCAAAAGACTTAATTTTTCTCGACCTCATTAGACACTATGTATTTTGGTTGGTGGATTTCTTTGTTGGATATGGAAGGAGACAAGAAGGGCTTGAATTCTGAAATATGGCATGCTTTGTTGGATATGGAAGGGGACAAGAAGGGCTTGAATTCTGAACCCATTTGGTGTCACTTCTGATAGTCGGGAGTCGTGTGGTTTACTTCCCTCAAGGTCACAGTGAGCAGGTTTTTAATTCAGTTATTTCATTGTGATCTTCTCTTCTCACAAATGTTTCGGATGTACTTGTGTAGGCCACTGATCAGATCTTAGCTAGAAATTTGTGTAGGTTGCCGCCACTACTTACAAAGAAGTTGATGTTCATATACCCAATTACCCTAGCTTGTCGCCCCAATTGATCTGCCAGCTCCACAATGCCACAATGCATGTGGGTTTCATCTGTCAGTTGATGGTTTTGATTTGAAGAAGCAATTGTTAAACGATAGAAAATTCCCAAAAATACACCTTGACCTGCAGCGCCTATTGCAGGTAATTAATGTTGCTAGACATTATGTAACTTCTATAAATGTTTGTCCATGCTGTATTATCATTTTTTCTAAAGAAATCTGAATCGACAATCAATTGATGCGGGTTTTTTTGATAAAAAAAATTAGGTTATGAATAGTATTAAACACTGCTAAATTCTAATTCATTCTGAAATTAAGTTGGTTAATGGGTTGGTAAAGTGAGCTGATCATATGTTGCCAGATAATCCTTGCCTATGGATGATTATCTTGAGGTTGTGACATTCTATATTGCAATGAAATTTCACTTCGCAGAAATGAGAAAGTGGAAATGAATTTGGGATATTGCAAAAATACACCCTTTTCACATTCTTTGCAACGTAATATTACTTGTTGGAGAGAATCTTGGGAAAATGAGACACAAACAGTAGAGTATATGGCTGGTATCATTTAAAGTGACATGATTTGTTAAGTTCTCTTTAGTTATATATCTGAAATGAAATTAGGCTGATGTTTTACACTTGATTCGTGCATGAAAAATTTACAAAGATTGCGAAAGATTCAGACTCACGAGACAAACGACATTCTGGCAACGGCAGATGATATATGCAGTTGATACAGTATTTATATATATATATATATATATATATATATATATATATATATATTCCTGTGATTTTTGATATTTAGTTTATATTGTTTCTATATTGCTATAAATGACATTTTGACTATTCAACACAAATATATGCTCACGTGAGTTAACCTTTGTGGATATATAATATGATGATTTTAAGCCTTTAGTTACACTATGATTTTGCTTGTTTATGTAAATGTGGAGAATCTGGAAAGTTTTCAAGCTCATCATAATAAGAATTTTCAGTAAGATGCCAGTTCTAAGATTTTTATTTAAAAAGCTTTCAGTTCTTTTTAATGCCCCATAGTTTTCAGTTCTTTTTAATGCCCCATAATGTCAGAGTTTTCCCCTCATAACATGTAACTATTTAGATGTTTCTCTCCAGTGCTATATGCCCATACATGCCCAGTTGTAGTAAGTTGTAGCATATTGTTTGAAAGATTAGTACATGTTTGGAAGTGTTGTTTTGACTTAACAGTTGAATATTGAATGTGATATATGACTTAACGTTTGGGCGATACTATCCCGAATATTAGCCGTTGAAGAGATATATCACTTCATCCTTGCTTATTGTTCATTGAGTTTGTTACCAATTTTTATGGTTTTGTGATGAATACTTATGTGCATTATGGTTGAATATGTGAAATTCTGATTGGCAGTGTTATGCTTGTTGAATTAATTTAGTTTGGATCATTTTGGGAGTTGTATATCACTTCACATAAGACATTCTTTTTTTGAGTTCTTGTCATAAAAGGTTGTGATTTATCTTTAGGTTCAAAGTTGGTAGGGTCTGCCTCATTTTTCTTATTTTTTCTGTTCTATTTCATGAGGATGAGATGCATTTTTACTCTTAACCACCTTTTATACCTTATTACAAGATTTAACCTATATGTTTTTCTTTCTTCATCATCTTTTATTGTATTTGCAACAGTTCCACGCTTTTAGCTTCAAACTATAAATCTAATTGTAATATTCTTGGTTTTTTTTTTTTTTTTATTCCATTTACTCTTTTGCAGCGAATCTAGATGTAGATGTGAAGAGTGAGGTTCGGCACATAATATTGTAAGTTCATTCAGAACATGTAAGTTATTCATAACACCTTATACGACCACCAACACATGAAATAGTCCATAAATGAGCAATAATACATGGGAGTTCTATTGTATGCCAGCATATCCCATCCATATATCACGAACATGATTCATCTGATAATTTGTAAGATCTGTGAGCCTTTTAGTAAATATCAACATATTGGAGGGAGAGATTCCTGCCATGGCTTCCACTATGGAGCAACAACATAAGAAAACTAGGGATCAGGTTATGTATTGAGTTTTTTTCTTGAAAATTAGGTGTGTTTAAGTTAACTCAAGGTAAATGTATTTATTCGGTAAAATTTGAACGGTGGTAATGCTGCTAATGATAATCAGAATTAGATTCTACTCAATTTGGACCTAACAGTACTTTTATTGCCTTTATTTTTAAGCAATTATTAATTGCCATGCCAACTATTGTAATATACAATTCTGATTAACAAAATGATGGTAAAATTGATTTTTTTATTTTTTTTTTTGCTTTGCAACTACCTTGTGGCAGCTGTGTAGGCAGACTTCAATCTTTGTATAACCATTTTGGGCATTAGATAGATAGACTAGATTTGTCCAATTACCATTACATACATTTGAATCTAAACTTGCGACTAGATTTGTCAATCAATTATCTTCACCAAAGCTTGAAAGATTTTTATAAATAGAGGTATATGAATTTTGATATAACTTAAAAAAATTGATTTTAACAGACTCTTCGTCCAAATTGTGTAGGTATTGAAAAGGTTGGATCGAAATCCGAGCACCTTAATGGAGCTTTTGATTCAGCCCGGGGCAGTTTGAGAGTAGTCCCGGAGGCACAAATGACGACCAACACCTTTGAGAAGGCTTGGCGTGCTGCAGCCATCCACACGAGGATTTTAAACTAAATTTGAGAATTTTCAGTGTATTTTTAGACCGAATTTAAGTCCGCCGTGCGTGCACGGCGTATCCCAACTAGTATATATATATGTTGGACTTGGACTTGGACTTGGAGTTGGAATTTGTATCGGAAACGGATGTGCAAAACAGATAATTATTTACCCCGTGTTCTACAAGACATAGACATAGACGCATAGTTGGGAAAATTGCATTATTAATAAAATCTAAAAATAAACCATTCAACTTATTTTTGCTAATCTACATGACTACATCTATATCTATCTATCTATCTATATACATATATATTATATATAAACAAAAATATATTAGTATTTATTAAAAATAGCTGAAAAGAAAATTTGTCAACATTTTTTTTTCAAACGACAATTAATATAGATAACTCAAATCACAGTTCATACATGCATAATCAAATGATTACAACATGATCTAATCAACTAACAGTATCAAGATTAGAACACACGGGTAAAACCAAGTTTCACCCTCGAGTGGTAAATCCACATACAAACAACATTACATCCCATCCGAGTTAATTACAACAAACGAGCAGCAAAGGATAGCAATCACCAGGTCCAAGAGCTCCTCAGCATGTTCTCATCTTCAATCATCCATATGATCCTTCTGTCCAGATTTAATCTTGTGGTCTGCAGCTCCACTTCACAGCAAACTTCTTCCCAACACTCTTCAATGTCGGTCTAAAGCAGCCATTTAGTTCTCCTTAAATCCATGATCTCCCTGTTGTTGTGAGGAGATAATATCCCTGTCCATGACTTGATGACTTTGCCACCCTTAACAGCAGTTCCAACAACTTCCATATATTCCCCAACTGAGCTTGAAGCACTGACAGCCACCTTAACCTGCCCTACCTTACTGGAAATTGCTCAACTGAAACTACACCATTAGTCTGCATCCCACCCAAACTCCCCTCATCACAACCTACTACAGTTAAGTATGCCATCCAACCTTTCCTAGCCCTCTCAACACTTCCACCTCAGAAATTCTCTTCATTTCAAACACCCAACAATTTCTAGTTCTCCATAACCACCAAAGTAGGTAAGTGGATAAGCTTATCCTATCCTTGATAGCTATGAAGTCCATGGAGTTTATCACCTCAACCCACCAATCCTGGAAAGTGGACACACCAGAATCCAGTTTTTGCCAACTTACCCCCAACAATTTCTAGTAGGTTCTTGCTCTTTTCCACCTAAACAGCATATGGTTCACATCTTCCTGGGCTGCCCCACATCCTGTACAAGTCACATCCACCTCCACTTTTCTTCTTCTCAGTTGGCAGTTAGTCCACAGGAATCCATGCCATAATCTCCATATAATGTTTTTGATTTTGTTCTGAATTGGCAACTTCCAAGTTCTACACCACATTCTTTTATCTTGAATTTGCATGTTGCTTGACTCAGTCTTATCTAGAGTTAACCACTATGCTTGTAGTAGCATTTCATAACAGGATTTGACAGTGAAAACCCCAGTCTTAGTCCCTTGCCACACCAGCTTATCACTCTGTCCTCTGTTCAGTATGGGTATTGAAAGAATTTTACCTTCCATGAAAGGATTAAGTGACTGATAAATTAGGTACTCATCCCACCCCCTCCCAGTTCTGCTCAACAAATCACTGACCCTCACCAAATGAGATCTATCCCTCTGAAACTGGCAACCAGGTTTTTTCCCCTTAACATTTGGAATCCAGGGGGAGTCCCAAATGCTGATATTCTTACCATCTCCTATTCTAAACCCAACCCCCACACTCGGATCACCCCTAGCCCCCAACCAGCAACCCCACAGCCATGAGTCCCCACACTTTTTTCTAACACTAAAAAGGTTTTGATTATGAAACTCACCACTTGGCTCATAAGCAGATTTGGGTTAGTTAAAGCCCTTCACAACTGCTTAGCCAAAAA
Organism: Striga asiatica; assembly: GCA_008636005.1. Taxonomy (NCBI): domain Eukaryota; kingdom Viridiplantae; phylum Streptophyta; class Magnoliopsida; order Lamiales; family Orobanchaceae; genus Striga; species Striga asiatica. Next base: position 701,356 of record BKCP01004113.1, read on the forward strand.
GAATTGGTTAAGAATTTTAAAATCCCTGAATCCTAACCCCCCACACCATTTTGGTTTTGCTAGAGTCCCCCATTCTGCCCAATGCACCCTGCTACATCCATTCTGTAATGCCCCGTTTTATTTTAAAGAATTTACCGAATTTTATTATAAAAGTCAGAGTTAATTTTTCGCAAAATCTCAATTTAAAACTTTAATATTCAACGAGCGCTACTTAACTACCAAAAATAATTAAACAATTTAAACAACTAAGAAAGATCTACACATGTATAAAACTAACAGTTCCAGAGAAAATCCAAAATATTCATAAGTCTCAAACCATTCATGCATAATCAAATACTTCAACAGAAATTCAATGGTCTAACCAATATGTTCAAAATAACTAAGGCGGAAGCGTAATTATTCCAAGTTAAACAAATGGTCTATCGAGATAATAAAAAGCGGAAGCCAGTAACACACAATTCCAACGACCACCACTCGATCGTCTCTCGTTACCCCGCCAACCAATGCTCAACCTAAAAAGATAGCAAGAGGAACAAGAGGACAGAAAAGTAAATGGGGGGTTAGTACAACCATCATACTCACCATTACCGCACAGTATATTTTGCATAAAGATTCATAACCATAAATAATGTATGCATAGAATTCAGATCTAACTCCCTATTAGGCCCTATCGCAAACCTTCTACGTACATACAACAAACCTTCCGACCAGACATCGACAATGATGTAACTGGAAACACTCCCATCCCAGATGCAACGGGCATAGGATCTTATCCAGGAGACAGTGAAGTTGAAATACCCCTCCGCTCTACACGAATTCGGGCGTTCAGACAATCCCCTCCGTTCTACAGGGATTCGGGTGCCTACCGCCCGGATGCAACGGGCAGGTGACTTCCACTGACTATGCATTCGTCAAAGGCACTACCATCAGGACACTTAGACTAGGGTTCTCACGCATACAGAAGCTATTGCGACAAACATTTATACGAAATAACAAGTGCGATAAATGTAGATTCAACATAAATGAACCCACCTGGTAGCAATTGAGATAAATACAAAATAAGGCTAGGCGGCGAGCTCGACTCGTCAAACACCTACATTTATTAAAATAGCCTTATCAAAGACTATTCGATAATTACTTAGTCCAACTAAGTTCACGTAAGCATTTAAGCATGCATTAAATCGGTGAAGACACATTTCCAAAAATATCACACAAGTTTTTGAAAACTTAACTCGGGCAGCGTTTTTAAAACCGACATAACTTTCAGCACACAACTCATATGAATATGAATCAAGTTGCATTGGAATCCTAAGACATGAAGCTACAACTATTATGAAAACACTGAAAGTAAATAAGGCCATTTAGCAAGTGATAAATCAGCAACCATTAAAAATAGGGTCACAGTCCAAAACTGGGAAAATGAACTTGACCAGACTTCAGTAATTGCTAGATAACTGGAGCTACAGACATGCTATTAATGAAGCTCAAAAACGACATGATAGATAACTCAAGTTTTTACAACTTTTCTGAAGACCACATTGGCAAATAATCACATTATTGACGAGTTTAAACACAAAACATGTGATTCAGCAAAACTGTCAAAAACGAATATGTGTGGGCAGCACCTCAGATTTTATAACTTATCTTGAGTTATAGACCTCAAAATCACATGGTTCAAGTCTCAAATTAAACATTAAGCATGCCTCTACAACTTTCATCTAGAACACAGAAGCATATAAGATCATTTGGATAGTGAAAAATCGGTTAACATTAAATTTCAGATTTCTGCCAAAGTGATAAGTCCCAACTCGTGCATGTCTAACTTCATAAGGACATAACTCGAGCTACCGAGCACATATCAACATGAATTTTGTCTCATTTGAAAGGTAAGAAACATATCTATAACTTTAATGAATAGCATAAATTCATACGAGCACATTACGACATGAAAAGCAGGTCACAAATTAAATATATTTGTGCTGCCGGGTAACAGGAAAAACTGGACACACAAAAATCTTGCAAAAATCATAATTTTATCGATATAGCTCGGAATCGAGAAATTCCAAATCCCAGATATAGAAAACTGAACATACTACATTTCTCATGAAGGTCACAACTTCAAACAACCAGTATCTGATGGCTTAAATCGCAGCACAACAGAACAGTGTAAAATATGATTTCACATAAAATGACAATCACATATATAATAGATGTTCGAATCTCAACCGCGGTTCATATAACGTCTCGGCAGTAAGTATTATCACTTATACATCAGCAACGAACGAGCATACTGAGGATTTCATAACATCTAATGATGTTCGATATATAAACGATGAGAGTTATTAACGCCCGGTTAATACGACAATACGAATCGCACATATAACGGCTCTCGAGATATCGGACATGAAATCATCGAACATAAAATCACCGAACACCTCTATATCACGAAAATAACACGTAAATAAATAATGAGAGGTCGAGACTCATTACTGATGTCGGGAAAATGTTCAGAAACGGAACGAAAAGGCGAGCGGCAATCGGCTCGACGGCAGAGCTTCGTCTCACTGGGGAAGAAGCGGTGGCTGTCGAGGCTCTCGACGGGACTGCCGGCTGAGATGGCGGCTCGAGGGAGACTAAAATGGCCGGCTGGGGTGCTGCACGCGGAGGAGCAGGCTCGTCGGAGGGAGAAAGCTTGCGGACGGAAACTCGCCAAAAAACGGGAAGCCGAGGGGCTGCTCGAAAGGTGGCTTACTGAGATGGGCTCGCCGGAAATGGTGACGTGGAGAGCTCGCTGGTTCACGCCGGTTGGTCGCGCTCGTCGGAGAAGGAGAGCTCGCTGGTCGTGGAGGAGGACTCGCCGGAGGTCGGGCCTGAGGACGACGGCTTGTGGGAGCTCGCCGGTGAAAGTACTGCGGGTCGCGGCTTGTTGACCGGCAACTCGCCGAAAAATGCAGAGTGGCGAGGGTGATGATGAGCGGAAAAGATGAGGATGATGATGAAGGTGGTCGGAGATGGTGATCTGGGAGTAGCGAGAGTGGCGACGGATGAGGTGATTGATTTTCAGATGACGATATTACATCCGCATGCTATAAAGCCGAGAGATGAGAATGGAAGGGAATGAATAATGAAGGGAATCAATCCGCTCATGAAGGGAATTAATTTTCTCGTGAATATATGTGTTACTGCTGGAGAGATAAAGGGAAGATGACTCGGTCAGGCGTTACAAAATGAACAAATAAGATTTTATCTGTTTTTTGGGTCGGGCGATTTTAAAACAAAAGAACAGATAAAATTTTATCTGTAAATCAAATGGGTCCAAAATTAATTCAAATGGGCTAATTCAAAACAATTTGGTTTGGGCTTAATTAGTCTCGAAATGACTACAGAAAAATAATCCAAATCGATTGGTTTCTCTCGGGCTCGACTCAAATATTCTTCGAGGCTCGGTTCGACGTGACGAAAAATTAAAACCGGTAATATTATAAATTACACACATTATTTATTTATCTATAATAATAAACAATTAAGGCAGTTATAAGCACAATTATAATAAATAAATAATTAAATAATTCGGACAAATAAAATAAATGATAAAATAATCCCATAATTATTCATAAATTAACGAGGCATTACAATCTACCCACCTTAAAAGGAATTCCGACCTTGGAATTCGAAAACCAAGGAAACTAACGAACTACAAGAAAATGAAGGCCTCCCAAACGAGAAGGTCGGGAAACTCTCCTAATCTCAACCTCCTTCTCTCAAGTCGTCTCGGACTTGTCATGTCAGCTCCACTGCACCTTCCCAAGGCTCACTGCCCGGTTCCTCAGCTGATGGACACTCTGATCTAAATGGTCATCGGTACCTCCTCATAGGTAAGGTGTCGCTCGACCCGCTGTTCGCAGAAGTCCACCACGTGGTCCTCGCAACATCGAGACATGAAACACATCATGTACCCTGACAAATCCGGTGGTAAAGCTAGCCGATAAGCCAAGTCCTCGACTCGAGTAAGGATCTCAAAGGACTAACCGCATACGACAGCGTATCCTCATTTACCCCAAACCAAGGGTATACTACGTCTAGTCATACGAAAGGGGAAACTCGAATGGTACCATCAAGATACTCGCTCGATACACAAAACACAAAATGAACCCAAGGTGAGAAATCACAAAAGCAACACACAACATGCACACAAGACCTCAACAGGTCTCATAGTGCCTCGACCGTGAGATCATCGGTCAAACAATCGTGATCGACACGTGGAGTTGAGTTTCAGCATGGTGCCCGGGTCACGCCCAAACTTACCCACAATCTCGACACACCCGTGACTTCTTGCCGAAGCGATTGTCACGGTACTGTGCAACCATGCACACAGTATAGCCCTCCATGGATCTATTTGCTGGCAACACAAGTCCCCTATCTTGCCATCTTAAGAAATCCTCGCAGATGTATGAGAAACCTATCGATTACGCTTCCTTATCAAAACCATCAATCAAGGATGCAAACGCGGTTCGGTGGAACTTGGAACTCTCGGTGGTTAAACCGTCTAAAAGAAAAATAAAATAGACGGTTGAATTTTTAATGCACTGTCCTCCGAGAGGCGACACGCTCGCAGGCACTGCATATGCGGGGCACCAGGACGCTTACGTGCACCTGTTCAGAGACCAGTTGCAAGGTCAAGGTTTGCCGATCACGCTGGCGTGGGAGTTCTGTGTGTCCGGTGATGGCAGCTGCAGCTTGCGTGTGAGTCAATGATCGGCCGCGCGCAAGCCTATCGTCTATCAGCACGGGCGTACACGCTTGACCACCAGTTCGTGGCTACACCCAGTCAAGGTCGGTTTTCAGTTCAAGATTTCGACAAGAAAATTTAATCCATGATTTTTCTCAATATGAAAAATTTTCTGACTTGGGATTTCACATAGGCTAAGACAATAGCAATAGAAGGGTTTTCCACAAAATGTGTACAAATGGAGTTCATTCCAAACAAGTTTTTTGATTTTTCACGAACTCAAAAGTTTCAAGGTCTCAAAATAACAGGGTATCAAACCAAGTTCCAGGTCCACTACCTTATTCCAACAACACACTCTAACATGCAAACAGACCGAACGCTAGAGATAGGTAAAAATCCTCAAAGGAAATCTAATGCGGCTCTCTAGTCGAGAATGGTACTAGGTCAGCGGATCTCTCTGAGACATCAACTATCCAACTCGTTTCAGTTCTTCCAATAAACAGCATCGGTCGTCACGTCAGGTCTTCCTCCGGTAGCTAATCGTGCCGGCAGTCCTGAACGAGCTCCACTCATCTGCATTGTCCAGAGTTCACACCTCAAGGTCTCAGCGAGAGTTTTCTTTCATCGAAAAGACCTCGATCACGTCTTCGGGTATTTCTGCTACGTCTCGGTGTTCTAAGAGATAGACTGTGACGTCGCTGCAGAATTACAACCAGACATTTCGTCGCAGTCGCCATTGCTGTAGTTACACAAAAGAATCACTATTCGATTGCAGACATTCTCCTCGGGTTCCAGAGTCCGTTTTGATGCATCCCCTCCTTGATCTTCGGCTGACGGTACATTGGCCTTGAATCTGTTTTTAATGATTTTGCAGTTGCCCTCAGTTGATTGAACAGGTCTTCACCTCGTGATAGTAGTTGATCTTCCTTCATCGGTTAGGTTTACGGTTTTCGATGTGCAGCATTCTGCCATGAAACAGAACAGTTCCTTCGGTGTTCAGGTTGGTTGTAACTCGCCTTGCTCGTCTGGTGGCTTTCTTTGTTGTTCCTCCGGACTACTCCTAGGTGCACCCTGATGATTGGTGTGTCTCAGAAATGGTCCAATTCGTCCTTGATAACGATAAAAATTAATTGGTTCGGATGAATAGAATACCCAAACACAACTAAAAGAATGATATAAGATAAGCAGGAAGCTGAAAACACTTGTCTTAATTGGTACATCTGGTCGAAACTCCAAGCGAACACGTAAAACAAGGACAAGGGTTTTCAAAGGTTTTGCAAAAGTCCAAGGAAGTAAAAGACTTCTCCCGAGGCCCAAAAGAAATAACAGGACGAAAACTTGTCAACGTTTACAACAAAACGCAAGTTTGAGAATACAAGCGGCTCTAAGCTTCACAATGCACATGCTCTAGGCTCGACTACCCTCCTTAAAAGATCCTTCATAATCCTTTAAGGTAAGACACATTTCTTGATTTAGTTGACGACTCCCGATCGAAGAAAACTGTTTTCGATGCGTCATATGATTTAATTACAACAAGATGAATGACCGTTGCTGGCCTCCAGGTCAAGACACCATAGTGGCTTGTGCGGACCTTTGCGTTCTCGAGTGCACGGACTTAGAGTTATTGCAAAAAAAAATCACAAAACTTGCGACAAATAAGGTTTAGCAGAAAACAGATATGCTTATCTTTTTTCGTACACAAAGTCTCTAAACAAAGTTAGTTCCAAGTATCAAATACAGGAGTTGCACAACAGGTTGAAAGATAAAACACGAAAAACGGAAAGATTTATGTAGCATGCATTTTTAGTTAAGCTCATACTTTGTGATTTCTTTGTATACGATTAATATAGAGCAAGGTTAATTGAGAACCAGTTATTTGCTGAAGGACATATATGTGCTACTTCTTCATATTCTTTTTGAATAAAGCAGTTCTGAAAATGAAGTGTTTGCAATTTCACTGGGCTTAGTATCCTGGCTGTGCTTGAATCTTTATCAAAGTATAACATTTTAAGGGCAAGTGCTTATCATTGAATGTAAAGCGATAAAATGTTAACACACATACAAAATTTAACTGATAATTTTTTTGTATCACCAAGGAATGACAAATGTGCAGCTTTTTGATGGATGATGCTTTTCCCAATTCCAGAAACTGTAGAGTATTTATTTCTTAATAAAAAGTTGAACACAGGCTTATAGTAGAATGTGACTATGTTGAAATTAAAAAAAGGGCAAGTACAGGCATAACTCTCTCTTTCTCTTAGAAGTGATTTTTACTACATCTATTTAGTTTGCACGCAGGTTTGTTTAAAAGAATGGAAGGTTACTCCCAAGAGCATCACTTTTTACCGATGATGATCAAGGAAAGGAGGCAATATGCCTGCATAAATTTATTTTTTTCCTTTGTATTTTCGAAAACAGAAATTCCCAACTCAATAAATTCTTGTCCGGATTTCTGAAAAAATTGCATGATGTGCCCATATTTTAGGACATTCCTTTATAAGTGGTTACAAACTAAAATATTTTCGCTAGTGTAGTCTACTCTAGAATACAAAGAATATTGGGCCTTACGAAATATCGAAATCTTGCCATCACTTTTCTCTTGTCCATGTGTCTATAGTTTATTTGTGGAAAATTTGGGACACTTTAGCTTAAAAAATGAGACTCTTCGGTTCATATCATGGGAATGGATGTTGGTTATGTTGCCACCACATCATCTTTCATTTTCAACTTTAGCACATCAAACACTGATCTAAGCTGGGTTTTAAGGCATAAATCCTTCCAGTAATTCTATTCTCGTTGGTCTTGTAAATCAGTAATTAATAAAGATTAGTCAGTCATACTTTGGGGTGAGCTCTCAACTTTCCTTAAACCAATCTGAACAAATATGGTGTGGCATAATTGAACCTTGAATATTTAATTTTCTTAACAAATATAGGAAAAGAAACATGAATTAGTTAGATATATATGTCATTTTGGTAATTTTGCAAATGGCTTCGACTTTTGTTTCCTAAGTTTTCGCAAGCTAGGCTAAAATTAATTTGACTGGATAAAAGAAGAAATGCCGTGCTTGTTTACAAATGAATTCCGCTTAAAATGAGTTTTTTCGATTAACTAAAAAAGTTGAATAGTTAGTTGTTAGTGCTATTTTCATTTTATATTAAAATAATATTTAAATAAAATAATTAAAGTTGATTTGATGTAAAAGTATTAAAGAAATGATGTGAAGTAATAATAAGTTCAAATTATGTTAGAAGATGAACAGTGAATTAAAGTTGATGTGATGTGTAAGAATGATTGACTTATCTATATATATCTAAAAAGGTTGATGTAAAAATCATTTTAGAAACTTAAAATAAATTGAGTTGACTTTTGACTTTCTATTTATGTAATCTCAATCAAATTTTGAAAAAAAAAATCGTGAATAGGATTATGTAATTGGTATTCTCGTTAATTAAGTATCAGATCCCATTAATTAAGCAAATCTGTTACGAAAATACACAAATTCCGTTAATTAAGGCATTATATATTTTCCTTTTTTTAGGGATGGATATACCTTTAACGTGATAAGATATATACATGTGATTGCATATTTTGTTGTTGCATCCCAAAAATCATGGTATTTAAAATCTATCCAAATATAATCCATAATTATCTTATCACTTTTGTTAATAAAAAATTGTATAAAAGGATATTCACTACCACCATTACAACTCATCATTCACGAGTTCAGAGAAAAAAAAATATAGAGAATAATTTTTCATGGCATATACAATATAATGCTTCCAGGCTGGGGTACACTTGATATATAATGCTTCCAGACTGGGGTACGTTAACAAAAGAAACAAACCTTTTTTTTGCGTCTGAGAGCAGTCCGCATTATTGAAACCGATCACGAACGGGAGAGCTATAACGCATTTTCATGATGAACAAGTAATATTTACGTTATTTCAATTTTATATAATTTAGAAAATTATTTTAATTAATATTTATAACAAACTTTTTTTGCGTCTGATAGCAGTCCGCATTATTGAAACCCATCACGAACGGGAGAGAGCAGTCCGCATTATTGAAACCCATCACGAACGATTTTCATGATGAACAGGTAATATTTACCTTTCTTATTTCAATTTTATATAATTTAGAAAATTATTTTAATTAATATTTATAACAAACCTTTTTTGCGTCTGAGAGCAGTCCGCATTATTGAAACCCATCACGAGCCGTCCGCATTATTCAAACCCATCACGAACGGGAGAGCTGTAACGCATTTTCATGATGAACAGGTAATATTTACCTTTGTTATTTCAATTTTATATAATTTAGAAAATTATTTTAATTAATATTTATAACAAACCTTTTTTGTGTCTGAGAGCAGTCCGCATTATTGAAACCCATCACGAACGTGAGAGCTGTAACGCATTTTCACGATGAACAGCTAATATTTACCTTTGTTATTTCAATTTTATATAATTTAGAAAATTATTTTAATTAATATTTATAATTTTTTATCGTATGGTGCTTTCATTAAATGCATAATACGTTATCCGAATATGAGAGCAACAAACTTTATATAAACTGAGAGCAGTCTAATTTTTGTAAAATATGTAAACTTTAAACGTGTTTTATATATAAAATTTTATATACTTTTACACATGTTAGTTGGGCAAATTTTAAGGATATATATATATATATATATATATGTGTGTGTGTGCTAACTTTAAGTATATATATTTTTCTTATAAAATAGTCTAGACAAAATTGAGGTAATTTCACATTTTTCAATAATAATATAATATATTTTAATACTTTCACATATGTTATATAATAGTCTGCGTATTATTAATGTCTTTTGGTTGTAACATTGTTAACACATATAATATTAGATACTTTTAAACATATTTAGATATTTCTTTTACTCATTCTTTAATATCTATGTGCATAAAAAGAGAATAAGATTTATAAAAAATTTTCCGGCAATATACTAAATGTTAGATAAAAATCTCATTTTATTTGTTATATAATATTTTGAGTTGCATTAATTTTTATTTGTATGTGTAAAATTGATAAATTAAGTGTATGAAAAGGAGCGTACGAATTACTGTAAGGATTTAAAAAATAAAAAATAAATATAATTTTTGAATATTTTCTAAACAAATTTATGTCATAATTCGTCATAATTTTCCCACATCATGTCAATATTTATTTTATTTATACTAGGTAAAAGGTAAATCATTATCTCAATATTTATTCTATATATTCTAAGTAAATCTTCTCATGTATCTCAACGGTCCGCAGGTAGTATTTCATACTTTTCTATTAATAATCAAATATACCAAACCTTCACAAATTTTACTTCACAAAGAAAGTGTTCAATAATTTATATTTTTTTTCTTCTTTGCAATTCATTTATTTTTATTACATATATATAAATTATATTATTTTTAATATTTCACACGTTAAACATTTCAGGAAAATATACCATCACGTGCATCGCACGGGCTATGCCCTAGTATTATTTAATTATATTGATAAAAATTGAGTTAAATGTTAAGTATTAATTATTGAACCTGGATGAATTATTTTGTAAACAAACATGTTCTGGTAGACTTTATTTATTTATTGTTGGATTTTCTGCTTGGCTACAACATTAATAGCTCTACCATTGGTGTTCCAACAGAAAAAAGATGGACATGATATATGGGCACGAGACAAAGTACTTAACATAGAAAACAATTAAAATTAAACAAGAATATAACTAATGAGTAGATGAAAGTTGAGTTGAGAGAGAGAGAGAGAGATGAGACAATGGCTATGGGGGACAACTATCAAACCCATGCGCAGTTTAGCGGTCCCTCCCCAAAACTCACCTCTCACATTTTGATCTATATATCGAAAAACCCCTTTCCTTTGTTTTCACTCCCTTTCTTTCTATAATAATTCTCTCTCCCCACCTTTCACTCTCTAAATAAATAAATAATAATTTCTCAAAACACACTTCCTATATATGGTCATCTAATTGATCATAAGCTTGCTAGCTACCTTCCTTTTTTCTTTTTCCTTCTGATTTTAGCAGCAGCCTGCACGTAAATACAGCAGTTGCAGGTGAGTTTGTGCAGTGAATATTCAAATAACAAATCATGCATCTTTTTCGTTATATATAATCATCGTGCACATGATGAATAATTAATTAAGGTTAATTGAATTTTCTCCATCCTTGAGAGTTTAATTAAGGTAAATATATATGTGAAACGTCAAATTTTACAATGACTTGTAAGCATTTGTAGTATTTTCACATAAAATTAGGAGAAGTTCATGTTGACTAGAGATGAGGGTTTCTAAATATGTAAAATGCAATAGTGAGTGGGTTCAGAGTAGAGAAAGAGTTAGTGCCATATTAAATGCAGACAAGCAGACAGAAAGGACACATCAACCTGCAAATTTTTCTTTCTTACCAAAAT
>BKCP01004113.1:715610-728051 GCA_008636005.1 Striga asiatica
AGTAATTTGTCATTGGAGTAAGCTTTTGAAAATTTTTAGTTTGTGAGCAGCAAATTGATTTAAAGCAGTTTCCTGATTAAAGTAAATAACTTGAGTTTTATGTTGGATTTAAGTACAGATAAATGCAGGATTGGTTACAAAGAGCAGAAGGAGTGGTATTTGTTCAGCCACAAGGACAAGAAGTACCCAAGTGGGACGAGGAGCAACAGGGCCACCATGGCAGGCTTTTGGAAGGCCACCGGAAGAGATAAGGGCGTCTACACAGGATCCAACCTCATTGGCATGCGCAAAACCCTCGTTTTCTACAAAGGAAGGGCACCAAACGGCCAAAAAACTGACTGGATCATGCACGAATACAGGCTCCAAACACAACACAATGCCCCTCCACAGGTATATATATATATGCTTCTTCAATTAATTTATATATATAATCTTACTGCATTCCATTCCATTCCATTCCATTCCATTCTCTCATATATATATTTCTTCATTAACATTCACAAACTTATTTCTTCATTTTACTCTTCTCTGCACTAAATTTATCTACACAAATTTATCATTTTCCCAGCAAAAAGTTGAAATTTTCATATGAATTACATTTTACTGGAGAAAAAAAAAAATCATATGATTNATTTGTGTTATTATTTTTTACTTATTCCAGTTGTAAAATAGCAATATAGTGGGGAATCATTAATTTGCTGGTTGATGTGCAACCTAGTTCCTAACTAAACAATACAAAAAACCTAGAGATAATAATGAATTTTCTTTTTCTATACCTATGTAGGGGCCCATTTATTAATTTGTAATCAAACTTGTAAGGCATGCAAAATTAAGCTTTCATTAGAATGTCCCATTCCCATTGCATAATGTATTAATTGTGTAGGTAAGTCAAAAAGAAAGTCAATGCTTTTCGAGCAGAAAACTTTTGTTGCATGATCTTTCCACTTACCCAACCTCATCAAGTAAAAACTGCCGACATTTTATCCTCCAATCACTTATTCCCACGTTGACCCCTGTGCAGTAGTCTATTCCATCAAACAACCTCAGTCTCGCCTTCCCTTAAATATTTAATTTAGACACTTACCAAATAAGTATGTAAAACAATTAATTCCCTAGCTATGGTTTGATTTATGTCATATCTGGGTGATGTACAGTACTATTCAGGAAGATGTTTTCATTTGGTACATCTCATTTATACACACACTAATTTTAGTGACGACATTAATGTCATGACTATAAAATGATTATTGTGACGACATTCGAACATATAGCGACAAAAATTTTCGTTATTAAAAATGATTATTCTTGTAGAATAGTGATGAATAGAAATTTTTTGAATTTGCGCATACAGGAAGAAGGGTGGGTGGTATGCAGGGTCTTCATGAAGCGATCAACAAGCCGACACCAAATGAAGGGCAATGGCATCCAAAGTAGCTGGGACTCCACGTGTCATCAACCTTATAACAGTGTCCATCTCAGCAAACAAGAAATCAACCAAAATCTGCATATCCTCCAATCAGATGAATTCGTGCAGCTTCCCCAGCTGGAGAGTCCATCCCTCCTGCCCGTGAAAACACCTCATTCCAATAATAATAATAATAATAATAATAATAATAATAGGCAAGAAGATGAACTAATAAGTAGTGATCAGGGTGAAAGACTAAAGAAAGTCACGGATTGGAGGGAGCTCGACAAATTTGTGGCGTCTCAGCTGAGCCATGGGGATGGACAACAACATCATGAGTACTTGGATTCGGAGTTGGGGTTGCTTCTGCTGCAAGGTCGTGGGGAAGAGGCAGGCCCATCAAGCTTGACGACTCACATTTCGACTTCCGATTCTGATATTGGAATTTGCATATTTAATGAATAATTCGTTTTTCGTCTTTCTTAATTGTTGGCAATTTTCATACAAGTTGTCTAGCTGTGGCGTTTAAGCCACATATAACTATGCACACAATTTTTGCAAAATCATTTCTTCGTGGTTTTGGTTCTATAAGAGGAGCATGTTTATAGCATGTTCACGTATTTCCTGCGCTCTACGTGAGATTAATGTACGTATTGTTCAAATTCGAGTCCAACATTCATAATTTTATACTACAATGCCAAAGTTAACAGTTGGAAGTAAGGTTTTGAAAATCGGACCGGTCATCGAACCGATTAAGCTACTGGTTCAATGGTTCACTGGTTCGACCAGTGGTTGAACCGGTTGGAGCGGAATTTAATTTATTAATATTTTTAAACATATATATAATATTTTACATAATTTATATGTAATTTTTTTAATTAAATATTAAGATAATTTAAAACAATAAAATACTTAAACTAACTAATAGTAACTTATATATATCTATAATATTTAAATATTTATTTTTTATTTAAATATAAGTGCATTTTCTTTTATATGTAAAAACCCATAATGTTTTTCCATATTTTATGCTCATTTAGTTAAATTTAATCATTTATTAATTTAAAATAATAATAAGTTTATTTAATGATAACGTAATATTCATCTTGACATACATAGTGAAAGTGTGTTAATGCAAGGATCATTTAGTCCCACATCCCCTTATATATTACTTCAAAACGTGCTGAGCCTAAGTGGCAGTCTCGCATATTTCAGGATCCTATATGGCAAATTACATGCTTCGTTATTAGGCTTGGGTAAATTTTAATTTACTTCTAATCTAAAACTAATTAGATTCAGATTATCCATAAATATGTTGCTTATTTATGGTCACGTCACATGTACTAATTGTATTTTAATATCATTTCTTATTATAACCATTGAATTGTAAATATATTTTAAAAGTTAATAACGTTTGTATTTTTTATCACTTTTATATATATAATATATCAAATTAATCATCTCTAGATGAGCTTCGATTTAAGATCTATATTGTAGGTATGAAAAAAATAAATTATATTTATTTTTATAACAATAATAAAATTATTTTTTAATATTAATTAGAAAAATAAAGTTATTCATCAATTAATATATTCATATTTCAAGTACTTATATGATATAAATTATAAAAATTACTATAATATAATACATGTAAGTCGCACAAGTAACAAGTGTCATTCTAAAATATATAATAATATATATTTTTTGTAAAAAATAAATAAAATTTAAAATAATTTCTCATTAATTTTAAATTTAAGAATAATTTTTTAACAAATATCCGTGTAATACACGGAAGTTGTACTAGTCGATTTTGAAAGCATAAAGGAAGGCGTAAATTAAGTATCTATAAAAAGCTGGGAACCTGGGACAATTCCACATCGATTACAAATGCAAAAATAAAAGCCAAAAGTGGCTATAAAGGCTGGGAGCCTAGGAAAACTTAGATTTACAATGATCCCACATCGAATGAGAAAGTCCAATAAAAGGCATAGAATGACTATAAATGTTGTAGCAACTTTCATTAATAACTATTAATCTCAGTCTCCAATTCAAAGTCCAACTTTGAGAAATCGATTACCTGCATGGACCGCTACTGGTTTTTCGGTTTACCCAGTTTTGAGCCGGTTTAAGCGGTTTGTTACCGGTTTTGACTTTTGGCGATTTAATGACTCAAACCGGACCAAATTATGGACTGGGCCCCTGTTGAACCGGTTGAACCCGCCGGTCCAGTCCGGTTTTCAGAGGTATGGTTGGAACTCTAAGAAGATAGTATCAAGTAGTGTGCTCATGAAGCAAGCACCGGGGCACGTTCTTAGCTATATATGGTGTGGCTAGGGCTGAGCACGGGACTCGATGATTGCGGAACGTTCCGAAAACCGAACAAAATTCACCCTGAATCAAAAAATATCCGTTGACCGGTTGACTTTATCCGAACCGAACCATACCAAAAAAAATATTTGGTACAGTTCTAGAGATTCATAAAATATCCGAACCGAGAACCGAACCGTGCCGAAAAAAAACCATACCAAACCGAGAACCGGCGATTTTAATTCATAAAATTCATATAAATATAATATTTCATCTTATGCTTTCTTTTCATCTTTGTACATATTTGTATTTAAAGTTAAATTGCAAATAAGATCCATATACATTAACTATCATATATTATATTTCAAATTGAATTACAAAAATCCTCCACTATTGAATGTTAATATAATTAAATGATTGAAAAAATAATTATCTTATTTTCTTACTGCATGTGATCAGGCATTAGTTTGAAAAGAAATTAAATTAATATACTTTTCCTATCACAAATTTTAGTAACTAATGTGTCAAATTTTATTTAAGAATCATTAATTATGAACCAAAATTTAGAACGTTAGGAAACCCAACTTTATGAAGAAAATCTTTCACAAAATTTGGAGAGAAATATTTATTTAAAGATAATATATTTTCAAATAAAAATAAATTGATAGATATTTTTACCATAATATCTATCAGTTTAATAATAATACTACGACACGTCGACACCCACCGCTCGAAGACGACAAATGTTTAATGTTTTTTGGTATTACACATGTATTGATGAAAAATTCCCATCAAAATTTAAAATATATTGTATGAAATTGTGGTTTGTGAATTATGGGATTTGTATTTGGATCTTATAAGGGTGAACTCTTGGATAATATGTGTCTTAGAAATAATTGATCTACAATTGAATTTTTACTGTTTGAAAATATTATTTAAACTTTTTAATATGATGAAGTATTGATGAATGTTGGATTTTTTTTACAGTATATGAAAATTAAAATATAACTAGGTAGTCATTAAAAAAAAATAATTAGGAATCTCAAGAGATTCGAACTGAACCAAACTGAATCGAATCGTTTCGATAGTCTCGAATACCGAACCAAACTGAATTGAAAAACAAAAATTTCCAAACTGAACTGTCCCGATTTTTTGGTACGGTTCCGGAGATTAAATTTACTGATCTCCGAATTTTGGTACAGTTCTGGAAATTTGTTCATCTCCGAATCGTACCGACCCATGCTCACCCCTAGGTGTGGCAACTTAACACATGGCCTAATTGCTGAAATAACTGAAGCGTTTAAGTTGTTTTTGGATTCATGAAAACCTTTCTAGCAAATAAATACATGGTTTTCAAGAGCTGTGTATCTATAACTTTTAATATATATATATATATTATTGGAAAAATCATTAATAAAATTTGAGTTTGCCCCTATTTTAACTGAACTTTTTTTGACTAAATATTTAATTTGGCTTGAATTAAATTGTGTAGAAAAATTAAACGTTATGAGTAGATACCCGTGGTATATTTATTTTCTGAAAACTGATTTTCGGTGAGTGAGAAAGGAAAAAATGCACCATTCGTTAACTAATTATACCATAGTTGCACTTTCATCCTTTAATTTTTTTCGTTTTACTTTTGGTATGATATCCTTTTTTTTTTTGACAATTTTCATCCAAATCGAGGTTCTGGTGCTGATTTTTGCCGGNTGATTCACGAGACAACGGTGTGGAAGTGGCTTCTCTTCCCGCCGGAGGTCCTGGGGAGCCAGTTGATGGGGACAACCGAGGAGGATGACCAACGTGAAGAACACATTCCCCCAGCCCATGGTCGTGTTCTGAGTGTGTCAGAAGGTAAAATTGAATTGGGGAAAAAAACTAGGGTTGTTGGTTGCCAGCGTAATTGTAAAATGACGCTCGACTCAACTTTAGTTCAGTCTTTGCCTCAGCGTTGGTTGTGTTCGGGCTTCAAATTTGAGAGCTTTCATCGGGGGAATTTAGGGGACTGGAACCCTACCAGCGTGCCACCTTCCCTGCACACTGTGGGATTCAGGGTCGCTGGCGATTCTCCGATGATAAGGGTGTTGGCGCAGCGCAGATCAAAAGTCCAGTCAGCGTGGTGTTCGAGGTTTCGGTAGATGTCAATCGTCAGTCGTTGTCCCCTCAGTTGCTGCCTCTGCAGCCTGCCGTTGAATCGAAATTTCAAATGTCGGAGAACGAGTTGGGAACATCGACTCACCACAGCCTCCACTGCCGTCAGAATTCCTCGGCGCAACTACAATTCACCACGTCACCACCGCCACCTTCACGGCCATTTAAGGTGTTGTAGAACAATTCAGGAAGAAATAATTTGGTAAATTATTTATTATTAATATTATTACTATCTTGGTGACAGCCAGATATATTGATGAAAGCACAATAGTTCCTCTGATTTATATATATATTTTTTATTGTTTTAATCTATGTGTTAAAACAGTTGGACAAGTTTAGTGCTACATCACGCTGGAAATTAGTAAATAAGATCCAACTGGGCGCCACATCAGCTTTTCCGAAAAAAATGAGCACCGAAACCTCTATATGGAAGGAAATTGATAAAAGAAAATGATAGTGTACCAAATTGAAACTGGAAACAATTAAAGGATGGAAGTGCAACTAGGGTATAACTTAGTGGACGAACTGTGTATTTTTTCAGTAAGAAATAAATGATTAAAATTAGGTTCCCGTGTCGACCATAATTCGATGAACAGGTATACCGCAGATCGGCGCGGTTATAAGAAGCGCATCATAATGACGGTGTGCAAACAAACTAGCATCCTCCACACTGGACGTAATAGGATAATTACGAGCGTCTATTGTTTCTCTCAGATCGGCTGTTAGGACGTGCTTACCTGAGTTGTGTGCTTTTCGGGCATATGCTTTGGCCTGTTGGCGGGAGGAAGTCGGTCTCCCGTCATTCGTGTTTACCCGAGGGATGTAATCACAGTTTGAAGAACTCGGTGAATAGCTTCTTCTAGCCCTCTTGTTATCCTTTTCGGGCAAAGCCGCCTGCATGTCCGAGGCAAGGGTAAAGAATTCTTTATTCTCTTGCCGAATTCTCCTTGGGTTCATTGTTCTGTTGTCATCTTCGTCGTCGTCGAGAAGGTCTAGAGGTCTCTCTTTACGTCTGAGGTCAGAATTTCTGGCAAATTTGCGAACTTGAGGGTTGCCGATTAACCTCAACAAGGCCGAAAACAAACTCCGACACTCATCGGTGTTGTGCCCAGGTGATTTATGATAGGCACAATATTTAGACTTATCAAGTCGATCTTCAGGAACTTTAATTTGCCTTGGTGGGGGAATAATACCTTTTCCATTTAATTCTTCAAAGATAGTGGCAGCTCCCGTCGAGTAGATGGTTTGACAACTCGGCTTTAAATCTTCAGCGTATTGCTTCTTAGCTACTCTTACCTCAGGATCATTTGGATCTCTCCTCGGGGGGCCCTCGAATTGGGGCTTCCCCGACTTGCTGCTGAAGTATTTCTTGTTTTTTTGTTTCTTTCATTCTGACCACAACTTCGGCTCTTTAGGGGTAAAATAAAAGTTGGGTACGTACCGACATTGATTCTTTAGAAATTATGTGTTGTTGAGCTCGGGCGAGAAATTTTTGAAACGAATTGGGTTTATTCTGGCAATGCGTCCAACGGAACAATGAGTTCGGTTTCAGACCTGCTATTGCTGCAACCAGCAACGTCTCAGGATGACATGGCTCCAAGTTTTAAACTCAATCATTGAATCGAGCTATGTAATCTTCTACACTTTCATCGTCTCTCTGGACGATGTTAACAATTGACTCTTTCAGAATCAGACATACCTGAGATCCTATAAAATGAGTTCGGAATGCTGACTTCAGCTGTTGCCATTTCCAAATAGAGTGGTGTGGTAGTGAATGATCCCACTTTTGAGCTCGAGGCCCCAGAGTAAGAGAAAACATCCGACACCTCAATGCATCTATGGCCCCGTGTAAATCCATCAACGAGGTATATTGTTTAGTAGAGATGTGGTAACCGAGTTACCCGACTCGGGTCGTTCTCTAAGAAAGGCTATTCAGAGCTTTGGTTGCTATTCAATTGTCCAAAAACACAAAACGAAACAAATAAATCCTAAACATCCTAACCAATGATTTGAGGTTGATTATAAACTAGATTAACTAAGGAAATAAGCAAAGAGCAATTAAACGAGCAATTATATTAGAAACCCTAGCTTACTAAACCGGACAACCAAAAATCAAGTAAAAAGAGCGAAAACAAAATAAACGAACTCCATCTACTACACTTAAAAGTTAAAGCCGAAAATTCCACGACGAAATAACCGAGCTCAATATCAAAGTCACGATGTTTCAAGTAGAAATTTACACTTCAACAAACTCAAGCACAATAGACAAGCTCAGAAACAACGAAACCACGGAAAATAACTAAACGAGCAAACATAATCCAATAAACGAGCAAGCCCTACTCACTTCTACTAGCTAGATAGCAAATAGGTGCACAATTCAAAAGTATAAGTCTTAAAAGTAAGTACTCACATTCCTAGTGCATGCTTAGTTGAGATTGGAGTAAAAAGATATAAACTTGCATAAAAACGAAAGTCGCCAGAAAAAGTTCACCGGAAAATACTAAACTAGAGAGAATCTAGGGGGAATTCTAAAAACAAAAACATTACCAAAAAGAGTAAGAGTTGCAAATGAAATCTAGTGTCCCAAATACAAAGGGCCAAAACATATATATAGTCCAGCTCCAAAAACACACAGTAGAAACACGCAGATTAAATGACACACTCTCGAGCTCGTCGGGACTTCCGCGGGTCGTGGACGTGAGATGGCACTGTCTGGCTCGAGGAATGCACAGGACCGGCGCGAGAGAAGACGACACTCTCGAACTCGAGGGCCAGCTCGCGCGCGCGGATGGGAGGTGCAGTAGATGCTTCGCGAGGCGTGGGTGAAGACGCGGGGCACTGATGCTTCGCGAGGTGCCGGCGTCGGCTCGAGAGCGCGAGTGTGGTGGCGCGGGGCACTGATGCTTCGCAAGGCGCGGGTTTCGGCTCGAGGGCGCGAGTGTGGCTATCTTTGAAGACTTTCGATCGATTTTGGCTCGAAATCTTTGGAATGGACTAGCTCAATGGTTCGGGACTTCTCGAAATTGACTCGGAATACTTTGGAAATCTCGTCTCTCGAGACTCGGTTCGATTCTTCTCATCATCCTCGGGAATAAACCTGAAAATACACCACGAAATACGAAAAAGTACGCCGAAAACACAAAATAAAAGAGAGACACAAAAACACACGGAAAACGATAAAATGGACCGATCAACGCTAAAATAATCCTAAAACTGACGCAACTATGCACAAGAAACACATAAAAAGAGACACAAAAACACAATAAACAACTCCCCCACACTTAGCTCTTTGCTTGTCCTCAAGCAAACAAAATGATAAATAGTTCTAAAAGACATGTCACATGGTCCAAGGTTAACAAACGTGCAATAATGAAATTCTCATTTTCCTCCGGTAATCCAAAGAATCAAACTCAAATTTGTAAACATGTTCCCCACATATAAATCCATACAAAACAAAAACCCGTCCCAAGTCATCCTACACATGATTTTCTCGATTTAAGCTACCCTTTCAACATATACGTGCAAAAAACTAATGCGGTCAACTCAAAAGGTAAAATACAATAAACACGGACCAATAAGCCAACTCCCATTCGTTATTTGATTTTTTTTTTCGTGAACTTCTTTTTCCAAACGAGGTTTCCTAGACAATGTGTATTTAGGTTTACCCTCGATTAGTCCACTCGAGTTCCCTAAACCGGTTTCCCGGGCTTATTATCCCATTTCACGAGGTGAATCGGGATAAGAAGAGCCTAGTCCGTACCTCCTCGCGAACTCACATTTCATTTTTTTTTTTATTTATTTATTTTTTCATTCCGAAGGGAGAGGCACAAAGTACATCAAAAGTATAATCACATAATGCACAATCAATCTAGATGCAATACAAACAAATAGCATAACACGTGTACAATAATCGAACATAAGGCACGTCTATCTCAAGTCAATCAATCGAGACAATCAAGGGACAAAACAATTTCGTGAATTCATATGCGGGTCCCACGTTTAACAAATCATCGTCCAATTCAAAGGTACCGTCAAAATCATCGAATTCATAAGGCACAAATGTTAACAATGACGCCAATCAACATACTTAATTCATCAC
Organism: Striga asiatica; assembly: GCA_008636005.1. Classification (NCBI taxonomy): domain Eukaryota; kingdom Viridiplantae; phylum Streptophyta; class Magnoliopsida; order Lamiales; family Orobanchaceae; genus Striga; species Striga asiatica. The sequence continues at coordinate 725,573 of BKCP01004113.1, forward strand.
TTAACAATTTTGAACTTTCAAACGCACATCAAGCCTCATGCGGGGAAAGTCGACACACCCAAACAAAACAACCTATAACAATCGGTCCACGACACAACTAAACACACTATCAAATACCAAAACAAAAGAAATCACATAAGCACACAAAGGACAATCACTTAAGAAAACATAATCAAGAAATCCTCCCCCACACTTGAAACAAAGCAATGTCCTCATTGCTGAACCCCAAAAAGCATACGGAAGGAAACAAAATCACGCAAGCTCAAGAGAAATAATCAACGAAAGAAAAGAAAAGAAACACATAACACATAGACAAAACAAAGAGAAATTGAAAAAGAAAGAAAAAAAAGAAAAGAAAATGCGTACTCCACGGTGAGAAATCACCGTGCATCCATAGGTGTGTCGTCGGGAGGAAAAGAAGAAGAACTGGGATCATCGGTATGAGAAACCAGAAGAGAAGTGGGTCCCACAGCCTGAGAGTCCATCAATGTCGAAAGTCGAGAGTCAAGGGTATCAATGCGGCTATCCATGCGGTCCATCAGAGCATCCATCCGAGCACCCAATCTCGCAAACTCATCCGTTATGAATACACGAAGCTCGGCAAGGCTCTTTGTCACGGCGTGCATCGGGTGCTCGTACGGAGGAAGATTAATTATCGGCCGGGTGCCGGAAGTAGTCTCGGGAACTTGCTCTTTCACTGCCTCGGTATCAAAGTACGAGCGCACACATCTCCTATCCGTATGAGGGCACAAAGTTGTCTCGTTGAGGATGATTTGGCCAAGTTTAAGCTCGTTGACCCCAATCCGTGTCGAGTCCACAATGTCGGTTTCCGTATCCACCTTAAAATGATAGGCAGTAGGATTTGACGGTGGCATGGCGCGCAGCGTAGCTACATTGTACGTAAGAGAGTCCTAACGCCGATATAAGCACTCCATAAGTCGGGTAGAACCGTTTCTTGCATCGAATTTGGTCAATGTTGCTCCAAATGAAAGGAAGAGGATTAACGGGCTTGTTGTGGAGGGCGCAATGCAACATGAAAACCTCATTAGTGCTCACCTTCGAGCCCTCCTTCTTCCCGAACGCGTTGTAGTTGATGAACTTGTGGACGATGCACAACGCGTGGTCTCGAATGTGCCCGTTAACCAACTCTCCCTTCGGCTTCATCGGAAATTCCGATAGTTTGCGCCATGCCTCCTTGACATCAAAATCCGCCGGCGGAGCCTCCAAGCCAACACCCGTGAACCCGAGTGCTTGCTTCATAACTTCCTTATCAATCTGACAGGGCACTCCCTTGAGATGGCATTTGACGACTTCTCGATTTTCCACGAGCTGGAAAGTCGTGTAGAACTCCAACATTACATTGGTGTAGGAGCAGTCTTTCGAGGCGTACTTGGCCAAGCCGAGGACTTGGAGGTACTTTTTGGCGATATCCTTAAGCCCTAGCTTCTCGTAGAGATTGAAATCCATGACTTTCGGCTTGAGGACACGTGCATTCCGGAGTTTGCGAAAAATGGCGGCCTCCATGTCACTCTTGATCGGGAAAGGTGCATTTCGTTCATAAATGAATTCTTCATGAGAAGGTCGGGGCGGTTCTTCGGTCTCGGACTCCTCGACGACGACCTCTTTGCCCTTAGATGCCTTGGCCGGTTGCTTAGCCCTTTTCTTTGGCGGCATTGTGTTGATGGAATTGAGAGTTCGTACACAAAGCAATCGACAATTGACCTACAAAGTTTGAACACATCCGGCAAGACGTGCTCATACACACCACAACAATTCCCAAGGCACAATCGATATATTCAAACAAGCTCAATCGCCAATATCAACATAACGTTCAAACAAATTATAGCAATCCTCAACTCCAATGCACCTCCAATAATCGAGAAAAATAAACCGAGCTAAGAAGGTTAAGCCGTATACCTCGGTGGCAACTCGGGTCTACCGGAATGAAGAAGCTCGGTTGAAAGAGTAGAGCGTGGTCGCAGAGGAGCTTGGAGTGTGGAAATGAAAACTCGGTCGAAGTTCAAGTTGGCCAGTCTCACCACAGCCTCGAAACTCGGTCGCCGCTGCAAAGTCAGAAACTCAAAACGCCGGCTATCATGTGATACTGAGGTCGTCGCTAGTGGCCTGAAGTGGAGGTCGGAAGAGAGCTTGAACGGAGCTTGGTCACAGGTGAAAGCCGTCGGAGGTTTGAATGGGTGGTCAGGACTAGAGGTCGCGGTCGAGCTTGGAAGTCTATTGGAGGACTGGAGGAACACCAATGTGGTCGGAGTGTAAGGCTGTCGGAGCTCGGAGGTCGTAGGTCGTGAGGCGTTGTCGTGACGAGGAGGGCTAGGCCATTGAAACCGAAACTCGAAACGCCGGAGGTCGCTTGTCACAGGGATCGATCGCCGGTGGAAGTCGATCGTCAGTGGAAGATGGAAGATGGAGTAGAGAGGTATGGGCTGCTAGGGTTTAGATTGGGGAAGAAGACGATCAGGAT
>BKCP01004113.1:728283-775964 GCA_008636005.1 Striga asiatica
AAAAAAAAAAAAAAACGAAAAGAAAGAAAAAAAAAGAAAAGAAAAACGTGGGTTGCCTCCCACAAAGCACTCGATTTTACGTCGTGAGCTCAACAAAGCCGTCCATTCCTCAATAATTTGGCTCGTCGAGCCGAGAGTAGAGTACGCGGATCTCTTTAGCTTCACCCTCGAGATATGGTTTCACCCGGTGTCCGTTCACTTGAAACGAGGTTTTATCGGTCGGGTTAAAGAGTTTAACTACTCTGGATGGAAATACCTCCTCAATCTCAAACGGACCACTCCACCTTGAATTTAATTTACCCGGAAATAATCTAAGTCTCGAGTTAAAGAGAAGTACTTTCATCCCGGGTGAGAGCTCCTTCCTTAGAATCTTCGAATCATGCCACTTCTTCACTTTGTCCTTGTAAATCCGGGCATTCTCGTACGCCTCATTTCTCAACTCGTCTAATTCATCAATTTGCAAGTGTCTCTCCTTGCTGGCCAAACCAAGCTCGAGATTAAGGATCCGGATAGCCCAATAAGCTCTATGCTCGATTTCCACCGAAAGGTGACACGCTTTCCCATACACCAAACGAAATGGACTCATACCAAGGACACCCTTGTAGGCTGTGCGATGTGCCCATAATGCATCTCCGAGTTTTTGGGACCAATCGCGCCTAGAAGCACTCACAGTTCACTCGAGGATGGCCTTAATTTGCTTGTTACTCGTCTCGACTTGCCCAGAAGTTTGAGGGTGATGTGGGGTGGCAACCTTGTGAGCTATTCCATTCTTCTCCATAAGCTTCTTGAAAACCCGATTGCAAAAGTGAGAGCCTCCATCACTAATTATCGCCCGTGGAAAATCGAAACGGTTGATGATGTGATCTTGAACGAACTTCACCACGACCTTAGCATCACAAATCCTAGTTGGAATAGCTTCTACCCACTTCGAGACGTACTCCACCCCAACTAAAATGTACTCAGACCCATGGGATATCGGGAAAGGTCCCATGAAGTCAATCCCCCACACGTCAAAGATCTCAACCGGCAAAAACGTATTGAGAGGCATCTCATTCCTTCGCCCAATATTTTCCGAATGTTGACACCGATCACACGAAATAGAGAAAGCATGAGAGTCCTTGAAAATCGTGGGCCAATAGAATCCACTTTGTAACACCTTGAATCCCATCTTTCGACCGCCAAAGTGGCCTCCACAATTCGATAAATGGCACGCTACTAGAGTGGCTTGTTGCTCCTTCTCGGGAACACACCGCCTTATGACCTCATCCTTCCCAAGATGGAAAAGATAGGGATCTTCCCACATAAAGTACGTACACTTAGCAATGAATCTCTTCCTTTCTTGGAAGGATAAGTCGTCATTTAAAATACCACTAGCCAAATAGTTAGAAATATCGGTATACCAAGGCACACAATCAACAAGAAATACATGCTCATAGGGAAATGAATCATCAAGATCAAGCATATCACAAGATTCGAAGGTAAAGCAAGGCGTGATAAATGATCGGCAACTACATTTTCACAACCTTTTCTATCTAAGATTTCCACATCAAATTCTTGCAAAAGTAAAACCCAACGAATCAACCTAGGCTTCGATTGAGCCTTAGCTAACAAATGCCTCAAAGCCGCATGATCACTATACACCACAACCTTATATCCTACAATGTAAGCACGAAATTTCTCAAGAGCAAAGATAATGGCTAAGAATTCCTTTTCGGTTGTGGTGTAATTAACTTGAGCCTCATTTAAGGTCATGCTAGCATAGCAAATAACATGATGACGTTTCTCAACCTTTTGACCTAAAACGGCCTCAACCGCATAATTCGAGGCATCACACATGATTTCAAACGGTAAGGACCAATTCGGGGGCATCACTATTAGCGCCGAAACCAATTTACTCTTCAATTCATTAAAAGCATGCATACACTCTTCATTGAAATCAAAAGGAGCATCAAGAGCAAGTAAAACACATAAAGGTCAGGCAATTTTTGAAAAATCTTTTATAAACCTCCGGTAGAAACCGGCATGCCCTAAAAAACTTCGAACACCTTTCACATTAAGAGGGGGAGGAAGTTGCTCAATCACATCAATCTTGGCCTTATCGACCTCAATTCCCTTAGAAGATATGACATGCCCAAGAACAATACCACTAGGAACCATAAAATGCGATTTCTCCCAACTAAGAGTCAAACTGCTTTCAATGCATCGTTTTAACACTTTATCAAGTTTACCAAGGCAATCAACAAAAGAATCACCAAAAATGGAGAAATCATCCATAAATATTTCAGTAAATTCACCAATCATATCCGAAAAGATAGAAAACATGCACCTTTGAAATGTGGCGGGAGCATTGCAAAGTCCAAAGGGAATCCTCCAGAAAGCAAATGTGCCAAAGGGGCATGTAAAGGTGGTCTTCGGTTATCCTCCGGGGCGATCGGGATTTGATAGTACCCCGACAAGCCATCAAGAAATCAATAGAAGGGATGACCGGCTAGCTTGTCAAGGAGTTCATTGATAAACGGCAAAGGAAGTGGTCCTTCCTTGTGGCGGCATTGAGCTTTCGAAAATCGATACACATCCGCCACCCCTTGTAGGTACAAGCTCGCCCTTGTTATTCTCAACCACCGTGATCCCACTCTCTTTGGTACCACATGCACGAGACTCACCCATTCACTCACCGCCACGGCATATATAATCCCCTCTTGTATCAACTTGAGGATCTCCTCTTTTACGACCTCCATCAAGGTTGGGTTCAATCGCCTTTGTCCCTCTTGGATAGGTTTGGATTCGTCCTCAAGAATGATTTGATGCATACACATGGCCGGACACCCTTGATATCACTCAAACTCCACCTGAGAGATTCCTTGTTAGCCTTGAGGACTCCCACGAGTAGTTCCTTCCCCTCTTTCGAAAGCCCCGAAAAGATAATGGCGGGCTTCTTCTCGTTATCTTCAAGAAAGACATACTTGAGGTGTGATAGTAGCGGCTTAAGTTCATTAGAGATTTTCTGGGGTTCGGATTCCTTGGATAGTTCGAAGAGATCCACCACACCTTCCTCTTCCGGATCTAGCTCTTTGGGCTCTTCATCATCGGGAATGTTGCACTCACACGAGACCTCGGCATGAAAAAGGTTATGAACCTCCTTCTCGACAACATCAATAAAAGAGCAATTCTCGGTGGCTAACGGTATCGTCTTGGAATCATTCATAGTAAATGTAACCGTTTCACCAAGAGCCGACAAGGTAACTCGACCGTCTTTCACATTGATGAGTGTATTGGTAGTGGCCATGAACGGTCGACCAAGTAAGATTGTGTGCTCATTGCCGGTGTTCGGGACCTCCCCCACATCAAGAACAACAAAGTCCACCGGGACTATCAAATTACCCACCCGAATCAAAATATCCTCGATTACACCCTTCGGGTAGTGTAAAGTGCGGTCTGACAATTGCAAACACATCCTTGTGGGCTTAAGATCACCTAACTCCAATTGTTAAAAGATCGAGTAAGGCATTAGGTTGATCCCGGCTCCTAAGTCAAGCATACCATTTGTCTCCTTGCCATTTCCCAACGTAATTTTGATCAAAAAACCCCCGGGATCACACTCTTTCCGAGGGATAGTGGTAGAAGCCACCTCGGAAATCATCACCTTCTCACTGTCACCAAACCTCCTCTTCTTGGAAGCTAAGTCTTTGAAAAAGTGAACATATGCCGGGACATTTCGAATAACATCTAAGAGAGGGAGGTTGACATTCACCTTTGATAGCATGTCGTAGAGATCCTTGAATTGCCGGTTCCTCTTTGTATCTTGGAGTCGACTTGGGTAAGGTACCGATGGACGGTAGGGTGTAGCCGACTTGTGTATGGTATCTAGATCTTCGAGTATCGGTTTCACCCTCGGCTTCTCAATCATCACATCTTTGTTCTTTCCGAAATCCGCTACCTCATCTAACTCATCATCATCCTCCTTGCCATCAATATCTTCAACCATAACATCACTAGGCATCTCAACTCGGTTATCCACCACTCTTCCACTTCGTAAAACTGTCACAGCTTGAGCTTGCTCGGATTGGCTCGGGAGTCGATCCTTCTTATTGTTCCTTTGGATCTCACTAATCGACGTCCCGAGTTGCCCCATTTGTGTCTCAAGACACTTGAGAGATGCTTGGATTGAAGGTACGCCCTTGACCGTGTCATGAAGGGTGGACACTGTTGATGCGAGGCTTTGAAGGTACTTCTCCATATTGTCTATTCGAGCATCCGAGGAATTCACCTTAGTCTCCTTCTCGGGTTTCGGTGGAGGGGGCATTGGTTGCCTTGGAATGAATCCTCCACGCCCTTGTGGGTATCCTTGAAACTCGGGCCTCGGTTGATAGCCTTGGTATTCGGGTCTCGGTTGGAAAGTTCGGTTTTGAGGAGGTGCATATCCTTGAGGTGGGGCATAGGCTTGAGGTGGTGCCAATTGTTGTGGGTAGCTCGCCTTTGGGTCCCTCCACGAGAAATTCGGGTGGTTTCTCCACCCCGGGTTATAGGTGTTCGAGTAGGGATCGTTTTGGACCCGAGAGGCATACCCTTGGATCGTATTGATATCATAAGGGACCCCTTCAAGATTTGGGTCATAAACCGGTTCCATGTATCTCGGGCATTCGTGGCCTCCATGGCCCGTTTCACCACAACATCCCCAAACTTCCGCCATCACGACTTGGGTCGACTTCACATCTCGTAGGCGAAGGTTTTTAAGCTCCTCCTCCAATGAGGCCAACTTGGCCATAACCGCATCATTCGACGAACCGGAAGCTTGTGACGCCTCATTCACGGGAGCTCTCTTCTGGACACTCTTCCTTTGGGAATTTTCGCTCAACATCTCGTACAACTCATAAATCTCCTCGACCGTGTGACTCCCGATATCTCCACCGGCCGCATGATCAACCATGTATTGAAGAGTTTGGTGAAGCCCGTCATAGAAAAATTGATTCAACACTCCTAAGAAAAAGTGATGATGAGGGCATTGGAGTTGATAGCCCTTGAAATGCTCTCACGCCTCATGAAAAGTTTCTCCCGAGTTTTGGTTAAAGCTAGCCATTTGTGCTCGGAGGTCGGTGGTATTTTGATGTGAATAGTACTTGCCATGAATTTTTTCGTAGACGGCCTCCCAATTGTTGAGTGAGTTCGGTAGCAACGTCATGAACCAAGTCTTGGCTCGGTCCTTCAAGGTATATGGAAAGCACCTCATCCGAAGTTGGTTCTCGGTTAAGCCTTGTAGAGGAAAGGTATTGACGGTGGAATAGAAATCCCGGATGAAGTTAAGAGCATCCTCTTGTGCAAGGCCATAAAACGAGGGAAGTTGGTTGAGGTGAATGGCTTTGAGGTCATAATTCCGGGCTGCCTCACCGAGCACAAGGCACGAAGTGTTGTCTCCAATGATTGTTCGTGCAAAGTACCTCATGTTCGGGGGTGGTTGTTGTGGGTCTCGTTGGTCCGCCATTGGTTCGGGTTCCGGCTCGGGCTCCGGTTGTGGTTCGTCTATGTTAAGCTCAACGTAGAGGTTAAGTGGTGGCGACTCCTCTCGGGGTGGACGATTCCTTCTACCTCGCATAAACACAACCAAAAACTATACCCGTGAACGCACCAATAGAAAATAAGGTAAAACGAGATTAACAAACACAATCTAACTAATAAAGCAAAATAAATCAAGAGAAATACAGAAATTAAGCAAAAGATCACAAAAATCAAGAAAAACAAATGAAAAAGGGACAACCAAATAACACATTAGGCGTCTTACTTACCTTCCCCGACAACTGCGCCATTTGTTTAGTAGAGATTTGTGGGTATGTGGTAACCTAGTTACCCGACTCGGGTCGTTCTCTAAGGAAGGCTATTCAGAGCTTTGGTTGCTATTCAATTGTCCAAAAACACAAAACGAAACAAATAAATCCTAAACATCCTAATCAATGATTTGAGGTTGATTATAAACTAGATTAACTAAGGAAATAAGCAACGAGCAATTTTACTAGAAACCCTAGCTTACTAAACCGGACAACCAAAAATCAAGTAAAAAGAGCGAAAACAAAAGAAACGAACTCCATCTACTACACTTAATAGTTAAAGCCGAAAATTCCACGACGAAATAACCGAGCTCAATATCAAAGTCACGATAAGTAGAAATTCACACTTCAACAAACTCAAGCACAATTGACAAGCTCAAAAACAACGAAACCACGGAAAATAACTAAACGAGCAAACATAATCCAATAAACGAGCAAGCCCTACTCACTTCTACTAGCTAGATAGCAAATAAGTGCACAATTCGAAAGTATAAGTCTTAAAAGTAAGTACTCACATTCCTAGTGCATGCTTAGTCGAGATCGGAGTAAAAAGATATAAACTTGCATAAAAACGAGAGTCGCCGGAAAAAGTTCCCGGAAAAAGTTCACCGGAAAATACTAAACTAGAGAGAATCTAGGGGGAATTCTAAAAACAAAAACATTACCCAAAAGAGTAAAAGTTGCAAATGAAATCTAGTGTCCCAAATACAAAGGGCCAAAATATATATATAGTCCAGCTCCAAAAATACACAGTAGAAACACGCAGATTAAATGACACACTCCCGAGCTCGCCGGGACTTCCGCGGGTCGCGGACGTGAGATGGCACTGTCTGGCTCGAGGAATGCACAGGATCGGCGCGAGAGAAGACGACACTCTCGAACTCGAGGGCCAGCTCGCGCGCGCGGATGGGAGGTGGAGTAGTACTCTCGATGTCGCGGCTCAACTCGCGCGCGCGGACGCGGGTGAAGGCGCGGGGCACTGATGCTTCGCGAGGCGCGGGCATCGGCTCGAGAGCACGAGTGTGGTGGCGCGGGGTAGTGATGCTTCGCGAGGCGCGGGTGTTGGCTCGAGGGCGCGAGTGTGGCTATCTTTGAAGACTTTCGATCAATTTTGGCTCGAAATCTTCGGAATGGACTAGCTCAATGGTTCGGGACTTCTCGAAATTGGCTATCTTTGAAGACTTTCGTATCTTTGGAAATCTCGTCTCTCGGGACTCGGTTCGACTCTTCTCATTATCCTCGGGAATAAACCTGAAAATACACCACGAAATACGAAAAAGTACGCCGAAAACACAAAATAAAAGAGAGACACAAAAACACACGGAAAATGATAAAATGGACCGGTCAACGCTAAAATAATCCTAAAATCGACTCAATTATGCACAAGAAACACATAAAAAGAGACACAAAAACAGAATAAACATATATTGACCGAGGTGGGCATCGGGATTCGAGGTCCCGTCGTATAGGCCTCTTTGGGGAACTTTAATTTTACCTGACAATGACTCCGACATAAGTTCAGGTGTTTGTAGTATTTTTGGGTAAGTGGTAACCGAGTTAACCGGACTCGGGTCGTTCTCAAAGGAAGGCTATTCGGTCACGGATTCAAGCAATGATTGACTCACACCAAAGAAAAATAAAAGGTCCTAAACATTCTACTCGCATTTTGGTGGTTGAATTAAGCTAAAGATCCCAATTCTAAGAACAAATGAAAGCAAGATTTGAATTCTAAAGCAAGCAAGTCCTCAAATTGCACGGAAAAGGAAAATAGAGAGAAAAATAACAAGGTACACTAGACCCAAAATGGAAAGAAGGCACTCATAGATTCGGGAACATGTAATCAAGCAATCGTCACTCGCGATCAACCAATCGATCTCTCAATCAATTCTCGCTCATGCAATTAAGCTAACGCAATCAATAACACAATCACATAATCCTAGCCTACGAGGATAATAGCATAATCGACTCATGGAAGCTCTTATCTTAAACCTAGAAAAATCTATAAGTAAAGACAAGCAAGACTTACGAGATCCTAGACCTTCAACTAAGTCTCCAATCGGACCTTAAACGAAGTCTCCAAGTCTCTAGTGCATCCACAAGAAGAAATAAGCCAAAAAGTTGTAATCTTGATGGAGAAATATTACAATAAAAATAGGGTCTTAGAGGCCTTAGAGAGAGAAAGAAAACTACAGAGAAGGAGGAGAGAAAAACTAAAAGGAAAATTTTAGCAAATGAGGAATTGTTTCCAAATTATAAAGCATCATGTCTATTTATAGATACACCACAAACACACACTAAAAACACACACATTTACTGAGGGAAACTCGCGAAGTAGACTGAACTCGTGAGCTAAGGTGGGATTTTCGCGGGCAAAATTCGCTGGGAATGAGGAACTCGCGAGCTGGAGGGCGATTTTTGCGGGCAAATTTCGCTGCCTAGGCTACACTGGAGAGGTAGTGCTTTTTCGCGGGCGCGGAATGGAAAACTCGCAGGCTGGAGTAACTGGCGAGTTCTGGACATCTCGCGAAAATAGATTCGCGTGCGCGGAATTAGGCCTCTGCTTGACTTTTGAGGCTCGATTAGCTCTAACTTCTTGCACGCTTATCCAATTGACTTGAAATTTCAACCCACATTCCTCAAGTCTTTTTCTCCTTGTCTCGGGTGACTTTTCGGCATTTTTCGGAAAATTTATTGTCGTCTTTTCGGAACACGCTTTCCCTACAAAATAAAAGGTAAAAAGAGATATAAATAGCACAAAACACCAAAACGAAACGAGAACACAAAAACGAGAAAATACGACTAAATGGACCAGAAAAAACCTAAAATAAAATAAAACAAACACAAATAAAGCACATAAGAACACACAAAATAACCATAAAAACATACAAAACATCATGCGCCAAAGGTGAATCGACTTCCAGATAGACATGACCCGACATTGAGGCTCATCGAGGAGAGTCCTCTTGTACTTTCTGCCGAGTATTCAACTCAGCAATCTTCTTCCGTAGAATTTTCTATTCTACCGACTCGTGCCTGGCAGAACGATTTCTCTCGATTTGTTGATGCAAGTCGGTTTGTCTTTCTGGTTGCGTCAACGTTGGTCGTGTAACCACAGGGGATCGCTGGTGATGGCCTGAATGACTTTCAGCAGTCATGCATTGAAAATTTTCTGCAAGTTGATCAGCGGCGTTGGAAGGATTTCCATTAAGGTGAACCGCGATTCCTTCTCTCTGTGGTGAATTATCGCTTGGCTGAGAAGTCGTATGTGACGTAGTTGCTCGCACGACACGTCCTTGGGCCGATGGTGTTCGTGGCTTCGCCAGCGTAATTGGTACAGTAGACTGGCGGGAAACGGGTACAAACGTTCTCTGCATCGTTTGGGCCATTAGGGTAGAGAAACCTTTCACGAACTCAAGGTTCTGAAACAGAGCTGCAAAGTCCGACATCGCCAGTAGCATGGTAGTTCGTTCAGCGGACTGAGCAATGCCACGACTATGCCCAGCCCTTGAAGTTTGTTCTTGCTGTCCAAATTGGTATATGGAATCGAAGATTAACCCCAAATAACTTATGAGGGCCTCCTTTAGCGCCAGGCTGTTGTTATTCGATATTTAACAACGATGATAACACGTATTTAAGATGTAAAATGCGAGAAATTTGTATTAATGTAGGATTATTTGGTGTTATAAGAAGTCGGTTTTCACGTGAACCGAGGTAATTTGCATGAGCATATTGAATGCCCAAAAAAGATCCCCGTACAATAATAAATTACACTATTTCTAGTAACTTTTGTTTGACTCGGTGTACGAGGTAGGGGTGATTGCATTAAATGTAAAGTGGCTTTATGAGGGCAGTTGTCTACTGATGAGCCCACAGTATTGATTGCAATATATGTGGTGCGTAGTGGAGTCACATGAGCGCCTTGTCACCTGTTGCCGATCTCGGTTCTACGGTGGGACCTCAGTTTATAGTAAAGTCAGTTTATATCCAAGTGTCAAGTTGGTTCAGTGTTTAGCTTGTACCGAGCTGCACCAAGTTGGACATTTTGATTAATTTGGGCGACGATGTTTGATTAGCACTCACAAATCTTCCTTCTGAACACGATTAATCAGGTCGGTTATCAACAGGACAACTAATTATGAAGCAAAGCTCCAAACTGTATTCCTGTGAAAACGACTCAAGTTTGGATAACTCGGTTATCAACCTATTGTTTGTAGTATTTTGGGTAGATGGTAACTGAGCTACCCGACCTCAGGTCGTTCTCAAAGGAAGGCTATGCGGAGCATTTAACTATCTAGTCGTTAGTTCACATAACCTAAAATAAGGTTCTACACATTTTACTAGCTTGATGGGGATGGATTGCATGAAATTAAACTAAGAATCTAAGAGAAAATGATGAACGATGCAAGAATGGAAAGAAAGATCAAAACTTTGATTTCTCGGAGTCTCCATAACTTGACGAAAATAAAAATAACAAAAAGAAAACATGCTAGCCAAGTGATCCTAGGTATTCTGACACGAGCCATCTACACTAGATCATCACATTTTGAGCAAAGTCAAGACCTTTATACTAGATAAGCACATATCGAATCCTAACACAAGTGAACAAGCAATGAAAATAATGTAAAGCACTAAAATTGAGCATCAACACAAAATCCCGACCAAATCACAAACTCGAAGTAATAAGCCCGAATCAAGGTACTTCTCCTCCTATAGCAAGCTCGGACGAAAATAATGCGTAAAGATCGAATTTTAGATAAAAATATACTAGCCGGAAAAGTTACCGGAAAAGTCGTCGGAAATGTTAAGTGTTGGAACTCCAAACCAAAGCACAAGAATAAGAGAGAGAAAATAGAGAGGATTTCCTAACTTAAAAGTTGGGAAATGAGGGGAGATGTCTCAAAATACAAATCACAATATCTATTTATAGATACACCACAAACACACACTAGAAACACACACATTTACTAAAATTCTTCAGTTCGTGGGTCTCGAAACTAGTTTTGTTGAGAGTGTGGGAGTGGAGTGGTGCAGCTGGGCGCGTTGGCGGGTCGCCAAAGTAGTTTCGTAGCGAGTTCGTGCCTTTGGTGAGTGTAGTGCGGCGTTTCGCGGCCGCCAACATGATCTCACAGCGAGTGCATGCCCTATCCTCTCACGTTGTTCCGTCTCGCGGGAGGCCAAGTGTAACGCCCCAAATCAGAAATAATAGTAAGAACGGTTTCACTGCTCGACTATAAGTGAAATCCGTAATTTTCAGAAATTCCCGAATTATTTAGTATGCTAAATGCTCAAATATGATAAATTATTCTTTGAATATTTCTATATTAAGTATAAATTAAGATTAATCTATTAATTTGGGTTGTTAAAGTATAGCAAATTGACTCGAGAAATTATCGGCTTCGAACCCTAGTTTGGTTCCGATTATTTTTCAAGTTAATTCTCGAGCATAGCCAAGTCTTGGTATTTTATACTTAGAATAATTTTCTAAGTCTTGGAATATCAAGAAGTAAGTCTCGGACATTTTAAAAATTGAGCCCTAGACCTACCTGAGCCACTCGCGCCCATCTCGCGCCCAAGGGCGAGTCCACCGAGCCCAAGGCCTTAGCTAAGCCTTAGTATCATTTGCTAAATTTTTCTAAGTGTTGAGGAACTCAACCAAGTCTCATTTCAACCCATATCCTCAGCCCAAGTCAAACCCCACGCGCAGCCCACGCAACCCGCAGAGCCCCACGCCTAGCCAGCAGGCCCCTCGCGCCCAGGCCCAGTGCTGGCAGCGCGACAGCTCATCTTCTTTAGCCTAAATGACAAATTTTCGGCCCATTTTCCTCATGACCCAATTCATGCGAGCATTAAGAACTTAATGGAGATTATTTTGAGCTAATATGGCCCTAAGCAATGTTTAAGGAAAGTTAATTAATACCTAAGTGAAGTGGACATGTGCCTTGTATTATTATATTCAAGATTCCTTTGTCCTTGTTCCCCCCACATGCACCAGTCTGACCAGACCTGCTCCTACCCCACAATGCTGAGATTCTCCACCATTTGGCCACCAAAAATCGTGCATGAAGTCAGGCCAAACCCACCAAGACCACCAAAGTCCCTATGCGCATGGAGATAGGCAAAGTCATGGACTTTTGTCCCCCATTGACCAGCCTTGTGCACTCCGCCCCTCACCACTATAAAATACCTCTTCTTCAGTCCATTTGAAGCTCTTAGACTCCAGATTACTCGAGCAAAAACTTAAGAAATTCAGAGCAAAGTCGAGAAGCCCTTCCCAGCCCATTGTGCGCGCCCACTAGCCCGGGGAAGAGGAGGAGCGAGGTCCAGCCCTTTCCAGCTATGTTTCCTCGAGGCTTAGCAGCATCTAAGTATTCCTTATATTTTTCTAAGCCTTTGTAATTTATAAGGCTCGGTCAAATCCCATTTCCAAAGCAAGCCAATCCCCCTAAGTCGCGCCTAGCCCATTCCAAGCCCTAGCTTTCGTTTTGCATTTTGGGTGAAGGTTAGTCCGAGTCAACTTCTTCCCAAGTATATTTTATGATGTTTTAAGATTTTTAATGATGAAAAACCAAGCCATGCATGTGTTCAAAGTCAAGTTTCGAATTTATATATTAAATGGCCTTAAAAATGAAATTTTAGTAGCTAGCATGTTAAAGTCGAGATTCTTAGCTAAATCACCCTTAAATATCATGTCATTGATGGTGTAAAAATTTGAATGTAAATGGAGTTCATTAGCTAAGTCATTTCATTCAAGAGAATATGCTAATTTGGGCACCCAAGGCTTAACCTCATGCATGCAAGTTATGAACCATGTTCCTAGCCATTTTAGCCATCATTTTTGATGATAATCATTCGGTCCTGAGTAGATTTGCATGTTGAGATTGCTGGTTTGGAGGTCAAGTGCTCGTACGTGCCATTTAGGCCCTATCGAGTGGACATGCACGTGGACCCGGGGTCCGCTAGTATTTCATAGCATAATTGTGCCTATTTTATCATGCTAAGTTCATATGTCATGCATGTCACCGGAGAAAGCCACCGGAGGTCCGACAAGGGCCAACCTTGGTCACTGTCCGCGTACATAGCGCGGTAGTGCCCGGCCCAGTGCCAGTCCGTGCCCGCGCCAGCGTGCGCGAGGAACCAGCGTCTGCGACAGCACGCCATCAGCGTGATGAAGATGTGGTCATCGACCCCGGTGAAACCGAGGACGACAACCGCGATGGCCTCGAGAGATGGCGAGAGGTTAGGCGAGAGAGGGCTCGGGCACGGGCTTGGAGGGTGTGCGCACGCACTAAGGCGCGTATTCCAGCGGGACGCGGCAATCGAGCCGCGAGGCGTGCGAGTCTAGACCGGGTAAAGAAGAGGTGCGCGACGGGAAGTGCGCAAGAGAGCGACGCGCACGACGAATGCAAGCTAAGGCCAATGGTGCACGAGGGGTGGATGAAGGGTGGACAGCGTGCACTTGGGACGGCTGCAATGGCACGGATGCACGAGTGAATTGGGATGTCGCGATGAACCCGAGGAGCGGGTGCGAGCAGGGCGCGATGATGAAAGTCACGCGCGAGGCGCTGGTCGAGTGGGACGATGAGGTTGACGTGGCGAGCGTGCGCGACACATGCGCACGTGGCTGGGACGCGCCCGAGGCAATGAGCGAGCGAGGGAGTGAGACCGAGCGAGCGAACATGGGGGGCATTCGCGTGAGGGGCGAGCACGCGCGGGCTGATGGGCAAGAGCGCGCAGCGCGCGATGAAGGCGACGCATGGGAGGCGCGCGCGCGCGTTACCGCGCGCAATGAGGAATAAGCTTAGCGAGGCGGCGCGCGACAAGGACGGTTAGGGTTTGGGGCACGCGATGACTTGGCGGGCAAGCAAAGGATTTGGCACATAATTTACTTAGCATAGTTAGGAGTCTTAGTTTGGTTAGGAGTCTAAATAAAAAGGCATGTGCCTATTAGTCTTTTAATTGTTAGGAAAGTCTTTATTCCCAAGATGTTTAGTTGCCTTAGGATTTATTTACTTGCATGATTTAGGAGTTCTTTCTAGACTAGGATTAGATTTATTTGGCATCTATAAATACTACCTATGTACCATTCGAAATTATGTTGATGTGAATAGAAAAGAGTCGAACATTGTGCTCAAAGTTCTCGTGTGTTTTCTCCTGTGAGTTTACATAGAGTTCGTGATTGAAATAGGACCAACATCCAAGTTTCGTCACAGTGATTGGAATAGGACCAACATCTGAGTTTCGTCACATTTATCGCGAAGTACGAAGGCGTCGGCGCGCGTATTAGCAACCTATCGCAAAGGAACCAAGGCGTCGGCGCGGGTTTGAGCGAGTCGAGCTAGACATAACACACGATCCTTCATCATTGGTGCTTTCATTGAGAGTGATTGATCGTGTGTTGGGTTGAACTTTTTCTTCCCCATTCTATTTTTCTTTCTTTCGAATTTTGTTCGTGAGTATCAAAAAAAAAAAAAAAAGAGAGAGTCGAGTCATGATGACACATAAAGAGAGGATCGAAGCCTTGGAGGAGAGTTTGAAGTCCATCGGCAATGGCCAACACCTTGTCAATGAGAATTTCGCTAAACTCGAGCTCATGGTGCATGATCTAGCCGGGTAACTCACTCGCATGACACGCCGACCGCGAAGGAGCCACACCTCGCGATCGACCGCGGCATCGAGCAGGCCTGGGATCGACCACGAAGACGATGACGGACGATCACGGAGGACCCGCGCATCGTGCGCAACGCACCACCATGATGACCGAGCCTATGCACGACCGAAGCTCACGATGTCTACGTTTACGGGGACCGACCCGGGCGCGTGGTTAAATCGAGCCATGCAATTTTTCGAGATCAATGACGTGCACAAGTCCGAGAGAGTCAAGATCGCCGCTTATCATCTCGACGGTGAAGCGAACACATGGTGGCAATGGGTGTCACATGTGTACAAGAGCAAAGGCGAGCACATTCGATGGAGAGATTTCGAGAAGGAGTTGGTCACGCGATTTGGCACGAGTGACTACTACGACTATGACGAGTCACTCTCCCGAATTCGTCAGAATGGTAGCCTCGGAGACTACCAAAAGAAGTTCGAACGCATTGCGAGTCGGGTGCGAGATTGGCCCGAGAGCGCATTGGTGGGCGCATTCATTGGCGGACTTAAGGCCGACCTAGCGGCTGAGGTACGATTGGATAGGCCGCGAACAACACGGGCGGCAATGGAGTCGGCACAGCTACGCGACGACCATTTGGTCGCGATGCGCAAGGCCAGCAAGGGTGATGGACGCACGGACCCACGGCGCACAAGTACCGCGACCGACGAGACGCCTGCAAGGGTCGAGTCCAAACCAACCGAAGATGGCGCGCGAACGACGAGCCATATGCGACGGCTTACGACTGAGGAGATCCAACGAAGGCGCGAGAAAGGCTTATGCTTTACTTGCAACGAGAAGTTCACACCGGGCCATAGGTGTGTGGGTAAGCAAATGTTCTTGCTTGAGTTTGATGAGGATGAACCGGAACGTGAGGAGTACGAACATATGGAGCAAAAGGAGACCTTGCTACATGTGATTGAGAGCAAGAAGAGAGAAAGAGGGCCAAAGATGATACGGTTCACAGCAATCGAACAAGGCGAGGAACTTGACGTGCTAGTGGACAGCGGTTCGACACTAAACTTCATAGACAAAGAGCTGTCCAAAGGATTAAAGACGCCGGTGACGAACGTAAAGCAGTTCGGAGTGAAGGTTGCAAACGGAGAAGAACTCAGAAGTTCCGAGCTATACAAAGGTGTTCCCATATTTGCACAAGGCTATGACCTAAAGGTTGATCTTTATGCCTTACCTTTGACAGGACCAGACATAGTACTTGGAGTTCAATGGCTCGAGACGTTGGGATCTGTCACGACCAACTACAAGAAGGGCACTATGACATTTGGACGAGCCCACAAGCGAGTCAAGCTGCAAACTGAGGATCCAGGAGAAGAGCCCGATGAAGTTGACAAGATCAATTTCATTATCCTTGAGGACAAGGAAATTCTCGAAGAGGGCGGGAATGATGAAGATGTGGTCATCGACCCCGGTGAAACCGAGGACGAGCGAGCGAACGTGCGGGGGCATTCGCGCGAAGGGCGAGCACGCGCGGGCTGATGGGCGAGGGCACGCAGCGCGCGATGAAGGCGACGCGTGGGAGGCGCGCGCGCGCGTTACCGCGTGCAAGGAGGAATAGGCTTAGCGAGGCGGCGCGCGACACGGACGGTTAGGGTTTGGGGCGCGCGACGACTTGACGGGCAAGCAAAGGATTTGGCACATGATTTACTTAGCATAGTTAGGAGTCTTAGTTTGGTTAGGAGTCCAAATAAAAGGCATGTGCCTATTAGTCTTTCAATTGTTAGGAAAGTCTTTATTCCCAAGATGTTTAGTTGCCTCAGGATTTATTTACTTGCATGATTTAGGAGTTCTTTCTAGACTAGGATTAGATTTATTTGGCATCTATAAATACTACCTATGTACCATTCGAAATTATGTTGATGTGAATAGAAAAGAGTCGAACATTGTGTTCAAAGTTCTCGTGTGTTTTTTCCTGTGAGTTTACATAGAGTTCGTGATTGAAATAGGACCAACATCCAAGTTTCGTCACAGTGATTGGAATAGGACCAACATCTGAGTTTCGTCACATTTATCGCGAAGTACGAAGGCGTCGGTGCGCGTATTAGCAACCTATCGCAAAGGAACCAAGGCGTCGGCGCGGGTTTTGAGCGAGTCGAGCTAGACGTAACACACGATCCTTCATCACAGCGCCTGTCCGCGTAGTACCCAAGGTCTCGGTGCCAGACGCACCCAACACCTTCGACAGCGCCCAACAGCGCTGCCCACGCCATGCGCTTGTGGTTCCGAGCCCAGCCGCTCGTGCCCTGCGTAGATTCAGCCCGAGAAGCCCCAGCATGCGTGGTCACGGCACCCAGCGTGCACGACCCATGCGCACGACGCCCGGCAGCGTCTGTGCCAAGTCCCAGCGCACGAGGTCTCGCGCCAGAGCCTCGTGCCAAGTCCAGTGCTGACCCGAGCCGGGTCAGCTGAGCCCAGTCGGCCTCGGTGCCTGTCTAGCAGGACGTCCGAGTGCCCAGTGACCTCGGGGACGGCCGTAGCGCCCGTGTGGCCTCTGCCCGTGTCTGTCCCGTGCCAGGAGAGTCTAGCCAGTGCCCGTCCGTGCCCAGCCGCACGACAAGCCCTCAGTTGAGCCTCGGCCGTGCCCAACGTGCACCCGATAGGCACCAGTCGTGCCTAGGCCGGTGTCACAGGGTCTAGATAGAGGCTAAATTTTTCGCGCCCTTAGCACCCTATGCGGCTTGATTTCCCACAAAACCAGTCAGCCTTCACCGTACCTTGATCCTTCGCTCGCCCATACAAGTATAAATCAAGGTTATGCAAACAAGTCACTCACACACATGCGGAAGCAATAAAATAAAACAGCGACACGCAATATTACGGGCTCACGCCCAACCAATGCACTTTTATAACACTAAGTACAATGGAGACCCTACAGCTTGCATACACGGTTCAACACATACACTCTTGTGTACGCAGGCACATATACATGCATACTAATACCGGCCTTACAGAGATTGGCCTTACACACGCACGCTATATCACTTGGCGTATGCCAACTCTTGCACCTACTAGTACACAATACACAGACTTGTTCACACCCTAGTTCACTCGTCTGTTTGCCTTGCCTTGCACCCTCGTGTTTAGCACTCAATGCTCTTTCCGAGTTCTTACAGAGTGTCTCATGGTCACTCGCTTGATCACGCTCTCGAGTTCGCTATCTCGCGCTCGATCTCTCTTGTGTTTTTTTCTCCCGCGCATATGCCCTCAGCGGCCTACTTATAGACCTCGGGTACAGCAGTCCCCCAACCGCTTGGTAACCGCTTGGTAACCGACAAGCAGTTATGCACAACTGCTCCTTGCCACGTGCCCGCATCAACCTGATGCCAACCTAGCCCATGCAACAACGGTCGGCAACCGTCATGCACATATGTCCCACGCGCGGGTCAATAACCGTCGTGCCACGTGTCCCTTGGAACCGCCAAGACACGTGTCATCCCGCTGCACTCAATTGGCCATGCACACTCAAAGGAATCCCGCATAGGCCACGTGATACTAGCAATAACCGACTAGTACACGTGCAGCCCAACTGCCCATTTCAAATTCCAACCGTTCCCGCCAACGGCTTTAGACGCGGCGCCAACACTCGCGCGCGCCCTATCGAGCTGCATCATCCGAAGCACTCTCGTGCCCGAACTCGCCTAAGTCCGACCATGTCTTGGTTAATTAGCCAACACCCTCGTCCGAGTTTATCGGTGCACTTGGACGTCGCCCTTGTCCGCGCCTTACCCGACAAATATGCAAAGCACCGCGCTGCTCCGCACCCTACCGTCCCGAGTTATCCCGCATACCCGCAAGGCCATGCACAACCCGCGGTAATCCTCGTCCGACTGAGCCCTCGACTTAATCAACCAACATGATCCGACCAACACTTGGACAAATATGGCTAAGTATCGCACATCTGTCTTCGTCGCCCCACGAAGACCCGACTGAACCAACAATCCAGCCACAAGAACGCGCCCAGCTCGCGTCCTTCCCTTAGTCGACGCCTCGCACCTTTGTGCTCGGGTCACTTGGACCTTGACATGCTAAGGGATCATGCCAAGTTCCGGGTCTCAATGTTACCCCTGTAACAAACCTCCCCCACCTAATTTCGTCGACGCCCTCGTCGACGTGGGGAAAGTTCGCAAGCATGCCTCGAACCTTGCTATCTGCCTCGTGAATGGGACCAGCTCAACGTTCCGAACCCAGGTTGCCTTGGCCTTCGGCTCACCTTTCCACTGGACCAAGTAAAATGTCCGTCTTTTACTTCCTCGTCCTCGGGTCTTTCGGTCCAAAACCGCATGAACCTTTCTCGTTGATTCACCTTTGCCCCCAATCAAGTCACGATCAGATTCAGTACAGCACGTATCCGACCCCTCCGAATAACACTTAGTTGCTGCACCAAGGTAAAGTAGTTCAGCCTGCTCCAGGTCTTGCTCGACTCGCATAGCCGATACCCGCATGGCTCCCTTCTTTTTCGGCACTGCCCGCTGAACATCAAGGGACTCTTCCCTTCCATCCAACACGAACACCATCTTATTCAAGTGTGGCTTCACAAAGGCCTTTGCCTCTTTGAGATAATCCATGCCCAGAATTAATTCAAAGTCATCCATAGGCAAAACATGCACCGTGCACGTACCTTTCCACGGTCCAATGACCATGTCAACCCTGGCCACCCCTTTGATTTGTTCCGTGCGCTTGACGGTCCTCATTTTCATCCCGTCACTTGGCTCCAATTTAAGGCCTAGCCGCGAGGCCAACGTCTCGTTCATGAAGGAATGTGATGCACCCGTATCAACCATAGCCATGATTTGTTTATCCTTCACAGCCACCTTCACGAACATCAAACCCGAACATGCTGGTTCATCTTGGACACTTACGTTGTTCAACAGCACCAACGAATTAAGGCCAATCGTGCCTTCATCGTCGCATGCTCCGCCTTTCACCACTAAGGCGTTGGCTCGGCCTTTAAACCGCCTGGGACAATCTTTCATCAAGTGGTCGCCATCACACAAGAAACAGCCGCGACTTCGGTCCACCATCGTTTGTTTGGACGTCTCACGGGGTGTACCACTACTCCCCTCGCCGGACTTCTCTCGGTGCTTTCCACCTTTGAACTTCTTAGACTTCCCATCCTTCTTACCCGAGTCTTTCACATGTTCACTCGAGTCAGAGGCACCAATCACCTTGAAATCAACAAGGCGCTCGGCAGCAGCCATAGCCGTAGGTAGATCACTCACCCTTTGCCGCTGCAACTCGGCTTGGGCCCATCCTTGTAATCCAGCCATGAAATTGAACAACTTGTCCCGCTCCGACATCTCGCTTATGTCGAGCATCAAGGAACTGAACTCCTTGACATACTCACGAACCGCACCATCTTGCTTCAGGTTTCTTAGCGCTTCCCTTGCAACCCAATCTGTGTTGCAAGGCAGGAATTGATCCCTCAACTCCTTCTTCAATGAATCCCATGTGTTGATCCCCACCCGACTCGCACTCACGTCATCAGACACTCGCGCTCGCCACCAGAGTTTTGCATCCCCCGACAAGAACATGCTCGCTATCGACACTTTCTCATCGTCTTGGACCCTGGCTGCATGGAAATACGCTTCCATGTCCCAAAGGAAATTTTCAACTTCCTTGGCATCTCGGGTACCATCAAACATCTTAGGATCTGGAATTCGGATTTTGGACGGTGCTTGGCGCTGCTCCGCGAGCACACTCGCGCCAACCCGCTTCAATAAGGCAACGTCGTCCTGGATCTTCATGATCTTGGACTCAACCGCTTCAGACAGCAGCATGAACTCGTCTCGCGTAGAATCCATCCGCCCTTCAACAAACTCGGGCAGCGACTCCACCGAAGTCCTCATTGCGTCCACCTTCTTGCTTAAGTTAACAAGCGCATCGTCGGTTGTTTGTAACCGCTCGAAGACCGCAGCATTTAGGGACGTTTGAGGAGGTTGCCCTAACATATCCTCCAGCCTTTGAATCCGCGCTTCAAAGGTCATCAGAAGTTGATCAGTAGGACGAACAGCATCGCCCATTGTTCCAACACGATCAGCAATCAGAAACCAACGTAGTCTCTGATACCATTTGTCACAGGGTCTAGATAGAGGCTAAATTTTTCGCGCCCTTAGCACCCTATGCGGCCTGATTTCCCACAAAACCAGTCAGCCTTCACCGTACCTTGATCCTTCGCTCGCCCATACAAGTATAAATCAAGGTTATGCAAACAAGTCGCTCACACATGCGGAAGCAATAAAATAAAACAGCGACACGCAATATTACGGGCTCACGCCCAACCAATGCACTTTTATAACACTAAGTACAATGGAGACCCTACAGCTTGCATACACGGTTCAACACATACACTCTTGTGCACGCAGGCACATATACATGCATACTAATACCGGCCTTACAGAGATTGGCCTTACACACGCACGCTATATCACTTGGCGTATGCCAACTCTTGCACCTACTAGTACACAATACACAGACTTGTTCACACCCTAGTTCACTCGTCTGTTTGTCTTGCCTTGCACCCTCGTGTTTAGCACTCAATGCTCTTTCCGAGTTCTTACAGAGTGTCTCGTGGTCACTCGCTTGATCACGCTCTCGAGTTCGCTATCTCGCGCTCGATCTCTCTTGTGTTGTTGTCTCCCGCGCATATGCCCTCAGCGGCATACTTATAGACCTCGGGTACAGCAGTCCCCCAACCGCTTGGTAACCGCTTGGTAACCAACAAACAGTTATGCACAACTGCTCCTTGCCACGTGCCCGCATCAACCTGATGCCAACCTAGCCCATGCAACAACGGTCGGCAACCGTCATGCACATATGTCCCACGCGCGGGTCAATAACCGTCGTGCCACGTGTCCCTTGGAACCGCCAAGACACGTGTCATCCCGCTGTACTCAATTGGTCATGCACACTCAAAGGAATCCTGCATAGGCCACGTGATACTATCAATAACCGACTAGTACACGTGCAGCCCAACTGCCCATTTCAAATTCCAACCGTTCCCGCCAACGGCTTTAGACGCGGCGCCAACACTCGCGCGCGCCCTATCGAGCTGCATCATCCGAAGCACTTTCGTGCCCGAACTCGCCTAAGTCCGACCATGTCTTGGTTAATTAGCAAACACCCTCGTCCGAGTTTATCGGTGCACTTGGACGTCGCCCTTGTCCGCGCCTTACCCGACAAATATGCGAAGCACCGCGCTGCTCCGCACCCTACCGTCCCGAGTTATCCCGCATACCCGCAAGGCCATGCACAACCCGCGGTAATCCTCGTCCGACTGAGCCCTCGACTTAATCAACCAACATGATCCGATCAACACTTGGACAAATATGGCTAAGTATCGCACATATGTCTTCGTCGCCCCACGAAGACCCGACTGAACCAACAATCCAGCCATAAGAACGCGCCCAGCTCGCGTCCTTCCCTTAGTCGACGCCTCGCACCTTTGTGCTTGGGTCACTTGGACCTTGACATGCTAAGGGATCATGCCAAGTTCCGGGTCTCAATGTTACCCCTGTAACAAACCTCCCCCACCTAATTTCGTCGACGCCCTCGTCGACGTGGGGAAAGTTCGCAAGCATGCCTCGAACCTTGCTATCTGCCTCGTGAATGGGACCAGCTCAACGTTCCGAACCCAGGTTGCCTTGGCCTTCGGCTCACCTTTCCACTGGACCAAGTAAAATGTCCGTCTTTTACTTCCTCGTCCTCGGGTCTTTCGGTCCAAAACCGCATGAAAAAGTCCGTTTTGATATCAGCACTTGCATCAGAATTCCAAGTTTTCAGGTGGGGGTCATGTACTGGATTCTACATTATATATAATATCTGAACCATGGCAGAGGTATGTTCGAGACAGTCAGTTTTTCCAGGTGATTGGCCGACCTAAGGGCCTTTCGAGTTTTACCTGGTACCGGTGGAGGCCGAAGGTGTTGTGACCATTTTTGTTGCATTATTTATATTTGTTTTATATTTATTTTTCCCAGTTTTAGATCCTTTCGTGAGTTTTTAGTTCGTTTTGTGTTTTATTATGTGTTTTGTTCCATTTTGGTTTTCTATGTGTTTTTCGTGTGTTTTTCTGGTTTTTCTTCTTGTTTTGGTGTGCAGGTCAGAAGCCCCGTGAGGAACGAATTTAGCCCAAAAATTGACCGAGAAATCATGGTTGCGTAGAGGAGTTCCTTAGCTACACATAGGAAAAAGCGGAATCCAATTACGAGTTCGGACGAACCCGAACGGGGCCGAAACGTAAAGTCCAGCAAACTACCGACCATTTGAAGGTCGAAAGACCCTAAAGGATTATATCTGAGCAAAAATTGAATTTAAAAGCATCATTTAATAGAGGGGTTTATTAGCGACGCGTAGGAAAAAACGGAACTCAATTCCGAGTTCAGATGAGCCCAAACGAGCCCGAAACGCAAAGTCGCGCAACCCAGTCCTTCATAGCGGCGCTATGCGAAGATAACTGGGACAGAGGCTTTTAGTTGAAATGCCTTAGCGGCAGTTATGGCCCTTAGCGGCCGCTAACCCTTTGTTGATAGCGCCGCTATGAGAGGATAACTAGGACAGAGAGGTTTAGTTCAAATGCCTTAGCGGCCGTTAACCCAGGCTGGACTGCAACACAAAATTTCTTTTCCTCAAAACATGGCATGAGTTGGAAAGCTCGGTAGTGGAGCACTTAGGGGACATCACTTACCTGGAAACATGATTTTGAAGGCTATAAGAACATCCTTTCTTGATCCTATGAGAGAATATATCATCTTCCATTACCATCCTTGAATCAAGGGGGGGGGGGGGGGGGTGAATCAAGGGGGGGGGGGGGTTCTTCCCCCTTCTTCCCCTTAACATCCAATTCATCACTACCATCACTCTCATTAGTGTCTTTCTAGATTAGTTTTGTTCTTGTGTTGAAGTTGGAGGTGTTCTCCAAAGACGTTTCGATATTCGATTTGGCTTGTACTTATTTCTCGACTTGGATTATTTGTAAGTTTTCCTTCTTGTAATGATAATTTTCAATAAATCTTATGTTGAGTTTATTTTTTATATGAATAGCTAAATCATTTGCTAGGGATAGATAAGAATATTTGATTTCGTATGTGATTAATCGTACTCGTCGATTGTTCACTTTGTATGAGTTAATTCTAAATTCGGTTTTTGATTTTCACTTTTGAATGACATATTGTTGAAAAGTGACAATTCAACCTTGCAATTGATTTCTAATATTGAAGAGTGACACTTGAATGTTAAACTTGTTTTCAAATTGAATATGATGTGTTCTTTTGTGACGATCATGATCCGAATAGACTAGACGACTAACCATCCTATAGTCTATTTAGGAGTTCTTTCTAGACTAGGATTAGATTTATTTGGCATCTATAAATACTACCTATGTACCATTCGAAATTATGTTGATGTGAATAGAAAAGAGTCGAACATTGTGTTCAAAGTTCTCGTGTGTTTTTTCCTGTGAGTTTACATAGAGTTCGTGATTAAAATAGGACCAACATCCAAGTTTCGTCACAGTGATTGGAATAGGACCAACATCTGAGTTTCGTCACATTTATCGCGAAGTACGAAGGCGTCGGTGCGCGTATTAGCAACCTATCGCAAAGGAACCAAGGCGTCGGCGCGGGTTTTGAGCGAGTCGAGCTAGACGTAACACACGATCCTTCATCACAGCGCCTGTCCGCGTAGTACCCAAGGTCTCGGTGCCAGACGCACCCAACACCTTTGACAGCGCCCGACAGCGCTGCCCACGCCATGCGCTTGTGGTTCCGAGCCCAGCCGCTCGTGCCCTGCGTAGATTCAGCCCGAGAAGCCCCAGCATGCGTGGTCACGGCACCCAGCGTGCACGACCCATGCGCACGACGCCCGGCAGCGTCTGTGCCAAGTCCCAGCGCACGAGGTCTCGCGCCAGAGCCTCGTGCCAAGTCCAGTGTTGACCCGAGCTGGGTCAGCTGAGCCCAGTCGGCCTCGGTGCCTGTCTAGCAGGACGTCCGAGTCCCCAGTGACCTCGGGGACGGCCGTAGCGCCCGTGTGGCCTCTGCCCGTGTCTGTCCCGTGCCAGGAGAGTCTAGCCAGTGCCCGTCCGTGCCCAGCCGCACGACAAGCCCTCAGTTGAGCCTCGGTCGTGCCCAACGTGCACCCAATAGGCACCAGTCGTGCCTAGGCCGTGTGTCACAGGGTCTAGATAGAGGCTAAATTTTTCGCGCCCTTAGCACCCTATGCGGCCTGATTTCCCACAAAACCAGTCAGCCTTCACCGTACCTTGATCCTTCGCTCGCCCATACAAGTATAAATCAAGGTTATGCAAACAAGTCGCTCACACACATGCGGAAGCAATAAAATAAAACAGCGACACGCAATATTACGGGCTCACGCCCAACCAATGCACTTTTATAACACTAAGTACAATGGAGACCCTACAGCTTGCATACACGGTTCAACACATACACTCTTGTGCACGCAGGCACATATACATGCATACTAATACCGGCCTTACAGAGATTGGCCTTACACACGCACGCTATATCACTTGGCGTATGCCAACTCTCGCACCTACTAGTACACAATACACAGACTTGTTCACACCCTAGTTCACTCGTCTGTTTGCCTTGCCTTGCACCCTCGTGTTTAGCACTCAATGCTCTTTCCGAGTTCTTACAGAGTGTATCGTGGTCACTCGCTTGATCACGCTCTCGAGTTCGCTATCTCGCGCTCGATCTCTCTTGTGTTGTTGTCTCCCGCGCATATGCCCTCAGCGGCCTACTTATAGACCTCGGGTACAGCAGTCCCCCAACCGCTTGGTAACCGCTTGGTAACCGACAAACAGTTATGCACAACTGCTCCTTGCCACGTGCCCGCATCAACCTGATGCCAACCTAGCCCATGCAACAACGGTCGGCAACCGTCATGCACATATGTCCCACGCGCGGGTCAATAACCGTCGTGCCACGTGTCCCTTGGAACCGCCAAGACACGTGTCATCCCGCTGTACTCAATTGGCCATGCACACTCAAAGGAATCCCGCATAGGCCACGTGATACTATCAATAACCGACTAGTACACGTGCAGCCCAACTGCCCATTTCAAATTCCAACCGTTCCCGCCAACGGCTTTAGACGCGGCGCCAACACTCGCGCGCGCCCTATCGAGCTGCATCATCCGAAGCACTCTCGTGCCCGAACTCGCCTAAGTCCGACCATGTCTTGGTTAATTAGCCAACACCCTCGTCCGAGTTTATCGGTGCACTTGGACGTCGCCCTTGTCCGCGCCTTACCCGACAAATATGCGAAGCACCGCGCTGCTCCGCACCCTACCGTCCCGAGTTATCCCGCATACCCGCAAGGCCATGCACAACCCGCGGTAATCCTCGTCCGACTGAGCCCTCGACTTAATCAACCAACATGATCCGACCAACACTTGGACAAATATGGCTAAGTATCGCACATCTGTCTTCGTCGCCCCACGAAGACCCGACTGAACCAACAATCCAGCCATAAGAACGCGCCCAGCTCGCGTCCTTCCCTTAGTCGACGCCTCGCACCTTTGTGCTCGGGTCACTTGGACCTTGACATGCTAAGGGATCATGCCAAGTTCCGAGTCTCAATGTTACCCCTGTAACAAACCTCCCCCACCTAATTTCGTCGACGCCCTTGTCGACGCGGGGAAAGTTCGCAAGCATGCCTCGAACCTTGCTATCTGCCTCGTGAATGGGACCAGCTCAACGTTCCGAACCCAGGTTGCCTTGGCCTTTGGCTCACCTTTCCACTGGACCAAGTAAAATGTCCGTCTTTTACTTCCTCGTCCTCGGGTCTTTCGGTCCAAAACCGCATGAACCTTCCTCGTTGATTCACCTTTGCCCCCAATCAAGTCACGATCAGATTCAGTACAGCACGTATCCGACCCCTCCGAATAACACTTAGTTGCTGCACCAAGGTAAAGTAGTTCAGCCTGCCCCAGGTCTTGCTCGACTCGCATAGCCGATATCCGCATGGCTCCCTTCTTTTTCGGCACCGCCCGCTGAACATCAAGGGACTCTTCCCTTCCATCCAACACGAACACCATCTTATTCAAGTGTGGCTTCACAAAGGCCTTTGCCTCTTTGAGATAATCCATGCCCAGAATTAATTCAAAGTCATCCATAGGCAAAACATGCACAGTGCACGTACCTTTCCACGGTCCAATGACCATGTCAACCCTGGCCACCCCTTTGATTTGTTCCGTGCGCTTGACGGTCCTCATTTTCATCCCGTCACTTGGCTCCAATTTAAGGCCTAGCCGCGAGGCCAACGCCTCGCTCATGAAGGAATGTGATGCACCCGTATCAACCATAGCCATGATTTGTTTATCCTTCACAGCCACCTTCACGAACATCAAACCCGAACATGCTGGTTCATCTTGGACACTTACGTTGTTCAACAGCACCAACGAATTAAGGCCAATTGTGCCTTCATCGTCGCATGCTCCGCCTTTCACCACTAAGGCGTTGGCTCGGCCTTTAAACCGCCTGGGACAATCTTTCATCAAGTGGTCGCCATCACACAAGAAACAGCCGCGACTTCGGTCCACCATCGTTTGTTTGGACGTCTCACGGGGTGTACCACTACTCCCCTCGCCGGACTTCTCACGGTGCTTTCCACCTTTGAACTTCTTAGACTTCCTATCCTTCTTACCCGAGTCTTTCACATGTTCACTCGAGTCAGAGGCACCAATCACCTTGAAATCAACAAGGCGCTCGGCAGCAGCCATAGCCGTAGGTAGATCACTCACCCTTTGCCGCTGCAACTCGGCTTGGGCCCATCCTTGTAATCCAGCCATGAAATTGAACAACTTGTCCCGCTCCGACATCTCGCTTATGTCGAGCATCAAGGAACTGAACTCCTTGACATACTCACGAACCGCACCATCTTGCTTCAGGTTTCTTAGCGCTTCCCTTGCAACCCAATCTGTGTTGCAAGGCAGGAATTGATCCCTCAACTCCTTCTTCAATGAATCCCATGTGTTGATCCCCACCCGACTCGCACTCACGTCATCAGACACTCGCGCTCGCCACCAGAGTTTTGCATCCCCCGACAAGAACATGCTCGCTATCGACACTTTCTCATCGTCTTGGACCCTGGCTGCATGGAAATACGCTTCCATGTCCCAAAGGAAATTTTCAACTTCCTTGGCATCTCGGGTACCATCAAACATCTTAGGATCTGGAATTCGGATTTTGGACGGTGCTTGGCGCTGCTCCGCGAGCACACTCGCGCCAACCCGCTTCAGTAAGGCAACGTCGTCCTGGATCTTCATGATCTTGGACTCAACCGCTTCAGACAGCAGCATGAACTCGTCTCGCGTAGAATCCATCCGCCCTTCAACAAACTCGGGCAGCGACTCCACCGAAGTCCTCATTGCGTCCACCTTCTTGCTTAAGTCAACAAGCGCATCGTCGGTTGTTTGTAACCGCTCGAAGACCGCAGCATTTAGGGGCGTTTGAGGAGGTTGCCCTAACATATCCTCCAGCCTTTGAATCCGCGCTTCAAAGGTCATCAGAAGTTGATCAGTAGGACGAACAGCATCGCCCATTGTTCCAACACGATCAGCAATCAGAAACCAACGTAGTCTCTGATACCACTTGTCACAGGGTCTAGATAGAGGCTAAATTTTTCGCGCCCTTAGCACCCTATGCGGCCTGATTTCCCACAAAACCAGTCAGCCTTCACCGTACCTTGATCCTTCGCTCGCCCATACAAGTATAAATCAAGGTTATGCAAACAAGTCGCTCACACACATGCGGAAGCAATAAAATAAAACAGCGACACGCAATATTACGGGCTCACGCCCAACCAATGCACTTTTATAACACTAAGTACAATGGAGACCCTACAGCTTGCATACACGGTTCAACACATACACTCTTGTGCACGCAGGCACATATACATGCATACTAATACCGGCCTTACAGAGATTGGCCTTACACACGCACGCTATATCACTTGGCGTATGCCAACTCTTGCACCTACTAGTACACAATACACAGACTTGTTCACACCCTAGTTCACTCGTCTGTTTGCCTTGCCTTGCACCCTCGTGTTTAGCACTCAATGCTCTTTCCGAGTTCTTACAGAGTGTCTCGTGGTCACTCGCTTGATCACGCTCTCGAGTTCGCTATCTCGCGCTCGATCTCTCTTGTGTTTTTTTCTCCCGCGCATATGCCCTCAGCGGCCTACTTATAGACCTCGGGTACAGCAGTCCCCCAACCGCTTGGTAACCGCTTGGTAACCGACAAGCAGTTATGCACAACTGCTCCTTGCCACGTGCCCGCATCAACCTGATGCCAACCTAGCCCATGCAACAACGGTCGGCAACCGTCATGCACATATGTCCCACGCGCGGGTCAATAACCGTCGTGCCACGTGTCCCTTGGAACCGCCAAGACACGTGTCATCCCGCTGCACTCAATTGGCCATGCACACTCAAAGGAATCCCGCATAGGCCACGTGATACTAGCAATAACCGACTAGTACACGTGCAGCCCAACTGCCCATTTCAAATTCCAACCGTTCCCGCCAACGGCTTTAGACGCGGCGCCAACACTCGCGCGCGCCCTATCGAGCTGCATCATCCGAAGCACTCTCGTGCCCGAACTCGCCTAAGTCCGACCATGTCTTGGTTAATTAGCCAACACCCTCGTCCGAGTTTATCGGTGCACTTGGACGTCGCCCTTGTCCGCGCCTTACCCGACAAATATGCAAAGCACCGCGCTGCTCCGCACCCTACCGTCCCGAGTTATCCCGCATACCCGCAAGGCCATGCACAACCCGCGGTAATCCTCGTCCGACTGAGCCCTCGACTTAATCAACCAACATGATCCGACCAACACTTGGACAAATATGGCTAAGTATCGCACATCTGTCTTCGTCGCCCCACGAAGACCCGACTGAACCAACAATCCAGCCACAAGAACGCGCCCAGCTCGCGTCCTTCCCTTAGTCGACGCCTCGCACCTTTGTGCTCGGGTCACTTGGACCTTGACATGCTAAGGGATCATGCCAAGTTCCGGGTCTCAATGTTACCCCTGTAACAAACCTCCCCCACCTAATTTCGTCGACGCCCTCGTCGACGTGGGGAAAGTTCGCAAGCATGCCTCGAACCTTGCTATCTGCCTCGTGAATGGGACCAGCTCAACGTTCCGAACCCAGGTTGCCTTGGCCTTCGGCTCACCTTTCCACTGGACCAAGTAAAATGTCCGTCTTTTACTTCCTCGTCCTCGGGTCTTTCGGTCCAAAACCGCATGAACCTTTCTCGTTGATTCACCTTTGCCCCCAATCAAGTCACGATCAGATTCAGTACAGCACGTATCCGACCCCTCCGAATAACACTTAGTTGCTGCACCAAGGTAAAGTAGTTCAGCCTGCTCCAGGTCTTGCTCGACTCGCATAGCCGATACCCGCATGGCTCCCTTCTTTTTCGGCACTGCCCGCTGAACATCAAGGGACTCTTCCCTTCCATCCAACACGAACACCATCTTATTCAAGTGTGGCTTCACAAAGGCCTTTGCCTCTTTGAGATAATCCATGCCCAGAATTAATTCAAAGTCATCCATAGGCAAAACATGCACCGTGCACGTACCTTTCCACGGTCCAATGACCATGTCAACCCTGGCCACCCCTTTGATTTGTTCCGTGCGCTTGACGGTCCTCATTTTCATCCCGTCACTTGGCTCCAATTTAAGGCCTAGCCGCGAGGCCAACGTCTCGTTCATGAAGGAATGTGATGCACCCGTATCAACCATAGCCATGATTTGTTTATCCTTCACAGCCACCTTCACGAACATCAAACCCGAACATGCTGGTTCATCTTGGACACTTACGTTGTTCAACAGCACCAACGAATTAAGGCCAATCGTGCCTTCATCGTCGCATGCTCCGCCTTTCACCACTAAGGCGTTGGCTCGGCCTTTAAACCGCCTGGGACAATCTTTCATCAAGTGGTCGCCATCACACAAGAAACAGCCGCGACTTCGGTCCACCATCGTTTGTTTGGACGTCTCACGGGGTGTACCACTACTCCCCTCGCCGGACTTCTCTCGGTGCTTTCCACCTTTGAACTTCTTAGACTTCCCATCCTTCTTACCCGAGTCTTTCACATGTTCACTCGAGTCAGAGGCACCAATCACCTTGAAATCAACAAGGCGCTCGGCAGCAGCCATAGCCGTAGGTAGATCACTCACCCTTTGCCGCTGCAACTCGGCTTGGGCCCATCCTTGTAA
Source organism: Striga asiatica (assembly GCA_008636005.1). Classification (NCBI taxonomy): domain Eukaryota; kingdom Viridiplantae; phylum Streptophyta; class Magnoliopsida; order Lamiales; family Orobanchaceae; genus Striga; species Striga asiatica. Next base: position 759,011 of record BKCP01004113.1, read on the forward strand.
TCCAGCCATGAAATTGAACAACTTGTCCCGCTCCGACATCTCGCTTATGTCGAGCATCAAGGAACTGAACTCCTTGACATACTCACGAACCGCACCATCTTGCTTCAGGTTTCTTAGCGCTTCCCTTGCAACCCAATCTGTGTTGCAAGGTAGGAATTGATCCCTCAACTCCTTCTTCAATGAATCCCATGTGTTGATCCCCACCCGACTCGCACTCACGTCATCAGACACTCGCGCTCGCCACCAGAGTTTTGCATCCCCCGACAAGAACATGCTCGCTATCGACACTTTCTCATCGTCTTGGACCCTGGCTGCATGGAAATACGCTTCCATGTCCCAAAGGAAATTTTCAACTTCCTTGGCATCTCGGGTACCATCAAACATCTTAGGATCTGGAATTCGGATTTTGGACGGTGCTTGGCGCTGCTCCGCGAGCACACTCGCGCCAACCCGCTTCAATAAGGCAACGTCGTCCTGGATCTTCATGATCTTGGACTCAACCGCTTCAGACAGCAGCATGAACTCGTCTCGCGTAGAATCCATCCGCCCTTCAACAAACTCGGGCAGCGACTCCACCGAAGTCCTCATTGCGTCCACCTTCTTGCTTAAGTCAACAAGCGCATCGTCGGTTGTTTGTAACCGCTCGAAGACCGCAGCATTTAGGGGCGTTTGAGGAGGTTGCCCTAACATATCCTCCAGCCTTTGAATCCGCGCTTCAAAGGTCATCAGAAGTTGATCAGTAGGACGAACAGCATCGCCCATTGTTCCAACACGATCAGCAATCAGAAACCAACGTAGTCTCTGATACCACTTGTCACAGGGTCTAGATAGAGGCTAAATTTTTCGCGCCCTTAGCACCCTATGCGGCCTGATTTCCCACAAAACCAGTCAGCCTTCACCGTACCTTGATCCTTCGCTCGCCCATACAAGTATAAATCAAGGTTATGCAAACAAGTCGCTCACACACATGCGGAAGCAATAAAATAAAACAGCGACACGCAATATTACGGGCTCACGCCCAACCAATGCACTTTTATAACACTAAGTACAATGGAGACCCTACAGCTTGCATACACGGTTCAACACATACACTCTTGTGCACGCAGGCACATATACATGCATACTAATACCGGCCTTACAGAGATTGGCCTTACACACGCACGCTATATCACTTGGCGTATGCCAACTCTCGCACCTACTAGTACACAATATACAGACTTGTTCACACCCTAGTTCACTCGTCTGTTTGCCTTGCCTTGCACCCTCGTGTTTAGCACTCAATGCTCTTTCCAAGTTCTTATAGAGTGTATCGTGGTCACTCGCTTGATCACGCTCTTGAGTTCGCTATCTCGCGCTCGATCTCTCTCGTGTTGTTGTGTCCCGCGCATATGCCCTCAGCGGCCTACTTATAGACCTCGGGTACAGCAGTCCCCCAACCGCTTGGTAACCGCTTGGTAACCGACAAGCAGTTATGCACAACTGCTCCTTGCCACGTGCCCGCATCAACCTGATGCCAACCTAGCCCATGCAACAACGGTCGGCAACCGTCATGCACATATGTCCCACGCGCGGGTCAATAACCGTCGTGCCACGTGTCCCTTGGAACCGCCAAGACACGTGTCATCCCGCTGCACTCAGTTGGCCATGCATACTCAAAGGAATCCCGCATAGGCCACGTGATACTAGCAATAACCGACTAGTACACGTGCAGCCCAACTGCCCATTTCAAATTCCAACCGTTCCCGCCAACGGCTTTAGACGCGGCGCCAACACTCGCGCGCGCCCTATCGAGCTGCATCATCCGAAGCACTCTCGTGCCCGAACTCGCCTAAGTCCGACCATGTCTTGGTTAATTAGCCAACACCCTCGTCCGAGTTTATCGGTGCACTTGGACGTCGCCCTTGTCCGCGCCTTACCCGACAAATATGCAAAGCACCGCGCTGCTCCGCACCCTACCGTCCCGAGTTATCCCGCATACCCGCAAGGCCATGCACAACCCGCGGTAATCCTCGTCCGACTGAGCCCTCGACTTAATCAACCAACATGATCCGACCAACACTTGGACAAATATGGCTAAGTATCGCACATCTGTCTTCGTCGCCCCACGAAGACCCGACTGAACCAACAATCCAGCCACAAGAACGCGCCCAGCTCGCGTCCTTCCCTTAGTCGACGCCTCGCACCTTTGTGCTCGGGTCACTTGGACCTTGACATGCTAAGGGATCATGCCAAGTTCCGGGTCTCAATGTTACCCCTGTAACAAACCTCCCCCACCTAATTTCGTCGACGCCCTCGTCGACGTGGGGAAAGTTCGCAAGCATGCCTCGAACCTTGCTATCTGCCTCGTGAATGGGACCAGCTCAACGTTCCGAACCCAGGTTGCCTTGGCCTTCGGCTCACCTTTCCACTGGACCAAGTAAAATGTCCGTCTTTTACTTCCTCGTCCTCGGGTCTTTCGGTCCAAAACCGCATGAACCTTTCTCGTTGATTCACCTTTGCCCCCAATCAAGTCACGATCAGATTCAGTACAGCACGTATCCGACCCCTCCGAATAACACTTAGTTGCTGCACCAAGGTAAAGTAGTTCAGCCTGCCCCAGGTCTTGCTCGACTCGCATAGCCGATACCCGCATGGCTCCCTTCTTTTTCGGCACTGCCCGCTGAACATCAAGGGACTCTTCCCTTCCATCCAACACGAACACCATCTTATTCAAGTGTGGCTTCACAAAGGCCTTTGCCTCTTTGAGATAATCCATGCCCAGAATTAATTCAAAGTCATCCATAGGCAAAACATGCACCGTGCACGTACCTTTCCACGGTCCAATGACCATGTCAACCCTGGCCACCCCTTTGATTTGTTCCGTGCGCCTGACGGTCCTCATTTTCATCCCGTCACTTGGCTCCAATTTAAGGCCTAGCCGCGAGGCCAACGTCTCGTTCATGAAGGAATGTGATGCACCCGTATCAACCATAGCCATGATTTGTTTATCCTTCACAGCCACCTTCACGAACATCAAACCCGAACATGCTGGTTCATCTTGGACACTTACGTTGTTCAACAGCACCAACGAATTAAGGCCAATCGTGCCTTCATCGTCGCATGCTCCGCCTTTCACCACTAAGGCGTTGGCTCGGCCTTTAAACCGCCTGGGACAATCTTTCATCAAGTGGTCGCCATCACACAAGAAACAGCCGCGACTTCGGTCCACCATCGTTTGTTTGGACGTCTCACGGGGTGTACCACTACTCCCCTCGCCGGACTTCTCTCGGTGCTTTCCACCTTTGAACTTCTTAGACTTCCCATCCTTCTTACCCGAGTCTTTCACATGTTCACTCGAGTCAGAGGCACCAATCACCTTGAAATCAACAAGGCGCTCGGCAGCAGCCATAGCCGTAGGTAGATCACTCACCCTTTGCCGCTGCAACTCGGCTTGGGCCCATCCTTGTAATCCAGCCATGAAATTGAACAACTTGTCCCGCTCCGACATCTCGCTTATGTCGAGCATCAAGGAACTGAACTCCTTGACATACTCACGAACCGCACCATCTTGCTTCAGGTTTCTTAGCGCTTCCCTTGCAACCCAATCTGTGTTGCAAGGCAGGAATTGATCCCTCAACTCCTTCTTCAATGAATCCCATGTGTTGATCCCCACCCGACTCGCACTCACGTCATCAGACACTCGCGCTCGCCACCAGAGTTTTGCATCCCCCGACAAGAACATGCTCGCTATCGACACTTTCTCATCGTCTTGGACCCTGGCTGCATGGAAATACGCTTCCATGTCCCAAAGGAAATTTTCAACTTCCTTGGCATCTCGGGTACCATCAAACATCTTAGGATCTGGAATTCGGATTTTGGACGGTGCTTGGCGCTGCTCCGCGAGCACACTCGCGCCAACCCGCTTCAGTAAGGCAACGTCGTCCTGGATCTTCGTGATCTTGGACTCAACCGCTTCAGACAGCAGCATGAACTCGTCTCGCGTAGAATCCATCCGCCCTTCAACAAACTCGGGCAGCGACTCCACCGAAGTCCTCATTGCGTCCACCTTCTTGCTTAAGTCAACAAGCGCATCGTCGGTTGTTTGTAACCGCTCGAAGACCGCAGCATTTAGGGGCGTTTGAGGAGGTTGCCCTAACATATCCTCCAGCCTTTGAATCCGCGCTTCAAAGGTCATCAGAAGTTGATCAGTAGGACGAACAGCATCGCCCATTGTTCCAACACGATCAGCAATCAGAAACCAACGTAGTCTCTGATACCAGTTGTCACAGGGTCTAGATAGAGGCTAAATTTTTCGCGCCCTTAGCACCCTATGCGGCCTGATTTCCCACAAAACCAGTCAGCCTTCACCGTACCTTGATCCTTCGCTCGCCCATACAAGTATAAATCAAGGTTATGCAAACAAGTCGCTCACACACATGCGGAAGCAATAAAATAAAACAGCGACACGCAATATTACGGGCTCACGCCCAACCAATGCACTTTTATAACACTAAGTACAATGGAGACCCTACAGCTTGCATACACGGTTCAACACATACACTCTTGTGCACGCAGGCACATATACATGCATACTAATACCGGCCTTACAGAGATTGGCCTTACACACGCACGCTATATCACTTGGCGTATGCCAACTCTCGCACCTACTAGTACACAATACACAGACTTGTTCACACCCTAGTTCACTCGTCTGTTTGCCTTGCCTTGCACCCTCGTGTTTAGCACTCAATGCTCTTTCCGAGTTCTTACAGAGTGTATCGTGGTCACTCGCTTGATCACGCTCTCAAGTTCGCTATCTCGCGCTCTCTCGTGTGTTGTTGTCCCGCGCATATGCCCTCAGCGGCCTACTTATAGACCTCGGGTACAGCAGTCCCCCAACCGCTTGGTAACCGCTTGGTAACCGACAAACAGTTATGCACAACTGCTCCTTGCCACGTGCCCGCATCAACCTGATGCCAACCTAGCCCATGCAACAACGGTCGGCAACCGTCATGCACATATGTCCCACGCGCGGGTCAATAACCGTCGTGCCACGTGTCCCTTGGAACCGCCAAGACACGTGTCATCCCGCTGCACTCAATTGGCCATGCACACTCAAAGGAATCCCGCATAGGCCACGTGATACTAGCAATAACCGACTAGTACACGTGCAGCCCAACTGCCCATTTCAAATTCCAACCGTTCCCGCCAACGGCTTTAGACGCGGCGCCAACACTCGCGCGCGCCCTATCGAGCTGCATCATCCGAAGCACTCTCGTGCCCGAACTCGCCTAAGTCCGACCATGTCTTGGTTAATTAGCCAACACCCTCGTCCGAGTTTATCGGTGCACTTGGACGTCGCCCTTGTCCGCGCCTTACCCGACAAATATGCAAAGCACCGCGCTGCTCCGCACCCTACCGTCCCGAGTTATCCCGCATACCCGCAAGGCCATGCACAACCCGCGGTAATCCTCGTCCGACTGAGCCCTCGACTTAATCAACCAACATGATCCGACCAACACTTGGACAAATATGGCTAAGTATCGCACATCTGTCTTCGTCGCCCCACGAAGACCCGACTGAACCAACAATCCAGCCACAAGAACGCGCCCAGCTCGCGTCCTTCCCTTAGTCGACGCCTCGCACCTTTGTGCTCGGGTCACTTGGACCTTGACATGCTAAGGGATCATGCCAAGTTCCGGGTCTCAATGTTACCCCTGTAACAAACCTCCCCCACCTAATTTCGTCGACGCCCTCGTCGACGTGGGGAAAGTTCGCAAGCATGCCTCGAACCTTGCTATCTGCCTCGTGAATGGGACCAGCTCAACGTTCCGAACCCAGGTTGCCTTGGCCTTCGGCTCACCTTTCCACTGGACCAAGTAAAATGTCCGTCTTTTACTTCCTCGTCCTCGGGTCTTTCGGTCCAAAACCGCATGAACCTTTCTCGTTGATTCACCTTTGCCCCCAATCAAGTCACGATCAGATTCAGTACAGCACGTATCCGACCCCTCCGAATAACACTTAGTTGCTGCACCAAGGTAAAGTAGTTCAGCCTGCCCCAGGTCTTGCTCGACTCGCATAGCCGATACCCGCATGGCTCCCTTCTTTTTCGGCACTGCCCGCTGAACATCAAGGGACTCTTCCCTTCCATCCAACACGAACACCATCTTATTCAAGTGTGGCTTCACAAAGGCCTTTGCCTCTTTGAGATAATCCATGCCCAGAATTAATTCAAAGTCATCCATAGGCAAAACATGCACCGTGCACGTACCTTTCCACGGTCCAATGACCATGTCAACCCTGGCCACCCCTTTGATTTGTTCCGTGCGCCTGACGGTCCTCATTTTCATCCCGTCACTTGGCTCCAATTTAAGGCCTAGCCGCGAGGCCAACGTCTCGTTCATGAAGGAATGTGATGCACCCGTATCAACCATAGCCATGATTTGTTTATCCTTCACAGCCACCTTCACGAACATCAAACCCGAACATGCTGGTTCATCTTGGACACTTACGTTGTTCAACAGCACCAACGAATTAAGGCCAATCGTGCCTTCATCGTCGCATGCTCCGCCTTTCACCACTAAGGCGTTGGCTCGGCCTTTAAACCGCCTGGGACAATCTTTCATCAAGTGGTCGCCATCACACAAGAAACAGCCGCGACTTCGGTCCACCATCGTTTGTTTGGACGTCTCACGGGGTGTACCACTACTCCCCTCGCCGGACTTCTCTCGGTGCTTTCCACCTTTGAACTTCTTAGACTTCCCATCCTTCTTACCCGAGTCTTTCACATGTTCACTCGAGTCAGAGGCACCAATCACCTTGAAATCAACAAGGCGCTCGGCAGCAGCCATAGCCGTAGGTAGATCACTCACCCTTTGCCGCTGCAACTCGGCTTGGGCCCATCCTTGTAATCCAGCCATGAAATTGAACAACTTGTCCCGCTCCGACATCTCGCTTATGTCGAGCATCAAGGAACTGAACTCCTTGACATACTCACGAACCGCACCATCTTGCTTCAGGTTTCTTAGCGCTTCCCTTGCAACCCAATCTGTGTTGCAAGGCAGGAATTGATCCCTCAACTCCTTCTTCAATGAATCCCATGTGTTGATCCCCACCCGACTCGCACTCACGTCATCAGACACTCGCGCTCGCCACCAGAGTTTTGCATCCCCCGACAAGAACATGCTCGCTATCGACACTTTCTCATCGTCTTGGACCCTGGCTGCATGGAAATACGCTTCCATGTCCCAAAGGAAATTTTCAACTTCCTTGGCATCTCGGGTACCATCAAACATCTTAGGATCTGGAATTCGGATTTTGGACGGTGCTTGGCGCTGCTCCGCGAGCACACTCGCGCCAACCCGCTTCAGTAAGGCAACGTCGTCCTGGATCTTCGTGATCTTGGACTCAACCGCTTCAGACAGCAGCATGAACTCGTCTCGCGTAGAATCCATCCGCCCTTCAACAAACTCGGGCAGCGACTCCACCGAAGTCCTCATTGCGTCCACCTTCTTGCTTAAGTCAACAAGCGCATCGTCGGTTGTTTGTAACCGCTCGAAGACCGCAGCATTTAGGGGCGTTTGAGGAGGTTGCCCTAACATATCCTCCAGCCTTTGAATCCGCGCTTCAAAGGTCATCAGAAGTTGATCAGTAGGACGAACAGCATCGCCCATTGTTCCAACACGATCAGCAATCAGAAACCAACGTAGTCTCTGATACCACTTGTCACAGGGTCTAGATAGAGGCTAAATTTTTCGCGCCCTTAGCACCCTATGCGGCCTGATTTCCCACAAAACCAGTCAGCCTTCACCGTACCTTGATCCTTCGCTCGCCCATACAAGTATAAATCAAGGTTATGCAAACAAGTCGCTCACACACATGCGGAAGCAATAAAATAAAACAGCGACACGCAATATTACGGGCTCACGCCCAACCAATGCACTTTTATAACACTAAGTACAATGGAGACCCTACAGCTTGCATACACGGTTCAACACATACACTCTTGTGCACGCAGGCACATATACATGCATACTAATACCGGCCTTACAGAGATTGGCCTTACACACGCACGCTATATCACTTGGCGTATGCCAACTCTTGCACCTACTAGTACACAATACACAGACTTGTTCACACCCTAGTTCACTCGTCTGTTTGCCTTGCCTTGCACCCTCGTGTTTAGCACTCAATGCTCTTTCCGAGTTCTTACAGAGTGTCTCGTGGTCACTCGCTTGATCACGCTCTCGAGTTCGCTATCTCGCGCTCGATCTCTCTTGTGTTGTTTTCTCCCGCGCATATGCCCTCAGCGGCCTACTTATAGACCTCGGGTACAGCAGTCCCCCAACCGCTTGGTAACCGCTTGGTAACCGACAAACAGTTATGCACAACTGCTCCTTGCCACGTGCCCGCATCAACCTGATGCCAACCTAGCCCATGCAACAACGGTCGGCAACCGTCATGCACATATGTCCCACGCGCGGGTCAATAACCGTCGTGCCACGTGTCCCTTGGAACCGCCAAGACACGTGTCATCCCGCTGTACTCAATTGGCCATGCACACTCAAAGGAATCCCGCATAGGCCACGTGATACTAGCAATAACCGACTAGTACACGTGCAGCCCAACTGCCCATTTCAAATTCCAACCGTTCCCGCCAACGGCTTTAGACGCGGCGCCAACACTCGCGCGCGCCCTATCGAGCTGCATCATCCGAAGCACTCTCGTGCCCGAACTCGCCTAAGTCCGACCATGTCTTGGTTAATTAGCCAACACCCTCGTCCGAGTTTATCGGTGCACTTGGACGTCGCCCTTGTCCGCGCCTTACCCGACAAATATGCGAAGCACCGCGCTGCTCCGCACCCTACCGTCCCGAGTTATCCCGCATACCCGCAAGGCCATGCACAACCCGCGGTAATCCTCGTCCGACTGAGCCCTCGACTTAATCAACCAACATGATCCGACCAACACTTGGACAAATATGGCTAAGTATCGCACATCTGTCTTCGTCGCCCCACGAAGACCCGACTGAACCAACAATCCAGCCATAAGAACGCGCCCAGCTCGCGTCCTTCCCTTAGTCGACGCCTCGCACCTTTGTGCTCGGGTCACTTGGACCTTGACATGCTAAGGGATCATGCCAAGTTCCGGGTCTCAATGTTACCCCTGTAACAAACCTCCCCCACCTAATTTCGTCGACGCCCTCGTCGACGTGGGGAAAGTTCGCAAGCATGCCTCGAACCTTGCTATCTGCCTCGTGAATGGGACCAGCTCAACGTTCCGAACCCAGGTTGCCTTGGCCTTCGGCTCACCTTTCCACTGGACCAAGTAAAATGTCCGTCTTTTACTTCCTCGTCCTCGGGTCTTTCGGTCCAAAACCGCATGAAAAAGTCCGTTTTGATATCAGCACTTGCATCAGAATTCCAAGTTTTCAGGTGGGGGTCATGTACTGGATTCTACATTATATATAATATCTGAACCATGGCAGAGGTATGTTCGAGACAGTCAGTTTTTCCAGGTGATTGGCCGACCTAAGGGCCTTTCGAGTTTTACCTGGTACCGGTGGAGGCCGAAGGTGTTGTGACCATTTTTGTTGCATTATTTATATTTGTTTTATATTTATTTTTCCCAGTTTTAGATCCTTTCGTGAGTTTTTAGTTCGTTTTGTGTTTTATTATGTGTTTTGTTCCATTTTGGTTTTCTATGTGTTTTTCGTGTGTTTTTCTGGTTTTTCTTCTTGTTTTGGTGTGCAGGTCAGAAGCCCCGTGAGGAACGAATTTAGCCCAAAAATTGACCGAGAAATCATGGTTGCGTAGAGGAGTTCCTTAGCTACACATAGGAAAAAGCGGAATCCAATTACGAGTTCGGACGAACCCGAACGGGGCCGAAACGTAAAGTCCAGCAAACTACCGACCATTTGAAGGTCGAAAGACCCTAAAGGATTATATCTGAGCAAAAATTGAATTTAAAAGCATCATTTAATAGAGGGGTTTATTAGCGACGCGTAGGAAAAAACGGAACTCAATTCCGAGTTCAGATGAGCCCAAACGAGCCCGAAACGCAAAGTCGCGCAACCCAGTCCTTCATAGCGGCGCTATGCGAAGATAACTGGGACAGAGGCTTTTAGTTGAAATGCCTTAGCGGCAGTTATGGCCCTTAGCGGCCGCTAACCCTTTGTTGATAGCGCCGCTATGAGAGGATAACTAGGACAGAGAGGTTTAGTTCAAATGCCTTAGCGGCCGTTAACCCAGGCTGGACTGCAACACAAAATTTCTTTTCCTCAAAACATGGCATGAGTTGGAAAGCTCGGTAGTGGAGCACTTAGGGGACATCACTTACCTGGAAACATGATTTTGAAGGCTATAAGAACATCCATTCTTGATCCTATGAGAGAATCTATCATCTTCCATTACCATCCTTGAATCAAGGGGGGGGGGGGGTTCTTCCCCCTTCTTCCCCTTAACATCCAATTCATCACTACCATCACTCTCATTAGTGTCTTTCTAGATTAGTTTTGTTCTTGTGTTGAAGTTGGAGGTGTTCTCCAAAGACGTTTCGATATTCGATTTGGCTTGTACTTATTTCTCGACTTGGATTATTTGTAAGTTTTCCTTCTTGTAATGATAATTTGCAATAAATCTTATGTTGAGTTTATTTTTTATATGAATAGCTAAATCATTTGCTAGGGATAGGTAAGAATATTTGATTTCGTATGTGATTAATCGTACTCGTCGATTGTTCACTTTGTATGAGTTAATTCTAAATTCGGTTTTTGATTTTCACTTTTGAATGACATATTGTTGAAAAGTGACAATTCAACCTTGCAATTGATTTCTAATATTGAAGAGTGACACTTGAATGTTAAACTTGTTTTCAAATTGAATATGATGTGTTCTTTTGTGACGATCATGATCCGAATAGACTAGACGACTAACCATCCTATAGTCTATTTTAACCGACTCTTGAACCAAAAGGGGAAAGGTCAATCGATCGAAACTCAACAAAATAGACATAATCCGAAAGGTATTGTCTATGTGTTAAACAACTCGTTAATTTACCGTTTATATTTATTCTCATAATCCGAAAGGTATTGAGGATGAACCTTTAAACATGTAGATGACTCGAATTTTTTTAACCGAACAATCACAAACCGATGATTGCATTTCGATTAAAAACATTTATTCCCGATTCCCTAGCATCTTTACCTTTGTGTCATTTATATTTTTAGATAGATTATCGTTTTATGTTATTATTTTAGTTAATCAATTTCCAACCCTATCATGATTAGAATGTGTAGGATTTATTTTGCTTTTATGTGTTATCAACACCAATTCTAAATTCCGAACAGTCTTCCTCGAGAGATCGACCCGGGAAACGAATCATTCGATTTGGTGCTCGGTAAAATAAAAATATAATTTGCTACAACAAATTTGGCGCCGTTCCAAGTGATTAGCCGACCTAAGGGCCTTTCAAGTTTTACCTGGTACCGGTGGAGGCCGAGGGCTTTAATATCCCATCGGTGTGTGCACACGAGCAGCCGAGGCCGAGGGTCTTTTGACCACAGAAAAGAAAGAAAAGAAAAGTTTACAGTTTCAGCTCTTATATATTTATGTTCATGACACGTTATTATACATGATGTTTTATTTAGTACTGGTCTTTGCGGAGCATAGTGGTTTGCTCACGCCTCCATTGTGTTTTTCAGGAGACGGAGTCGAGCGTGTCGGGTGAGCTATGCGTGGCAAAGCGTGGTCATGACAGTCGAGGACATTTTTACGCACATTTTATGTCCTTGTATTTATGATCATGTATTTTCAGATATGTATGCATGTATGTTGTATTTCGGATATGTTTCCGCTAGCAGACTTAGACTGTGCGAGACAGTTCAGACATTGCATGTTTAATTCCATTATCCGTAGCGGATAGTTTGGTTGCATGTTTTATTTATGTCTGTGAGCAAGTTAAGTAAGTTTTTATCTGTCTTATCCCGCAACGAGTTAGTGTTTTCGAAAAACTAAGCTCGCACCACCTTTCGAAAACAAAAGCGAAAATTTTACTCTGATTCTTCAAAGCTAGTAAGGTGAGGTGCCACAGAAGCTGGTATCAGAGCGCAGAGTGCGTTTTTGTATACTTTCAAAGTTTAGAAAAAAAGCATGACCACGCCACGCTCATCCCGCACCGACTCCGAGGTAAGTCTCCTGACTCAGTTTAAGGTTTGCAAGTGCTAAATTCAGTTCAAGTATGGGGCTTAGATAACTATCCTCCTATAAGAAAAGAAAGACTCTAGAGGGAGAACTCTAGAAAGATAAGTTAAGACGAGAACTCTAGACAGAACTCTAGAACAGCTAAGTCCAAGGACTCTAGAATAAGTCAGAACTCCAATATGAGCCAGAACATAGAGAGTTTAAGTATACCGGAACTCTAGCCAAGCTAGGTGTTTTCGGATATTATTTCTTTATTATTCCAAGTATAGTATGGCTATTTCTTAATTGGCTATACTAATCAATTCAAGCGTTTCCAGAATTTCAGAATGCCGCCTCGCCGAGATCTCCAGGCTCCAGCAGAGTCCGATCAGGCCGTCGCAGTCGGTCGTTTTGGCACTTACAGCCCACCCGTTTTTGATGGAGAGAGAGGCCCGCTAGCAGTGGGTGAGTGGACCCATAAGATGGAGAGGATCTTTCGGGTGATGGGGATAGTGGAGGAGCATAAGATTGCGTGCGCTGAGTTGCAGATTGAGGGCGCCGCAGGCGAGTGGTGGGATGGCTATTGGAGCCTCCGTACTGAGGACGAGAGAGAGGCTCTGTCGTGGCCATATACGTCAGAGGATGGCCCGGGAGTTCAGTGCCCTTCGACAGGGAGACAGATCCGTTGAAGAGTACGAGCAGGAGTTCGCTCGTAAGAGTGTATTTGCACCACACCTGGTGGACACCGAGGAGAAGAGGGCGACCCAGTTTCTGGATGGGTTGAGGAGTAACATTCGACTGTTGGTAGCCAGCCATGGTTATCTTGACTACGCGGATACTGTTGAGAGAGCTCAGCAGATCGAGGCGTACATGCAGAGAGATGCCGAGAGACAGCCGCCAGCCAGATAGCCAGTTGCCATTCCGCCTGCCCAGCAAGCTCAGGGCGAGAACAAGAGGAAGTGGGATGATCGCAAGGATAAGAGGAACTGTGGACAGAGGGGCCCAGCTCAGGCGGGCCAGCGAGCCTGACAGGATCTGCCAGCTTGCGCTACCTGCGGACGTCGTCACCGTGGGGAGTGCCTGGCTGGGCAGAACATATGCTATCACTGCCACCGCCCAGGACACCTGATCATGAACTGCCCCGACCGTCCACAGCCCCAGCCAGCTCAGAGACAGCCAGCACAGAGACAACCTGCCCAGAGACAGCCAGCACCTAGACAGCAGGGCCAGATGCCGCCAGGATAGTAGCAGCAGCAGCGTGGAGCACCCGCTCATATTTACGCACTCGACCAGGAGCAGGCCGCAGAGCAGCCAGGTACCATGTCTAGCATGTTATCATTGTTCCATAAACCAGTATTCCTTTTATTCGATACCGGGGCGACACATTCGTTTGTCTCGGCCAAGTGCTTATCTGCCTTAGGGGCCCAGGGAGTGAGTACTGTCGACCCTCTCGAGATCAGTCTCGCATCGGGAAGGAAGATAGTTACGAGTTCACTGGCCAAGAACCTTAGCATTGATATTGGAGGCCGAACCCTAGTCGTTGACGCGTTTGTGATTGACATGAATGACTTTGAACTGATTCTTGGAATGGATTGGTTGTCGAGATACCGTGCAGACATCCGTTGTCGTGACCGGGAGGTGACGTTGCACTTATCCGAGAGAGATCGCATCACGTTCTTCGGGACGAAGTCTCAAACCCTACCGCGCGTTATTTCCATGGCGAAGGCGACGAAGTACATGCAGAGACAGGACTATCAGGGATTTCCACATAGGGTTTCACTATCTATAGTGATGCCTCGAAGCAGGGTCTAGGCTATGTTTTGATGCAAGACAGTAGGGTTGTGGCTTATGCTTCTGGTCAGCTAAAGCCGCACGAGGTGAACTACCCGACTCACGATCTTGAGTTGGCAGCTGTGGTTCACGCCCTGAAGATCTGGATGCACTATTTGTACGGAGGCCACTGCGAGATTTATACAGACCACAAGAGCTTACAGTATATCTTCACCCAGAAGGAGCTCAACATGCGCCAACGGAGATGGTTGGAGCTAGTGAAAGATTATGACTGTACCATTAACTATCATCTGGGAAAAGCGAACGTAGTTGCCGATACCCTCAGCCGGAAGGGAAAGGCCGAGCTGACCTGTATGATCACTCAGCAGCGTCAGTTGATTCATGAGTTCGCTCAGATGCAGCTAGAAGTGGTCGAATCACCTCCCAAGTTGCCAGTTGTGGTAGGTATTTGAGCAATGAGGATGTGGCCCACACTACGAGATAGAATCCGGAGGGATCAAGCCTTCGACGAGTTCATTCGCTCGATGGGAGCGAAGATTCATGCCGGAGGAGTTGAGGGTTTCTACCAAGGCGCAGATGGTGCCTTGGAGTACAAGGGCAGAATAGTTGTGCCGAATGTCGAGGCCCTGAAGAAGGAGATCTTGACAGAGGTGCATAGTGCTCTATGTGTCGATGTTGAGAAAGTACGTGTACGATCTGAGCCACGTAGTGAACTTTGACGGGCTAGAGGTCGGGCAGAACCTGACGTATGATGAGCGGCCGGTAGCAGTTCTGGACCGAAAGGTCCATCGGCTGAGGAACAGAGATATAGAGCTCGTCAAAGTTTGCTGAAGTTGCCATGACGAGTCGGAAGCCACTCGGGAGAGAGAGGCCGAGATCAGAGCTCGTTATCCCGATTTCGAGTTTTGAGATTTTCAGTCGTACATATATGTACTTTCTATTTTATGTTTTGATGTATATAGTTTTGTAGTAGGAGTTCTGGCCTAGTACCTTAGTTTTGTATTTCCGAGGACGGAAATATTTTAAGGAGGATAGGTTGTAACGCCCCAAATCAGAAATAATAGTAAGAACGATTTCACAGCTCGACTATAAGTGAAATCCGTAATTTTCAGAAATTCCCGAGTTATATTTAGTATGCTAAATGCTCAAATATGATAAATTATTCTTTGAATATTTCTATATTAAGTATAAATTAAGATTAATCCATTAATTTGGGTTGTTAAAGTATAGCAAATTGACTCGAGAAATTATCGGCTTCGAACCCTAGTTTGGTTCCGATTATTTTTCAAGTTAATTCTCGAGCATAGCCAAGTCTTGGTATTTTATACTTAGAATAATTTTCTAAGTCTTGGAATATCAAGAAGTAAGTCTCGGACATTTTAAAAATCGAGCCCTAGACCTACACGAGCCACTCGCGCCCATCTCGCGCCCAAGGGCGAGTCCACCGAGCCCAAGGCCTTAGTATCATTTGCTAAATTTTTCTAAGTGTTGAGGAACTCAACCAAGTCTTATTTCAGCCCATATCCTCAGCCCAAGTAAAACCCCACGCGCATCCCACGCAGCCCCGCGCCCAGCCAGCAGGTCCTCGCATCCAGGCCCAGTGCCGCGCCCGTGCCCAGTGCCCAGCGCCCAGGCCCAGTGCTGGCAGCGCGACAACCCATCTTCTTAAGCCCAAATGACAAATTTTTCGGCCCATTTTCCTCATGAACCAATTCATGCGAGCATTAAGAACTTAATGGAGATTATTTTGAGCTAATATGGCCCTAAGCAATGTTTAAGGAAAGTTAATTAATGCCTAAGTGAAGTGGACATGTGCCTTGTATTATTATATTCAAGATTCCTTTGTCCTTGTTCCGCCCACATGCACCAGTCTGACCAGACCTGCTCCTACCCCACAATGCTGAGATTCTCCACTCATTTGGCCACCAAAAATCGTGCATGAAGTCAGGCCAAACCCACCAAGACCAACCAAGTCCCTATGCGCATGGAGATAGGCAAAGTCATGGACTTGTGTCCCCCATTGACCAGCCTTGTGCACTCCGCCCCTCACCACTATAAAATACCTCTTCTTCAGTCCATTTGAAGCTCTTAGACTCCAGATTACTCGAGCAAAAACTTAAGAAATTCAGAGGAAAGTCGAGAAGCCCTTCCCAGCCCATTGTGCGCGCCCACAAGCCCGGGGAAGAGGAGGAGCGAAGTCCAGCCCTTTCCAGCCATTTCTCCTCGAGGCTTAGCAGAATCAAAGTATTCCTTAGATTTATCTAAGCTTTTGGAGTTCATAAGGCTCGGTCAAATCCCATTTCCAAAGCAAGACAATCCCCCTAAGCCGCGCCTAGCCCATTCCAAGCCCTAGCTCTCGTTTTGCATTTTGGGTGAAGGTTAGTCTGAGTCAACTTCTTCCCAAAATTATTTTATGATGTTTTAATATTTTTAATGAAGAAAAACCGAGCCATGCATATGTTCAAAGTCAAGTTTCGAATTCATCTATTAAATGGCCTTAAAAATGAAATTTTAGTAGCTGGCATGTTAAAGTCGATATTCTTAGCTGAATCACCCTTAAATATCATGTCATTGATGGTGTAAAAATTTGAATGTAAATGGAGTTCATTAGCTAAGTCATTTCATTCAAGAAAATATGCTAATTTGGGCACCCAAGGCTTAACCTCATGCATGCAAGTTATGAACCATGTTCCTAGCCATTTTAGCCATCATTTTTGATGATAATCATTCGGCCCTGAGTAGATTTCAATGTTGAGATTGTTGGTTTGGAGGTC
This sequence comes from Striga asiatica, assembly GCA_008636005.1. Classification (NCBI taxonomy): domain Eukaryota; kingdom Viridiplantae; phylum Streptophyta; class Magnoliopsida; order Lamiales; family Orobanchaceae; genus Striga; species Striga asiatica. The sequence continues at coordinate 775,734 of BKCP01004113.1, forward strand.
AAGTGCTTGTACGTGCCATTTAGGCCCTATCGAGTGGACATGCACGTGGACCTGGGGTCCACTAGTATTTCACAGCATAATTGTGCCTATTTTATCATGCTAAGTTCATATGTCCTGCATGTCACTGTCCGCGCACATAGCGCGGTAGTGCCCGGCCCAGTGCCAGTCCGTGCCCGCGCCAGCGTGCGCGAGGTACCAGCGTCCGCGACAGCGCGTCAGCAGCGCCTGTCC